>LPNX011209854.1:2375-71471 GCA_001517045.1 Pseudotsuga menziesii | reverse complement strand
CATCAAAATGGTGTAGCCACTCATCATCACGAGGTGTAGTTCCACTTACTCCACACTTTCCGCAAAGGTAATTTATAACAACATGTGTATAATCCCATAAGATTTTTGTAACCAGGAATGTCATCCGACCAGAATAGCGAAGCATTTTAAGCATCGCTACTATCATTTGATCTTCACGAATAAACTTGGAAGGGTTACTTGCAACAGCCTGCTTCACAGTTCCATCGCGATGACACAAATCTACATCAGCTCGGACATCTTTATAAATTGGACTATAATTAATGTCTGCAGGAAGTTTCTCTGGATGTGCGTCCTTCAACTCCACAAGCTGAGCAAACAAATAGGCTTTAGCAAGGGAGAATAGTGTATCGATGAGAGCATAATCAGGTTCATCAAAGGATTGCTGTATTAAGGTGTTTCCATAAGTTGCAAAGCGATCTTCCCTCGACATCTCCTTGAAGCCATGATATGCCACTTTTACATATTTGTGGCGGTCCATCTTTAGGATGTTACCCCGTTTCTTATCAAGGACTAGACCTCTGACCATGTATCTCCAATCAAATTTCCACTGCAGCAACAAGCATTCGAGTAAACTCCATCTTGTACGTGATCTTTAGAATGTCATCATGTGAATTGTATTCGGTTATGAGGTCGATCTCGTGAGAGTGAGTGTCAATTGTACCATCTGGAGAGAACTGACCATCATACCTTATGCTTGTTCATTTTCGGCAGCTTATGACATTACACCTCATGATGATCATTGACAACGAGTTATAATCTTCCTTTTGGCGGCTAAAACACAGGCTCGCTTGATGTGGAACTGAGTACAGACCCGATCTTTTAATTTTGCTTATAAAAACCTTTTCGGCAGCTATGTCTTTTCTGTTAACGCCTTTAGCTGCCTAAAATGGGCCCTTTCGGCAGCTAACTGGCTTCCTAAAATGAAGAAAAACGGACTGGTTATTTTAGGAGATAACACCAACAATGTAAGGAAGACCACGGCAACACAACCAACCACGTGGGAAAATAACAGTCCCGAAATGTATCAGTGAGCACAGCTCACAGCAAACATGGGGAATACAGCCCGTCCTGGGCAATAGAATCACTGAGAACACACATAATGACCACACGGAGGAAGAGAGAAATACCAAATTTTGATAGCCACAGCATCCACGATTTCGCAGGGAAAGGAACGACGTGGAAAAACCCAGAAATTCTTGTGCGTGAGAGAAACAATCAGACCCTGTGAGGAATGAATAGACAATGGAGGCCCTGTGTGAGGAAAAACAGCCCCGTTTTTGTCCGTGGATGAACAAAAAACAGCAAGGACGCGAATTGAACATGCGTGAGTGTTCAACACCGGCGTGGAGAGTGGAATGTGTCCGCGGAAGTAAAAACCAGGTGAATCCTGTGCGTGGAGGTGAGCAGCAAAACGTGAGGCCGCGAAATTGGAGAGTGGGAACCTGCGTGAGTGATGAACAACCAAAATCATGGGTAGAATGTGCGTGGAGGCATGGACTGACAGTCCTGCCACCCCACTCCCAAAACAATTAACTGCCATAACTTCCCCCAGCTGCCAGCAGAAATTCTTAATGAAGGTGGTTGGGAGTAAAACAAGGGAAGAAGACAAATGGGTATTTTCCCTCATTAGCCAAAGTTTGACAAATTTCCCCACATCCTTATCCTTGGGAAAATCATGCCCCTTTCGATTTAGTTGCCGCGATCGTAGCCGGTCAGGTTCATTTAATTAATTATAGATGCATATTTACATGATGACCAACATAATATATGCCGCATGCCCCGATATACCATCGGTGACAAATTTAAATCTAAACATTAGCATTACCGATCAATGGTGGGGCGTTGGCCTTTAGCTCCACACCATGATCATTTACAATTTATACATCATATACATCTAATGCAACGGGGTCGAAACCGGGGCATTACATTCCCCTCCCCCTTCAATAGCACTGTCCTCAGTGATTCCAAAATTGAACAAAATGCTACACTGGCATCGCCTTAGTGTTCCGTAGAATTGAACAAAAATGGATGTGCCAATCGCATGGAATCCTCCAGCTCCCATGTAGCCTCTTCAGGTCCGAAGTGCTCCCATTGCACCTTTACCTGACCTACGGCTTGGTTCCAAAGCATTGTGACCTTCCTGTCGAGGATGCGCATTGGCTCGATTCGAAACTCTCCCTCGGGTTCCACCTGAATCACATCCCAATTTATCACATGGTTAGGATCATGTACATATATCTTAAGCAAAGAAACATGAAAAAAATTATGAGCTCTAGTGCTAGCAGGAAATGCAAGTCTATATGCAACTGGCCCTATTCTTTCAAGCACTTCAAACGGCCCACAATATCTCGGCGACAACTTGGCACAACTTCCAAGCTTCAAGGAACTCTTCCTTGCCCTCACTCTGAGGTAAACATGATCCTCAACACTGAACTCTCTATTCACCCTATGCTTATCTGCATAGCTTTTCTGTCTATCCTATGCTATTTTCAACTTCTGCCTAATCTTTATAACCTCTTACTCCATTTCCTTGAGCAATTCAGGCCCAAGCACAATCTTGTTCACTGGATTATCCCAAGTCACTGGTGTCCTACACCTTCTTCCATACAAAGCTTCATACGGACTCATCCCCAAGGATGCTTGATGTCCATTGTTGTAAGCAAACTCTACTAAGTGCAAGTAATATTCCCACTTGGTTGGTTTGTCCATCACATACATGCGAAGCATATCTTCAAGCACCTAATTAACTCTCTCGATCTGCCCATCCGTCTGAGGATGGTATGCAGTGCTGAAGTTTAGCTTTGTACCCAGATATGCAAACAACCCCTTCCAAAAGTTGGAAGTGAACTTGACATCTCGGTCAGAGACTATTGCCTTAGGCAATCCATGCAATTTGAAAATATCCTTCATGAATATCTTTGCAATGTCACCAGCCTCATACGTAGACTTAAGTGGTATAAAATGTGCTGCCTTAGTCAACTTGTCTACCACAACCATGATAGAATCATGTTGTCTCCAAGTCATTGGCAACCCTGTAATAAAATCCATGGAAATAACTTCCCATTTCCACTCTGGAACTGGCAAAGGCTGCAACAAACCTGCTAGATGTTGATGCTCCACCTTCACTTGCTGACATTTCATACACCTCGAAATGTACTCAACCATATCCCTTTTCATTCCTGGCCAGAAGTACTGCTTCCTAGCTGTAGCAATTGTCTTTTGATATCTTGGGTGACCAGAATACGGAGCTTGATGGATTTCATCCATGACAATTCTCCTCAAATCTGCTACATCTGGGATATAAATTCTACCTTTATAAGTGAGAATCCCATCTCCTTCCAATTTATATCCCTCATACCTCTTCTCAAGACTTTACTGTTGCAATTTGTCTTTTACTCGCTCATACAATTCATCTCCAGCAACATGATTAACAATCTGCTGCCTCAAATATGATTGGTAAATACTAAGAGATGCCACATGCATTTCTTGCATCTTCCTGCTGAGTGCATCAGCTACCTTATTCTCCTTCCCCTTTATGTGCTTGATTTCAAAATCAAACTAACATAAAAATTCCAGCCATCTTGCTTGCCTAGCATTCAGAGTAGGCTGATCAAATAGATACTTCAGACCATAATGGTCCTTTCTGAGCTCAAATCTCCTACCCATCAAGTAATGTCTCCACATCTTGAGGGCATGTACTATGGCTGCAAGCTCTAGATCATGAGTGGCATAGTTCTTCTCATGCTCCTTCAGCTTTCTTGACTCATAACAGATCACGTGGTTTTCTTGCATAAGGACTCCTCGAAGCCCTTGTTCGCATGCATCAGTACATACCAAAAAATCTTTCTCTGGATCTGCAACCTTCAATACTGGTGCACTGGTGAGAAGACTCTTCAATTGCTGGAAGCTTTCTTCACACCTCGATGTCCATTCGAATTTCATCCCCTTCTTTTGCAAAGAAGTGATGGCATGTGCAACTCTAGAGAATCCCTCAATGAATCTCCCATAGTATCCTGCAAGTCCCATGAAAGATCTTACATCTGTCACATTTCTTGGAGTAGGCCAATTTATAGTGGCTTCAATCTTTTCAGGGTCCACAGATATACCCTCCTTTGAGATAATGTGACCCAAATACTGAATTCTATCTCTATAGAAGTCACAGTTGCTCAGTTTTGCATACAAATGATGCTCCCTGAGCAAATTCAATGTCAGTCTCAAGTGCTCTTCATGCTCTTTCTCGTTCTTAGAATAAACAAGAATGTCATCAAGGAAAACAAGAACAGACTTGTCCAAATACCTACTGAAGACACTGTTCATAAGGCACATAAATGTAGCTGGTGCATTTGTAAGGCCAAATGGTACCACTACAAACTCATAGTGCCCATACCTTGTCTTGAAGGCTGTCTTATGAATGTCTTCATCCTTGATCCTTACCTGATGGTAGCCAGACCTCAAGTCAATCTTGGAAAATACCCTTGCTCCTCTCATTTGATCAAAGAGGTCATCAATCCTAGGCAAAGGATATTTATTCTTCATAGTAACCTTGTTCAACTGTCTGTAATCAATACATAACCTGAGCATACCATCTTTCTTCTTTACAAACAGAACCAGTGCTCCCCAAGGAGACACACTCGGGCGAATGTACTTCTTTTCCAACAACTCTTGCAGTTGCATCTTTAGCTCTAGCATCTCCGGTATACTCATCCTGTAGGGTGCCTTGGACACTGGTGCTGCTCCTGGCACAAGTTCGATTGTGAAATCAATGTCCCTCTTTGGGGGAAGTCTTGGAATCTCATCTAGAAACACATCCCTGAATTCTTGTAACACTTGATAGTCCTCCAACCTCGGAGTTTCATCTCTCGTTTCCTCCAAAATCTGAGCTGCATACAACTGGCAACCCTTCCTACATAACTTCTTTAATTGCATTGCTGAAACCTGCCTCACTGAAATTACCTTTGGAATGCCTTTCACAACTACTAGGTTCCCCTCTTCATTCATGCACTCAAAATTCTTGTTGTAGCAGTCAAGCTTCACCCTGTGAGCTTCTAACCAATCCATTCCAATGAGAACATCATAGGAACCAAGCGGTAGTACATTCAGATCTACACAAGTGGCCAATCCATTCATGACCAATGGACACTTCTCTACCACTTCACTAACCTTTCTCTTAGTTCCAGTGGCTAGCTGAACTAACCAAGACTTTCCATGCTTTACTTTCTTAAAAGCGCAAACCTCCACTACTCTAGGAGTAATGTAACTGTGAGTAGAACCAGGGTCAATTAAAATAGAAACAGATTGCTCAACAATCTTACCTGCTACTTCAACTACAGTTGACTGGTGATCTGCCTGGCGATCCTCCAGTGCTGCATAAATCCTAGGTACTGCCCTTGCTACTTGGCCCACTGTTTCTGCCTCTTGAACGTTGTAAGATGGTTTTGCACTCTCATTCTCGAGTGGACAATTCCTACGCATGTGAGGTCCTCCACATTTCCAACATTGAACTGGCCCTCTAATCTGTTGTGGATCCTTAGGCTTTTCTCTGGTCACTCCAACTGGCTTACTCGCAGCTTGAGACGGCTGCTTCTGCTGATTCCTAAAGCTAGAAGGTTTGAAACCTTTCTTTCTTTGGTCAAACTTCTCATTCTTCTTGTCCTTCCATGCATTATGGTAATCTGGCTTACCTTTGCTTTGCTCATAGTAATACTTAGCCTTCCTTATTGCTTCTTTGAGAGTTCTAGGTTCATAAAACTCAATTCGATCTTTGTAAGGCTGAGGTAATCCACTCAGAAAATGTTGGACCTTTACTTTTTCATCTCTGATGTATCGGACATACCTCAACAACTCCAAAAACTTATTTGCATACTCTTCCATGGTCTACTGTCCTAATCTCAGCTCATGGAACTCCTTAATCTTGTCATCATAATACCTGTCAGAGAGGTATTTCTGCTTGAAATACTTCTTGAACTGCTTCCACTTAAGTCTCCTTTCACTGATCCTCTTCACTTGCTTGAAGTGTTTCCACCAAATGGATGCCCTTCCATTCAGATTGAATATGGCAACTCTTGCCTTCATGTTTCCTGAATAGTCATGCACTTGAAAGTACTTCTTTATGTTAAGAAGCCAAGCTTCAGCTTCCTGTCCAGTCTTTACTTCACCATCAAATGTAGTAGGTTTTGCTTTCTGAAATTCATCTCGAGAGCGATCCCTATGGTATCTATTCCTTTTCCTTTTATGAGAAGAAGAACTAGAATCCCCACTGGATTCTTCGGAATCAGATGATCCACTAGAAGTCCTTCTCCTTCTCCTAGTACTGCTCTTACTACCTTTTGGTCTTGTTGTACCTTGTCTAGAGTCTATCTTTCTCTGCAAGTCTGTCAAACTCTGCAACATTGCAGCATTCAACTGATGCTGCTCTTCCTGGGCTTTAATCAAGCTTCTCATGGTAGCTGCAACATCTGACGGGGTCTCTTGGAATCTCATTCCATTTGAATCAATGTCATCATTCCTATTACAAACATTTTCTCCCATGGCACCTTCTGCTTGCTCGTAGGAATCCCGAGCATCATACCCATCATGGGTTCTCATATTGAACCACCACTTACTTACCAAACTGCACTACCTGGAATATTGCCCTGGAAGGTGACTATGACTCTGCAAACGTGTTAATGACACAAACGTTAGATGCATAGCATATAAATCAGAATCACTTACCTTCTTCCTGGAGTAACCATAAAATAACAATTTTCCCCAAACACACAAAATTTTCCTCATCAAAGAATGTCCATCTAAGGGGGATGACGGGGGTCAAGGGGGCTTGTGCACTCGTTTTTTTTTTTTGTAAATTGTTGATTTTCACGCAATCTAGTGCATTAGATCGCTGCCAATTTCTCTTTTTCAACCCTGAAAATTCCCCCAAAAAATAGCTGAAAAATCCCTCTGAAAACAGTTGAAATTAGCTGAGAATTCTCATGGAAAACTCAAAATTTTCCTTTCCTTCTCATCGGATGTCGGATGTCTTTCCACATTGGAATCCAAATGACTTTGGCTTCCACAACGGCGGGCTGGAAACTGCTTTCTCTTCCGCAACATCGGAAGTCGAAAGCATTCTCTCTTCCGCAACGGTGGACGTCGGAAGCATTCTCTCTTCTGCAACGGCGGACGTCAGAAGCATTCTCTCTTCTGCAATAGCGGACGTCGAAAGCATTCTCTCTTCCGCAACGACGGATGTCGAAACCATTCTCTCTTCCGCAATGGCGGACATCGGAAGCATTCTCTCTTTCGCAATGGCGGACGTCGGAAGCATTCTCTCTTCCGCAACGATGGACGTCATAAGCATTCTCTCTTCCGCAACGGCGGACGTCGGAAGCATTCTCTCTTCCGCAATGGTGGACGTCGGACCACTTTCCCTTCCGATTGGTGGAAGTTCACTTCGTGGATTCTTCCGCAACGGCAGCTCACCAAACCTTAAATTCTTCCGATTTGGCACTTAGAACAATTTTAACGTCGGGCGTCGGTGGACTTCTTACATCGGAAGTAGAAGGACTTTGGCTTCCGCAACGGCGGACGCGCAAAACTTAACTTCTTTCGATTGGCACTTAAAACAATTTTCGCGGCTTTCCCCAAACGGTTCCGGCGTCGGAGGTCGGATGACTTTCATGTCGGACGCGGAATCGCTTCGCCGTCCGCAACAGCGAATGGGAAAATGTTAAACCTTCCGCTACAGCGGAAGTCAATTCCGCCAATCCTTCCGACTGTTCAAACAATTAGGCGATTTTTGAAACTTGCTGCTGCTCTGCTGAACAGAGAAGGTAATTCTACCTTCTGTCATTACATCTTCTTGGCCCATAGAGGCCCATTGTTGCAACCCAGAGCTCTGATACCATACTGTCACGTCCCCATGCCTCGGACCGGCGAGGAGGACGCGAGCCGTGGCTTAAACCACCCGGGTTAAGAACCCCATGAACATATGCATACATAAAAATTGCTGAAACAGAATGCTTAAACAAAATTTGAACTAAAATATGCACACAGGATTATTTATCATGCACAAATGCAATTTAATCCTCATACACAACGGAAACCAACAGCATTCATCCATGCATGTATTCATTTAACATGTTCATCAATTTCATTAACAGAAATTAAGATTGCCGAGGTAAAATGGATAAAATCACTTATCTTATGACGAACTCGATCCGCAACCAGCTACGTCGCTGCAACGTTCCACCCAACCATAGGCCAGCGTGCTCCTTAATCTCTCAGCAGTGCTGCCACCCCCGAGCTGGGAATGATTCTCTAAGGAATAAGGGAACTAGCAGGCTTACACATAGCCAGGGATATACAAAACACAGCCAAGCCAACACAGTTGGGTTTATCAGGCCATTAAGGAGCTGGAGAAGGAAAATTGCTAAGCGGGTGAGCTCATTGCAGAGCCAAGAACACCTACACCAGAACTAGCCTGACCTCTAAGACACCCAAACACACCCAACAAAAGGAATCAATCCCTTCTCTACTACACAGTCCCTCAGGCCCTGCATTCCCTTCGAGTGCTATTCAGGGGTGATGGAGAAGAAGGCCAACCCTCTAGCTCTGTCTGTGTGGTTTCCAGCCACCAGGTTTATCAAGCAAATCTAAGCCAACATCCCTACTCCTCCCACAGTTTGAAGACCAATCATTGCACTCAGGCAATTAATTTAGTTGTCACAGCTTAAACAGGGAAAACGATTTCTGAGTCATTTTTGGCCCTCTTGTGGTCAAAACGACTCTTCAAACGAAATTACAATAGCCCCAACGATGTAAGGAAGACCATGACAACACAGCCAACCAAGTGGGAAAATAACAGTCCCGAAATGTATCAGTGAGCACAACTCACAGCAAACATGGGGAATACAGCCCGTCCTGGGCAATAGAATCACTGAGAACACACATAATGACCACACGGAGGAAGAGAGAAATACCAAATTTTGATAGCCACAGCATCCACGATTTCGCAGGGAAAGGAACGACGTGGAAAAACCCAGAAATTCCTGTGCGTGAGAGAAACAATCAGACCCTGTGAGGAATGAATAGACAATGGAGGCCCTGTGTGAGGAAAAACAGCCCCGTTTTTGTCCGTGGATGAACAAAAAACAGCAAGGACGCGAATTGAACATGCGTGAGTGTTCAACACCGGCGTGGAGAGTGGAATGTGTCCGCGGAAGTAAAAACCAGGTGAATCCTGTGCGTGGAGGTGAGCAGGAAAACGTGAGGCCGCGAAATTGGAGAGTGGGAACCTGTGTGAGTGATGAACAGCCAAAATCGTGGGTAGAGTGTGTATGGAGGCATGGACTGACAGTCCTGCCACCCCACTCCCAAAACAATTATCTGCCATAACTTCCCCTAGCTGCCAGCAGAAATTCTTAATGAAGGTGGTTGGGAGTAAAACAAGGGAAGAAGACACATGGGTATTTTCCCTCATTAGCCAAAGTTTGACAAATTTCCCCACATCCTTGTCCTTGGGAAAATCATGCCCCTTTCGATTTAGTTGCCGCGATCGTAGCCGGTCGGGTTCATTTAATTAATTATAGATGCGTATTTACATGATGACCAACATAATATATGCCGCATGCCCCGATATACCATCGGTGACAAATTTAAATCTAAACATTAGCATTACCGATCAATGGTGGGGCCTTGGCCTTTAGCTCCACACCATGATCATTTACAATTTATACATCATATACATCTAATGCAACGAGGTCAAAACCGGGGCATTACATAAGATACATATTAATGCACCCTTCGAGGGATGCAACAACAAGTAGAAGTGGTAAATGAAAAAAATTATACATCATCAAGGATTACCACATATGAAAGAAATTGAACACGATCTTCAATTGTTGCTAGAATCTCCAATGTCCATACCTAATATTGGGTTTCATAGGAAATCCATTTTGGAGGTAGATGAACTGAACATACAATTGTAGTAGTTGTTGGGTATGGAATCATAAATCCTACTACTTTAATTTGTGGGTGATCCATGATTATAATACCCAAGAAGGATGGAAGTTAGAGGATATGCACTTACTACAAAGCTTTGAACAATTGACAATCAAGAATAGGTACCCTTTGTCAAGGGCTGGACAATCAAGAATAGGGTACCCTTTGTCAAGGGAAGGCAAAATTTAAGACAAGGTATGGTTTGCATGAATGGTTGGTCATGCCTTTTATATTATGTAATGCACCTACAACTTTTATGCATTTTTATGAATTATGTGTTATGCCCATGTATAGACTATTTTGTAATTGTATATTTACATGGCATGTTAATATTCAATATTGATTCTCAAGAGAACATATCACACTGGAAACAAATATGGGGTACACTTAAGAATGAATAGTTGATTGCTAATCTCAAGAAGTGTGAGTTTGGAAAGAGTCCTTGGTGTGCCTTGGGCCTGTGATTGGTGGCATCAGTTTGAAGGTTGATCCAACCAATATTGATGTTGTTGGTAAATGGTCAAACACTACCAACCTGAAAAAGATAAAAGTTACGTAGAATAAGTTCGATATCTAAGGAAGTTCATTTAACCATTTAAGTAGTAGTTCTACCATTGCATTCTATCAAAAAAAAGGAAAGACAATAAAGAGACCATGTCTTCTACAACCATTAGCCATACCAAGTCAGTGTTGGGAAGAGGTATCAATGGATTTTATCGTAGGTATACTAAAGTTAGAAGGAAATACTATCATTATGGTAGTAGTGGATCGACTCACAAGTATGCCCATTTTTGCTCTCTTTCTTATCCTTTTAAAACAAGTACAATAGTTGTTGCATTCATGGAAATATTTTAGAAGCTACATGGAATTCCCAAAATTATTGTAAGTGATAGAGGTCCAATTTTCAATGGTAATTTTTGGAAGGAATTATTTCCTTGTTTGGGCATTCAATTGGTTCAAATATCCTCTTACCATCCCCATTTTGATGAGAAAATTGAGATTGTGAATAAACGCCTCAAAGGGTATTTTCATTGATTTGCATTTGATAGACAAACACAATGGGTCAAGTGGTTTCCCTTGGGAAAATGGTGGTGCAACACGTCTTTCCATAATTCATCAAACATATCACCATTATGTCACTTTATGGATAATATTCTCCTTCCATCACATCATCCTTGAAAGAGAAATCTAAGGTTCAAGTTGTGGAGGATCATATAGAGCTCCAACAAAAGGTTCTCCAACTATTGAAAAACAACTTAACTATAGCACAAAATATGACGAAACAATAAGAAAATCTACATCATAGTGACAGCCTATTTGAAGTGGGGAGTTGGGGGTATTTTAATGCCACAACCATACAAATAGATTTTCTTCGAGCAACAAAAGATGGACAACAAACTTTTGGCACCCGAGTCCTATGGTCCTTACAATGTGCTGTAGAGGATTGGAAGTATGGCTTGCAAATTGGAGTTGCCTCCATCTTCATGTGCAATCTAGTATTCCATGTTTATTGCATAAAAAACGTAATTGGTGACAAGATACAAGTCCATACTATTTTACCAAAAATTGAAAAGAAGGGAAATTGATAATAGAACATGAAACAATCCTTGACACAAGGATCAAGCAACTATGAAATGGAGCAATTATTGAGTACCTCATCGAGTGGAAGAGCTTAACAATACAAGAGGTGACATGGGAAGATGCATTCTTCATGGAAAACAACTAGATTTAATCAGGTGTTGAGGGCACCACTTGTTTGAAGGGAAGGGGCATGTCAAGCCCTATACATTGTCACATTATATTTATATTATTATATTAGTAGTATTGGTAAGCTAGAACCTTAATTTTAATTGCATTGTACACACACACACACATACACACAACATATAGACCTAGTTTTAGAATCATCTCATATTGTCTTGTGTATTTGACACATTGTAAAAGGAGGTTTCCCCCTCAAAGAGGCTTCTTATTCATCTCCATATTTCATTCTTAAGGCGTTGGATTCTCTCTCTTTCTTATTTTAATCTCTTTTGGAAACTGGGTGCATAACACATTAAGATTAATCATTTGGTTATAACAACATACGATATATGCAAATCTTATATTTACTTTTCTTGTTGTTTACCCCTCTATATATGTACAAAAAAGATCTCTGCATATAGATAGATGGGTATATTATGATGGTCACCCATGTTATGTTATAAGTGTTTTTAGATATATAATAACAATCATTAATACTTATCACATAATTATTCAATTTTATATCAAGTCTCATTATGTATTTCTTGGGAATGAGTGGATTAATCTAAAGGAGTGATCTGAAAATATTTAGGATCTTTTTTAACCATAAATTTGCATTTGAATTTGCATGTTAAATACTCTTAAAACATGCTAATCAACATAATTTTTAAATGCTTTAAATAATTCACAAAGCAAATAATAACAAATATGCAAACCAGAAATAGAAGACACAGCTGACAACGGAGTTCACCCCTCCTGGGCTACATCTCTAGGATACTTCCAATGGGAAGGCCGATCTATTAAGTCTTCAAAAGCTTACATTTGAGTGTTATGGAAACACTTCAGAATTTTGTTTGTTAGAAGCAGAAATAAACAACATCACTAAACTCCTTGTGAAATTATGAGAAAAATGAGTATAAAATCCAATATATTTTGCTGAGACCCTCTCTGCACGCAAAACAAGAACACCCTCAGCCCTGCCTGTACTGACTACACTTTCCCACCTGGGGAACTATGCACATTAATGTATGTACTATCTTGCCTTGGGATTTGTACATATGATTGGTGCTTTATTGCTAAACTCTGAACTCTACACTCCAAATGACTACCATCGCTTTATAAATCAATGGCTTATATAAGGTTTAAAACGTGGGTTTTGGTTATTTTTGGGTCGCGGTCCAAGGGCCACACGCCCTTTTGGAACCCCCATCCTTTGCGCAAACATTTAAACTTATAGCCCCGATTCCTATCACAACTCATTGTAATAGCATGTTGGTTAAGGCGTGGGAGCACGAGGCAAAGGTATCGGGGTCAAACTTGTAGGCCACTCCCCTTCCCGCGTTTTAAAACATTGGCGCATATATGTTATACCACATTATTTGTTTAAGTGGCATGGTCCCATGTTTGTTATGATATGGTTTGTGATATGGCTAATGTTTGTTTCATGTGATAATGTTTAATTTGAATATGGATAAAGTTGGCGCATATATGTTATACCACATTATTTGTTTAAGTGGCATGGTCCCATGTTTGTTATGATATGGTTTGTGATATGGATAAGGTGTTAGATTTTCTTAACATTATAGCAGTATATATTAATTGCATTTATCAATAGGATCACTAGAAGATAGACAAAGGATAGAACAATAACACAAGTATTTTTCACCTGAGAAACCCAAATGGGAGAAAACCCAACAACCTTCGTGTAGAGATAATAATTGTGAGATCAGAGTACAATGAAGAAAGAAAAGAAAAATATAGAAATTCTTTCCAAAGAATGAAACCCTAAAAACAGTCTTCTTCTGTAGTGTATGCAAACTTCTTTGAGCTGCTGTGTAGCTGCACTCTCTCCCAGAAAACTACGAACTTCTTTGAGCTGCTGTGTTGTTGCTGTGTGAAATAATGAGGAGGGGTGCCTCCTATTTATATTGTTTTCCCACCCACAATTTAACTGGGGTCGAATTCACTTGGGGGAGAAATATAATTTTATATTTCATAATTGATATTTTATTCTCTTATTGCCAACTTTTCATCCCAATGCTTACATTGTTCTTTCTAGGGTTTGTATGAATGATTACAACACGTTCAACTCCCGAAGGAGGACAATAAGAATAAATTCTCAAGTTGCACAAAATCCAACACTCCCTCTCAACAAGGAAGGTATTCTTTGGTCTTCATCAACATCATGATCATTTGGGTTTCATCTATACATCTATACTGTCTCTATCATCTCTGTCTCTATCATCTCTAAACGTACTGAAGGTTGTCTTTATGAATTTGTTCTATCCGGATGTCTGAGAGAAAATATTTTGCTACCTATCTGTCTATATTGCCAATGAAATACTTCCATACCTCACTAGAGATCATGGATGAGCACACATTCACAACCATCTACTACCTATTCATCTCATTTGCCGATGGGGTACTCTCATACCTGGCTGAAAACCTGAACGAGCAGAGGTACCTGTGCAATCACATGACCATTTGCTAGATTTCCGACTCATCTGTCAATGGGATTTATCCCATACCTGGATGAGCACCTGGACGAGTAGATGCACCTATGTGAACCTGACCATCTACTACCTGTCCATCTCATCTACCGATGGGATTTCTCCCATACCTGGATGAGCACCTGGATGAGTAGAGTTACCTGGGAAACAATATGGAAAGCGTCTCTCAATCATCTCTCCCTCTCAAGGAGGGATATGTTCTCTTCTACTCCAAGTCTTTCGCGAAAGTATTCAAATTTCACCCTGGGAAGAGGCTTAGTGAGAAAATATGTAGTCTGGTCATCTATCAGAATATACTGTAGCTCGACTACACCTTTCTGCACCATATCACGTATGAAGTGATACCGAATATCTATGTGCTTCAACTTGTCATGAAATACAGGATTCACTAACATCTGCACACAAGTATGGTTATCATAGTGAATCATGATTGGCTCTGGAATCTGGCCAACCAATCTTGCAAGAAGTTTACAAAGCCAAACTACTTCTCGGGTTGCTGAACTAGTAGCCAAATACTTGGTCTCTACAGTACTAAGAGCTACTAAGTTCTGCTTCATACTGCACCAAGAAATAACTGCAAAACCCAGAATGAAACAACATCCTGAAGTACTCTTCCTATAAGTAGAGCATCTAGCCCAATCTAAGTCTGTAAACCCTTGCAGTTTCAAGTCACATTTTGAATCATATTGTAGACCATATCCCATAGTGCCACGTAACTATTTGAGCACATCTTTTGCAGCAATCCAGTGAATCTGCCTTGGTTCACACATGAACTGACTGAGAGCATTCACAACAAAATATATTTCCGGTCTAGTGTTCGTCAGATACATTAAGGACCCAATAAACTGGCGATACATAGTGGGATCAATCAAATTTGAATAAGAAGTAGAATCCCTCAACTTCTTCAAGTTTGCATCCATCGGAGTAGATATGTACTTGCAGTCCAACATTTTGAATCTCTTCAATATATCTATGGTGTATTTTCCTTTCCCTAGGAATATATCTTTCTACCTCTGCCATACTTCTAATACCAAGAAGTAGTGAATCAATCCAAGATCCTTCATTTCGAACTCAGAGGCGAGTTTCTTCTTACACCATAAGATAAGTTTCTCATTTCTGGTAAGAAACAAGTCATCAACATATATCACCAAAATCAGTGGCTCAGCATTCACAACCTTGTAGTAAATATTGGGGTCGACATCACTCTTGTGAATCCAAGACTCACAAAGAATCCATTTATCCGTCCATACCAAGCATGAGGTTCTTTCTTGAGTCCATATAACACCTTTTTCAGCTTGCATACATGAGACTCCTTTCCATGGAAAACAAACCCTTCTGGTTGTTCAATATATACTTCTTCCTCAATAATACCATTGAGAAAGGTTGTCTTGACATCCATCTGATGCAACTTCCATCCCATTGCTGAAGCGATAGAAATGATCGATCTGATGGAAGTGTATCGAGCCACAAGAAAAAATGTCTCATCATAATAGACTGCCTCTTTCTAAGAGAACCCTCTGGAAACAAATCTGGCCTTACATTTTTCAATACTCCCATCTACTCCATATTTGATTTTGTATAGCCATCTAGAAGTCACAACCGACTTCCCCATAGGGCTCGGTACAATCTCCCACACATCATTTTTCATGATGGATTGATATTCTTCCATCATGGCATCCTTCCAAACTTGGTGTCTGGATGCTTCTTCATAAGTGGTGGGTTCTGTGCCAATGATGTGACTCATCAATGCTACATAACTGGAGAACCTCTGAGGTCTTTTTCTTTCTCAGAAAGAGTCATGCGGGGCCTTATGCCCCTCTACATCTTGTAAGGTCTCTTGCACCCATGTAGGTCTTTTTCGGCTTACTGCCATATCTTCAGGAATATCAACTGTCGTGATTGGATCAATGGGATCGATGAGTTAATCTTTCTTTGCTAATTCATTCTGAATAGGAGGGGAAGATGATCTCCTCTCCATATCTTCATCATTGATCTCCATGTATGATCCTCTACCTTTCCTTGTAACACCCCGGTTTTGACCCCGTTTGCATTAAATTGGATATGATGTATATATTGTAATTAATCATGGTGTGGAGCTAAAGGCAAAAGTCCCACCATCGATTTATCATTTTATTTTTCGGTGATTAAAATCAATGCCGATGGTATTTCATGCTAGACATGCACATTATAATTTTGGACATCATGTAAATATACAAGTTAATTAAAAATACCCACAACCAGCTATGCCAATGCAACATTAAAGAGATGGGGGCATGATTTTATAAGGATAAGGGCGGGAAATATTCAAAGCTTTGAACCAATGGGGAAAATCCAAATGTCAAGGGGAAAACCCATCAAGCTGTCAACCACCTTTCTTGTCTTATTCACCCAATCATTTATTTCTGCCAGAAATTGGTTGAGGTAGTTATTGCACGGGGATGGGAAGAGTATGGGAGTCAACAAATTCGAATTTGGGGAAGCCACCCATTTTTGGGAAAACATTTTTTGACTTATGGGGAAAGTTATTTCCTAGAAAAGGCTTCCCAACCCATAAGATATTCATGTCCTCCATTCCTCACGTAGTGGGGAGCTTGCAGATCTCTCTCCTACATGTTTTTGGTCTGCCGTGTGTTTCCTTCGCGTTTGGGGGCAATTTTCTTCATTTTCCCTATGGCTGGGAAATTGTTTTTGTAGTGCTCCGTGGCTGGGTTGTCTCCCTCACGATTTGCTGCATTCCCTCATTATTTTCCAACCTGGAAACCAGTTTTTGGTAATGCCCAATGAATTGGAGAAGAGAACACAATTTCTGGGTGTTTGTTGAGTCCATTTTTTCCCACGTGAATCCAATGAATGTTTTGTGAAATCGATTTTGGTTCCCAGGGCTATTTATGCATTCACCATTATCAAATTTGGTTTCCAGAACGTTTTTGTCCATGCTCAAAACTTGTATTTTGTTATTGGTGCATCTTTTGTTTTGGTTTGAACTATCTTGGAGTGGAATTGGTTCTGAACTAGCTTGATAAATCTAGTGTAGGAAGGAACCCCATAGACAGATCTAGAGGGGCTGGTTTTCTTCTTTGCACACCCTGAAGAGAATTGGAAGGGAAGGCATAACCCAAGGGACTGTGTAGCAGAGAAGGGGATGCTTCCTTGTGTTGGATGTGTAGATGTTTTAGAAGCCAAGACATATCTGGTGTAGGTGTCCATAGCTCTGTGGTTGAGCTCACTAGCTTAGCAATTCAAGCTTTCCACCTCCTTAGAAGCCTCATAAACCCAAATGCAGTTTTGGCTTGGCTGAATTTTGACATATCTTTGGCTATGTGTGAGCCTGCTAGTGTTCCCTTATTCCTTGTGGGAATCATTCCCAACTCGAGGGTGGCAGTGGTGCTAAGAGAATGATGAGCACATTGGCCTATGGTTGGGTGGAACGTTGCAATGACATAGCTAGTTACGGAACAAGCTTCTTTCAATATAAGTATTCTTGTATATTTTATCTCTGTAACTGTATTTGTTTATGAATTAATATGAACATGTTGAATTCTTGATGAATGTGTTTTGCTTCTGCTATGTAATGCATCTATGTATGTTTTTAATTCAATGCAGTTTTTTACTTCAATGTTCATGGGGATAGTTTCCCCGCTTAAATGATAGCACCAACGCTGTGCTTGCATCCTCTCGGTCGGGAGGGGACATGACAATGTGGTATCAGAGCTGTGTTGTAGCATTGGGCCTGAATGGGCCATGAATAACAATTGATAGAGGAAGAATCAACCTATGTGGTCAACATAGGAGAAGAAGCATACAAAAAAAATTTAGAAAATTTTCTAAGTATTGGAAATTTGACTGTCAGCTCAGTTAGCCGAAGTTGAGCCGACACATGTTGGCTAAGTTAGCCGAATTTAAGCCAACACATGTTGGTTGAGTTTGCCAAAGTTGAGCCGATGCATGTCAATGTTAAATGGAGGTTTGAGCTGATGCATGTTGGTGTGAAACAAATATTTGAGCTGATGCATGTCGACGTGAAACAAAGATTTGAGTCGATGCATGTCGGCGTGAAACAAAGATTTGAGCCTATGCATGTCGGCGTGAAAGTGATGAGTCGAGCCGATGGGAAGAGGAAGGAAAAGAAAAATTTTCTAAAATTTTTCTAAGTGTTTGAAATCGGAAAAAATCGATGAATTTTACCGATACGTTGACTAAGTTTCGCCGACACACATCAAAAAACTTTTGGAGTTTAAGCCGAAACGTGTCGGGTTGAAAGTCAATTTTTTTTCGAAATGGCGGAAGACAGGGCAAGTGTTTGCTGATCAGAAGAAAAGTCAATTTTTTTTTGAAATGATGGAAGACTCAGCAAGTTTTTTCTGATCGAAAGAAAATTCAAAATTTTTCCGAAACGACGGAAGACTCGACAAGTTTTTGCTGATCGAAAGAAAAGTTATTTTTTTTTCGAAACAACAGAAGACTCGACAAGTTTTTTCCGATCGAAAGAAAAGTCATATTTTTTCCGAAACAATGGAAGATTCGACAAGTTTTTTCTGATCAGATGAAAATGGCAAAGTTTTCCAATACATGGCGAACAAATTTGGCAAATTTTGTCAACACGTCAGGCCGAAACCCGAGTTTCGACGATCGGGTGGAAAATCTGAGTTCGGCCGAAACGGGGAAATTCAATTGGTTTTTTAGAAAAATTACACAGGCCAGAAAGATGAAAAATGACAGTGAGGTTATTGTCCCACAAGGGGAAATCTCCCTTGACCCCCGTTGTCCCCCTGAGATAGTCATTCTTGTGAAAATAAAAGTATGTGTATGATTTTTCCATATGAAGGCAAGTAAGTTATAAGTTTTTGAGAATATTATAAATTTATAATTTAACAATTGTGTTTATGAAAACATTTTGCAAAATCATAGTTACATAAAGGCAATAGTCCACATAGTGCATATTAGAAAAGTTGGTTGGGCTCGACCATGAGAACTGTAATGTCCCTTTTTTGAAATTTTATTAAAATTCCCAATTTCCCAATTTTTCACAATTTTGGCTCTTGACTAGTTTTGATGTCTAGACCTCCAAATTGTCCCAAATGCTTCCAAATTTTCTCTGAAGGTACATGAATGATAATATAAATTAAATATCATTCTCATGTATGTTTTTTTACCTCCCAATTACTTCTTCAAACTTGTTTAATGTTCTATTCAAAGTAGGAGTCTGTACTAGCAATTTGGGGCTCCAATTTAACTGCCGGAAATGGCTTCACAAATGATCCAAAAGTCACTTTAATTTCTGAATAGATGCTGGGTATGTGTAAGGGACCTTTTCAAAGTCTCATATTCATCATGTTTTAGTTTATACAGGCTATTATGACTCTTTCCAAAACAACTCCCAAGTCATAATTTCGACCCTTGGAGAAAATGCACCAAATCTTCTCCCAATGAAATAAAAATGAGTAAAATGGATACCAATGATTAAGTACTGAAAATGATACTTGAAATACAAATTAATTACAGTCCATCCATCATACATTAATCGGATATACATTCCTCCATTCGAAATAATAAGCATTACCATGGCATATATCAAAATGGAGTGGAAATGATCATTGTTTGCTTATTAAAAGTCATTTTGACATACAACTATTGGGAATTTCGACTTGAAACTTTTTGAGAAAGAATAAGAGAGAATATTGAACTGATTCCAATAATAAATGGACAATTAAAGGCTCTCCCAATTCGAAATCATCAGCATTACAATGGTTCACAACAAGATAGTGGGGAAATGACACTATTTCTTCATTGTTCAACATTTTTAAATGAATTCTTTAGGGTATTTCGACCTGAGAGTATTATAAACATGAAATAAATAGCATATAAATTATAACATAATATAATGAGCATTATAATCTTCCCCAAATATATCCATATCTCACCCAAAGCGCAATCCCTCCATTGACATGAATATGGTGTGAAAACTGGAAATAGTTGAGAGAGAGAGCTGCAATAGAAGAATCCACATTATTTCCTATAGCTTACACCTGCAAATAAGACTCCATTAAATCTCAATGAAATACCTGAGTGGCCTTTCCAAACACTAACTAGGATGAGAATCTTTCACCCTCGAAATTGGCTTAAGCAAGAAAACTAGTCATCCACTAGCTCTCACAATTTCACAAATGAGCAAAAGCTTCTTCTCATGGCTGATACCTATATTTTATAAACATTATTGGTATTATAAGGTTCCAAATCCATCCATAAACAAAATTCAAGTCGAATTGTTGTGGCTGCTCATGCTATGCCATGTGGCCTGTCTCTTCACCTTCCCTGTTCTCCCAAATTTGAGTAGGAGCCTCTTGGCCTTCTCCAACTCCCAATTTCGACTTCCAAGATGCTCTATTCAAGCCTGACATGTTAGTATGTCAGTATTTCAGCCTTCATATCTGACTTGGGTCATAACTGTCATAGAAGCTTCATCATTGGTGTCATAGCTGTCAGAAATGTAAGGGGAATCTAGCCAAGTGTCCATGAAACTTCCATTTGGCTCGTCCTCTCCCATGCAAGTTACAATTCATCCCAAATTAGACCTATGAATTATATGGACAAGTATATTAACATTATAATCCATACAAAAACATTAGAATTCCCATATATTCAAATTTGCAAGAGAAAGATACCATTTAACATAGGAATTCTAGCTAGTGTGGGCCCCATAGTCTCCATGTGTCTTCATGCTCCATTGCCACTTCCATTTTCTATTGTATTTATTTAATAATATAAATTATTAAATATTTATCCCCTTATAATTTCTAAACATCATTTATTATCCCCCTTATTCCAAATCTCAAAGCTTCCACCTCCAACCTAGGAAACTAGTGATTTTCCTCCTTGGCAATTATTTGACTTTTAGCATCCATTTGACAACTTTCATGAATATGGAAAATGTGATTTGACCATTGTGACCCAATGCCAAATTTGGGACATTAAAAATACTCCCTTCCCAATATTGCTTTTCCTCAAGCAATTTCAAACATGGTTGTTGAAGAACCTGCTTTTTGTTCTTTCATCCAAGAAGTGAATGAAGAACCTCCAACAAAATATGAACCAAATAAGGAGCAAATAAAACATGAAGACTTCAACTGGGTCAAAGAAGTCTCATCAATACACCCATGAATATGTATATCATCATGTAAAATCAGAGGATTTTTCTGCCAATAATAATTTTCTTCAATCATATAACTCTTCACCCAAGTGTGGGATGAAGTTCCTCCAACTTCAAATAGACTAGGAAAGGAGCAAGGAAAATCATGAGTCTCCAAGTGACTCAAGAGAACATCATAGGTGTACCCATGTAGATGTGTATAATCATGATGTAAACAAGGATTCTGCTGCAAATGTAAATAAGATGGTTCTCTAATAATTCCATCATCAAAAGGAGAAATAGAATGTCCATGCTCTTCATGTGGCACCATAAAAAATAAGCCTTTCACCCATACTTAATTAGGATGACTGTTGCAAAATTTAGAAGTGTAGGATGTAGTAGAAAGATCCAACTCACCCAAATGATCAATAAGTGCAAAATTGTCATAATGTGAAGGATCCATAGGGTTTGGATTATGCAGCTCCTTCAAGAGTGTGAAACCTTTGTCATAGATTGGTTCCAATGTAGAGGAATTATGCTCTTCTTTAAAAATTGTATAACCTTCATCAAGAGACAATTCAAGTTCCTATTCCACCACATCAAGTGTTTGGATCTCTTCAAGTTCATCTTCAAACACATCAAGTACATTCAAATTTCCAAATTTCTCATGATCCACCATGTCATGAGAATCCTCCAAACAATCTACCATTTGAAAATCTGAAACATAGGAGGAAAAACAAGTGTCTTGCAACTTTTCAAGAAGTTGCTCATTTTGAATTGTGAGCTTATGAATAAATTCATTATTCTTAAAGTAGGATTCATGTAACCATTCAATAAGCTCAATGACATTGTTTCTATAAAAAAGCAAAGACATGAAATTACCTTTGATGTTGCACCTTGCTCTTTGGATCTTCTCCATGTCTTCAAGGAAGGATGGATCCTCCAAGGAAGTAGCTCTCCAACAAGAATTTGATACCAATGCTTGAGTGTCATGGAGTATGCTAAGGGCCTCTTGGATCGTATTTTCATTCATCTTTAAGGACCCTTCAAGAAAATGAGGCTCTTGCAAATGAACCTCCTCATCTTCTTCCTTCTTGATTGGACCAACTTCATGAAGCTCAAGTGGTGATGGGGAATTTGATATTATTTCTTCTTCAACTGCTACAAGGTATTTATTTTCAGGTTTAATGGAAGTTTGGCTTGTAACAACACTTTCAAAATTGATCTCTATGTCACCAACATAGAGGTGTGAGCACCCATCAGTAGGTACTGCTTCATAGTTCAAGCATCCATCAGTACATGCTCTTTGGTCCATGTCCATAGTAGAATTTGTTTCAGAATGATATTCAATAATTTCAAGGTACTCTTCTTCCTTCTCATGTGATGTTTCCTCATCTTTTTCAAAGTCATTTGGGAGTGAATTTCGATCCTCTTCATGTAATGCCTTTTCTTCTTCACCACCCATATAAATTTGTAGCTCCTTGGTATCCTCCATACTTGTGCATTGATTATTATTCCTTAATGAGTTATTATTTGAATTATTTTTTATAAATTCCTTCAACCAATCATTAAGGTCTTCACAATGAATAGTTTTATGTGCCGATTTGAATGCTTGCTTAACCTGCCTGGACATATCATCACCACATGGATTAATGAATTTATTCAATTCATATATACCATCCATAACTTCAATAGGTTCCAAGACCATGCTCTAATACCACTGTAATGTCCCTTTTTTGAAATTTTATTAAAATTCCCAATTTCCCAATTTTTCACAATTTTGGCTCTTGACTAGTTTTGATGTCTAGACCTCCAAATTGACCCAAATGCTTCCAAATTTTCTCTGAAGGTACATGAATGATAATATAAATTAAATATCATGCTCATGTATGTTTTGTGACCTCCCAATTACTTCTGAAAACTTGTTTAATGTTCTATTCAAAGTAGGAGTCTTTACTAGCAAATTGGGGCTCCAATCCCCCCTGGGTAATTGTCGGAAATGGCTTCACAAATGATCCCAAAGTCACTTGAATTTATAAATAGATGATGGGTATGTGTAAGGGACCTTTTAAAATTCTCATATGCATCATGTTTCAGTTTGTACAGTCTGTTATGACTCTTTCCAAAACAACTCCCAAGTCACAATTTTGACCCTTGGGGAAAATGCACCAAATCTTCTCCCAATGCAATAAAAATGAGTAAAATGGCTCCCAATTCTTAATTAATGAAAATGAGACTTGAAATAAACATTAATTACAGTCCATACATCATACATTTATCATATATACATTCCTCCATTCGAAATAATAAGCATTACCATGGCATATATCAAAATGGAGTGGAAATGGTCATTGTTTGCTCATTAAAAGTCATTTTGACATACAAATATTGGGAATTTAGACTTGAAACTTTTTGAGAATGAATAAAATAGAATATTTAACTGATTCCAATCACAAATGTACAATTAAAGGCTCTCCCAATTCTAAATCATCAGCATTACAATGGTTCACAACAAGATAGTGGGGAAATGCCACTATTTATTCATTGTTCAACATTTTTACATGAATTATTTTGGGTATTTCGATATGAGAGTCTTATAAAAATGAAATAAAGAGAATATAAATCAGAACATAAGATAATTATCATTATAATATTCCCCAAAGAGATCAATAGCTCACCCAAAGCGCAATCCCTCCATTGGCATGAATATGGTGTGAAAACTAGAAATAGTTGAGAGAGAGAGCTGAAATAGAAGAATCCACATTCTTTCCTGTAGCTTACACCTACAAATAATAATCAATTAAAGCTCCATTAAATACCTGAGTGGCCTTTCCAAACACCAACTAGGATGGAAGTATTTCACCCACGAAATTGGCTTAAGCAAGAAAACTAGTCATCCACTAGCTCTCACAATTCACAAATGACAATTTCATAAATGAGAAAAAGCTTCTTCTCATCGCTGATACCTATATTTTATAAAAACTATTGGTATTATAAGGTTCCAAATCCATCCATAAACCAAATCCAAGTGGAATTGGTGTGGCTTCTCATGCTATGCCATGTGGCCTCTCTTCACCTTCCCTCTTCTCCCAAATTTGAGTAGGCATCTCTTGGCCTTCTCCAAATCCCAATTTCGACCTCCAAGATGCTCTATTCAGGCTTGACATGTCAGTATGTTAGTATTTCAGCCTTCAGATCTGACTTGGGTCATAACTGTAATAGAATCTCCATCATTGGTGTCATAGCTGTCATAAATGTAGGGGGAATCTAGCCAAGTGTCCATGAAACTCCCATTTGGCTCTTCCTCTCCCATGTAAGTTAAAATTCATCCCAAATTCAACCTATGAAGTATATGGACAAGTATATTGACATTATAATCCATACAAAAACATTATACTTCCCATATATTCAAATTTGCAAGAGAAAGATACCATCTAACATAGGAATTCTAGCTAGTGTGGGCCCCATAGTCTCCATGTGTCTTCATGCTCTATTGCCACTTCCATTTTCTCTTGTATTTATTTAATAAGATAAATTATTAAATATTTATCCCCTTATAATGTCTAAACATCGTTTATTATCCCCTTTATTCCAAATCTCAAAGCTTCCACCTCCAACCTAGGAAACTAGTGATTTTCCTCCTTGGCAATTATTTGACTTTTAGCATCCATTTGACAACTTTCATGAATATGGAAAATGTGATTTGGCTATTGTGACCCAATGCCAAATTTGGGACATTACAAGAACCTATAGCATGAATTATGCACAATATCCCTATGAGCACGAGGAAGATGTTGTGGGAGAAAACATTTGAGTTGGAAATGCTGAGACATAGTCTAATGGAAGAAGATTTCAAGATACTCCCCTAGATTTTGCAACCACCATGAGAAGCCTAAGGGTGGAGATGCAAAGTTACAGGGAAAATAATGAAAGGTTGGTTAAGGCTTAGGAGGAGCAGAATCAATTGAATGTAGTGATGCTGCAAAGTTTGAATGGCATCTAGAGGCAAATGAACTTTGGGGACCGGAAAGTAAGACCAAAAGGTAGTAAAAGCATTTCCAGAAGAAGAAAGAGATCTCCTAGTGGGTCATGTGACTCTGAAGGATCCACTGGTAGTTCAAGTTCTTCTTCCCACAAGAATAATAAAAATAGGCGCTACCAGAACCACTCGTGTGATGAATTTAAGAAGAACTGCTCACATGACGAATTTAAGAAGGCAAGGCCACCTACCTTCAATAAGGAGATAAAGAATGGTCAAGAAGCTGAATCTTGGATTCTTGGGATGATAAAATATTTCCAAGTCCAAGACTACTCTAGAAATATGAAGGCTAGGGTAGCCATCTTTAATTTGACTGGAAGAGCATCCATATGGTGGGAGTACTTTAGGCAAGTAAAGAATATTAATGAAAGGAATATTGTGTGGAAACAGTTCTAGAAGTATTTCAAGCAGAAGTACCTTTTTGACAGGTACTACAATGACAAGATGAAAGAGTTCTATAAGCTGAGATTGGGACAACAAACCATGGAAGAGTATGCAAATGATTTCTTGGAACTATTAAGGTATGTCGGGTACATCAAAGATGAGAAGGTGAAGATCCAATGTTTTCTGAGTGGATTACCTCAGTCTTACAAAGACATAATTGAGTTTTACGAACCTAGAACTCTGGAAGAAGCAATAAGGAAAGCTAAGTATTGCTATGAGCAAAGCAAAGGAAAACCTGATTACCATAAGACATGGAAGGACAAAAAGAATGAGAAGTCTGACCAAAGAAAGAAAAGTTTCAAATCTTCTCATTTCAAAAATCAGCAAAAGCATCCATCACAAGCTGAGAAGCAGCCAACTAGAGTGGTGGGAGAAAAGCCACTATATCCACAACAAAACAGAGAACCACTCCAATGTTGGAAATGTGGAGAACCCCACATGCACAGGAATTGTCCACTTTAGGATAGGAATGCAAGGCTAGCTTACAACATTCAAGAAGCATAAATAGTGGTTCAAGTAGCAAGGGATGTCCCTAGGATTTATGCAGCGCTAGAGGACTGTTAGGCAGATCACCAATCAGCTGTGGTTGAATTAGCAGGTAAGATTGTTGAGAAATCTGTTTCTATTCTGATTGACTCTGGTTCTACTCATAGTTACATTACTCCTAGAGTAGTTGAGATTTGTGATTTTAAGAAGTTAAAGCATAGAAAATCATGGTAAGTTCAGCTAGCCACTGGAACTGAGGAAGGTTAGTGAAGTGGTACAGAAATGTCCATTGGTCATGAATGGATTGGTCACTTATGAAGATATGAATTTTCTACCACTTGGTTCTTATGATGTTCTGATTGGAATGGATTGGTTAGAAGCTCACAGAGTAAATCTTGTCTGTTATAATAAGAATTTTGAATGCATGGATGAAGAAGGAAACTCAAGGGTTGTGAAAGGCATTCCAAAGGTGATTTTTGTTAGGCAGATTTCAGTAATGCAATTGAAGAAGTGCTCTAGGAAAGGTTGCAGAGTGCATGCAACTCATATTTTGGAGGCAACAGAGAATGATACCCCTAGGTCGGAGGACTATCAGGTGTTACATGAATTCAAGGATATTTTTCTTGACGAAATTCCAGGGCTTCCTCCAAAGAGAGACATTGATTTCACAATTGAACATGTTCTAGGAGTAGCACCAGTGTCCAAGACACCCTACAGGATGAGCACACTAGAAATGCTAGAACTGAAAATGAAACTGCAAGAGTTGTTGGAGAAGAAGTATATCAGGACGAGTGTGTCTCCTTGGGGAGCACCAGTTCTGTTTGTGAACAAGAAAGATGGTACACTCAGGTTGTGTATTGATTATAGACAGCTAAACAAAGTCATTGTGAAGAATAAATACCCTTTTCCTAGGATTGATGACCTCTTTGATCAAATGAGAGGAGCAAAGGTATTTTCCAAGATTGACTTAAGGTCTAGTTACCATCAGGTGAGAATCACAGATGAAGACATTCATAAGATAGCCTTCAGAACAAGGTATGGACATTATGAATTTATAGTGGTACCATTTGGCCTCACAAATGCATCAGCTACATTTATGTGCCCTATGAATAGTGTCTTCAACAAGTATTTGGACAAGTTTGTTCTTTTTTTCCTTGATGACATTCTTATTTATTCTAAGAATGAGGAAGAGCATGAAGAACATCCGAGATTGACATTGCAATTGCTCAGGGAGCATAAGCTGTATGCAAAGTTGAGCAAGAATGATTTCTATAAAGATAAGATTCATTATTTGGGTCACATTATCTCAGATGAGGGAATATCCGTAGACCCTGAGAATATTGAGGCTATTATGAATTGGCCTACTCTAAGAAATGTGACCGATGTAAGATATTTTATGGGACATGCATGATAATACATGAGATTCATTGAAGGATTCTCCAAGGTTGCACATCCAGTCACTTCTTTGCAAAAGAAGGGAATAAAGTTTGAATGGACACCAAGGTGTGAAGAAAGCTTCCAACAGTTTAAGAATATTCTCACAAGTGCACCAGTCTTGAAGATTGCGGACCCAGAAAAATACTTTGTGGTGTGTACTGATGCATGCAGTCAAGGGCTTGGAGGAGTCCTTATGCAAGACAACCAGATGATATGTTATGAGTTAAGAAAGTTAAATGAACATGAGAAGAACTATGCCACTCATGATCTAGAACATGCCGCCATAGTACATGCTCTCAAGATGTGGAGGCATTACTTGATGGGCAAAAGATTTGAGCTAAGGACAGACCACTGTGGTTTGAAGTATTTATTTGATCAACCTACTCTAAATGCTAGGAAAGTGAGATGGTTGGAGTTTTTATGTGAGTTTGATTTTGAAATCAAACACATAAAAGGAAAAGAGAATAAATTAGTTGATGCACTCAACAGGAAGTTGCAGGAAATGCATGTGGCATCTCTTATTATTTCCAATCAGATTTGAGGCAACAAATTATTAATCATGTTGCTAAAGATGAATTGTATGTACAGGTCAAGGACAAGTTGCAGCATCAAAGAATTGAAAAGAAGTATGAGGGGTATAAATTGGAATAAGATGGACTTATTACCTATCAGAAAAGAATCTATATTCCAAATGTAGCAGATTCGAGGAGAGCTGTTATGGATGAGATCCATCAAGCCCCATATTCTGGTCACCCAGGATATTAGAAGACAATTGCTACAGTCAGAAAATAGTATTTTTGGCTAGGAATGAAAAAGGACATGGTTGAATATATTTCAAGGTGCATGAAATGTCAGCAGGTGAAGGTTGAGCATCAACACCCAACAGGTTTGTTGCAACCTTTTCCAGTTCCAGAATGGAAGTGGGAAGATATTTCTATGGATTTTATTACATGATTTCCAATGAATTGGGGACATCATGATTCCTCCATGGTTGTGGTGGAAAAGTTGATAAAGGAAACACATTTCATACCGGTTACGTACACACATAAGATTGATGACATTGCAAAAATATTCATGAAGGAGATTTTCAAATTGCATGGATTTCCTAAGGCAATAGTCTCTGACAGAGATGTCAAGCTCACTTCCAATTTTTGGAAGGGGTTGTTTGAAGATTTGGGTACAAAGTTGAACTTCAACACTTCCTACCATCCTCAGACTGATGGTCAGACAGAGAAAATGAATCAGGTACTTGAAGACATGCTTCACATGTATGTGATGGACAAGCCAACCAAGTGGGAAGATTATTTACACTTGGTAGAGTTTGCTTATAACAATGGACAACAAGCATCCTTGGGGATGAGTCCATATGAAGCTTTGTATGGAAGAAGGTGTAGGAAACTAGTGACATGGGATAATCCAGTGAATAGGATTGTGCTTGGTGCAGAATTGCTTAAGGAGATGGAGCAGGAGGTTGTAAAGATCATGCAGAATATGAAAGCATCCCAAGATAGGCAGAAAAGCTATGCAGATAAGCATAGAGTGCACAAAGATTTCAATGTTGGGGATCATGTTTACCTCAGAGTGAGGGCAAGAAAGAGTTCCTTGAAGCTTGGAAGTTGTGTCAAGTTGTCACCTAGATACTATGGGCCGTTTGAAGTGATTGAAAGAATATGGCTAGTTGCATATAGACTTGCATTGCATGCTAGCACTAGAGCTCATAATGTTTTTCATGTTTCTTTGCTTAATAAATATGTACATGATCCTAACCACGTTATAAATTGGGATTTGATTAAGGTGGAACCCGAGGGAGAGTTCCAAATCAAGCCAATGCGCATCCTCGACAGAAAGGTCACAATGCTCTGGAATCGAGCCATAGGACTAGTAAAGGTGCAATGGGAGCACTACGGTCCTGAAGAGGCTACGTGGGAGCTGGAGGATGCCATGCGATTAACACATCCATTTTTGTTCAATTCTGTGGAGCACTGATGGTGGTGCCAGTGTAGCATTTTGTTCAATTTTGTAAAGCACCAAGGATGGTGCTAATGAAGGGGGAGGGAAATGTAACACCCTGGTTTTGACGCCGTTTGCATTAAATTGTATATGATGTATATATTGTAATTAATCATGGTGTGGAGATAAAGGAAAAAGTCCCACCATCGATTTATCATTTTATGTTTCAGCGATTAAAATCGATGCCGATGGTATTTCATGCTAGACATGCACATTATAATTTTGGACATCATGTAAATATGTAATTTAATTAAAAATAACCACAACCAGCTATGTCAATGCAACATTAAAGAGATGGGGGCATAATTCCTAAGGATAAGGGGGGAAATATTCAAACCTTTTAACCAATGGGGAAAAGCCAAAAGTCAAGGGGAAAACCCATCAAGCTATCAACCACCTTTCTCGCCTTATTCACCCAATCATTTATTTTTTCTAGAAATTGGTTGAGGTAGATATTGCATGGGGATGTGAAGAGTATGGGAGTCAACAAATTCGAATTTGGGGAAGCCACCCATTTTTGGGAAAACATTTTTTGACTTATGGGGAAAGTTATTGTCAAGAAAGGCTTCCCAACCCATAAGGCATTCACGTCCTCCATTCCTCACGTAGTGGGGAGCTTGTAGAGCTCTCTCCTACACATTTTTGGTCTGCTATTTGTTTCCTTCATGTTTGGGGGTAGTTTTCTTCATTTTCCCTATGGCTAGGAAATAATTTTTGTAATGCTAAGTGGTTGGGTTGCCTCCCTCAAAGTTTACTACATTCCCTCATTGTTTTCCAAGATGGAAATCTGTTTTTGGTAATGCCCAATGAATTGGAGAAGAGAACACGATTTCTGGGTGTTTTTTGAGTCTGTTTTTGCCCACGTGAAGCCAATGAATGTTTTGTAAAATTGATTTTGGTTCCCAGGGCTATTTTACCCATTCACCATTATCGAATTTGGTTTCCATGACGTTTTTTGTCCATGCTCATAACTTGTATTTTGCTGTGGGTACATCTTTTGTTTTGGTCTGAACTAGCTTGGAGTGGAATTGGGTCTGAACTAGCTTGAAAAAACTAGTGTAGGAAGGAATCTCACATACAGATCTAGAGGGGTCGGTTTTCTTCTTTGCACACCTTGAAGAGAATTGGAAGGGAAGGCATAGCCTGAGGGACTGTGAAGCAGAGAAGGGTATGCTTCCTTGTGTTGGGTAGATGTTTTAGAAGCTAAGCCAGATCTGGTGCAAGTGTCCATAGATATGTGGTTGAGCTCAATAGCTTAGAAGTTCAAGCTTTCCACCTCCTTAGCAGCCTGATAAACTCAAATGCAGTTTTGGTTTGGCTGAATTTGACATATATTTGGCTATGTGTGAGCCTCCTAGTGTTCCCTTATTCCTTGTGGGAATCATGCCCAGCTCGGGGTGGCAGTGGTGCTGATAGAATGATGAGCACACTGGACTATGGTTGGGTGGAACGTTGCAGTGACACAGTTGGTTGTGGGACAATCTTCTTTCAAGATAAGTATTCTTGTGTATTTTATCTCTGGAACTGTATTTGTTTATGAATTAATATGAACATGTTTAATGCTTGATGAATGTATTTTGCTTCCACTGTATAATGCATCTATGTATGTTTTGAATTCAATGCATTTTTTTTACTTCAATGTTCATGGGGCTAGTTTCCCCACTTAAATGATAGCACCAGCCCGTAGGTAACGTCCTCTTGAGGGGGAGGGGACGTGACATTCCTGACAACCATTTCCTCTTCAAAGGTCACATCCTTGCTAACTTCAATATGTATGGATATTGGGATATAGATTTTGTAGGCCTTTGAAGATTCACTATATCCCATGAAAGTTCCCTTATTACATGAAGGTTCTAACTTTGTCCTTTTCTCCTTGGGCACATGTATGTAGAATGGACAGCCAAAGATTCAAACATGACCCACTTCTAATTTTAATACTGTAAAGGCTTCTTTAGGAGTCATGTTCTTCACTATCTTATGTCTACATCTGTTCTGTACATATACAGTTGTTCTGGATGCTTCTTCCCTTAAGAGCATGGGTAGACTCTAGTCATGAATCATGGATTTGGATGCCTCCACAATTGTTCTATTCTTTCTTTCAGCAACCCCATTTTGTTGGGGATTGTAGGGAACTGTAAGTTCCCTCTTAATTCCTTCTTCTCTACACAAATCATTGAATTATGTAGAGGTATATTCTCCACCATTATCTGATCTTAGGATCTTGATCCTCTTCCCTGACAAATTCTTGACTTGTGCTTTGAATTCCTTGAATTTACTAAGTACTTCCTCAGACTCCTTGGTATTAAGAAAGTATATCCAAGTATTCAGTGAGTAGTCATCAATGAAGGTCACATAGTCATGATATCCTCCCAATGAGGCAACTGTCATTGGGCCACACAAGTCGGAGTGCACTAGATCCAAGATTTCTTTGGATATGCTGTCACTATCAGGGATGGATTTCTTGGCATTCTTAGCAAGTGCACATCCTCTACATGTTCCATCATGGTCTACCTGTAGCACTGGTATGCCTATAACTATGTTCTTCACTGCTGGGAGAGCTCTGTAATTTAGATGAGCTAGTCTTCTGTGCCATAGCTCACCCATACTTGTAGAGTCATGAGCTAGGTATTGGATTGGTAGAGTGTTCAGTCGATACAAGCCCCCCTCTCTCATACCAATTACTTTGGTTGTATTCATGCTTGAGTTCTTCTACCGAGCAAGTACTTTTACATATGAAAATGCTACTTTATATCCTTTGTCTTCTAAGGCTGAGATGGAAACAAGATTTCTTTTCATTCCAGGTACGTAGAGAACATCACTTAAGTGTAGAGTATCATTAGACTCTAGTTGAAGGGAGGTAGCCCCATATCCCTTCATAGTGTAGTTGGCATCATCCTTAAGTACAACACGGAGATGGGAATCTTTCTCAACTACTTTTGAGAGATTTTCTTTATATCCCGTAATGTGTCTAGATGCACCACTATCTATGAGCCAAGTATAACTAGTGGTGGGAACCGTACTTGATAAAGCTGACATGAAGAAGAATTCTGTACGATATTCATTCTTCTTCTTCTTATGATGATTATTTTCCTCTACATTAGCAGTTGAAGCTTCATGATTCCTTTTGTGAGAACTTCAACAGCTACTGGCATAATGACCATATTTCTTTCACTTGTAGCATTGGATCTAAGATAGATCCCACTTTTGTTTCTTATGATACGGGGAGGAATTGATCTCTTATCTTGATGCTTGTGAATGTATGACTTCCTTACCCTTCCCTTGCATTTCTTGGCATGAGATATGAACTCTTGATTTTCCTCAGGTTGAGTGCCATGAAGTCTTTGTCGTGCTGCGATTCTCATTTCTTCCTGAGTGCATTCTACCCATAACTTATAAAATTTGGGCAACTTGGTTCTACCACTTATAGTTTGGATGAAAGACTCCCAAGATGGCGGGAGACCATTTAACATGGTCATGACAAGATCCTTTTCTTCAAGATTGTCTCCACTAGACTTTAGCTTGTCCTAGAGCTTGGTGATCCTCATGAAATACGAGGAAATATTCTCGGACTTTGTCATCATCGTATTCGACAATTAATTCCTCAATGTGAGAGTCACATTGATGCTACTGTGTTCAAATAGTTTCTTTATGGTTTTGAACATCCTTCTCGCCGTCGACTTTTCTGAGATCCAAGGAACCAAATGGTTTCTAACTAAGTCCACTAAAATCCTCCTTGGTTTGGCATCATCCTTTCTCCAACGAGGTTTGTCTTCTTCGGCTTCTGATTATAAGAACTTTTCCTTTACAAAATGTAATAGGTCATTTTATTCTAGTAGAAGAAGAACCCTAGATTTCCAGGGGATGAAATTGGAATCCCCTTCCAAATGATCTTCAACCTTCATGCTGATCATCTTGACTGCAGATCTGGATCTGAGACCCCAATAGAGGTTAGGTAAAAAATGAAAGTTGGAGTTTTGGAAAACTGACTCCATAGATAAATGTGCCCTAGGGAGGTGAGTTGAGTAGAGGTAGAGTCAAGCCAAAGCTGTGGAGAAAGTAGGTCCAAACACAAAACCCTAATTTTTGATGCAACTATAGAATTAGGTGAAAATTGAAAATTCTTAGAATTGAATTCTATATTCACCAAAAGATGCACCCTCCTTAGAGAGAAATTCCCAAGGCTCTTTTTCTACCAAAAGGTTGAGTGAAGACCTTGAAATATGAAACCCTAGTTTCGACAAGTTATCAACAGAGTTCTGGCAATGGCTTCTTCTAGTACTACTCCGATACCATGTTAGATTTTCTTAAGATTATAGCAGTATATCTTAATTGCATTTATACATAGGATCAATAGAAGATAGACAAAGCATAGAACAATAACACAAGTATTTTTCACCTGGGAAGCCCAAATGGGAGAAAATCTAGCAAGCTTCGTCTAGAGATAATAATTTTGAGATTAGAGTATAATGAAAAAAGAAAAGAAAAACATGGAAATGCTTTCCAAAGATTGAAATGCTGAAAACAGTCTTCTTCTGCAGTGTATGTGAACTTCTCCGAGCTGCTGTGTAGCTACACTCTCTCCCAAAAAAATGCGAACTTCTCTGAGCTGCTGTGCTACTGTTGTGTGAAATAATGAGGAGGGGCACCTCTTATTTATACTATTTTCCCACCCAGAATTTAACTGGGGCTGAATTCACTTGCTGGATTTTCACCCCAAGGTTTACATTGTTCTTTCTAGGGTTTGTATGAATTATAACAACAAGTTCAACTCCTGAAGGAGGACAATAAGAATATCTTCTAAAGTTGCACAAACTCCAACACAAGGTACGTTTCATGAGATAATGTTTAATTTGAATATGGATAAGGTTCAATACATAGCACGTGGATATGGATAAGTTTTGGTTCCATCATATGGTTTATAATATAGTTTACAATGGGGGCCTCGGTGTTGGCATGGGGTCGAGGGCTATTGCCTTGAACTCTCCCCATTTTTTAATTTTCAAATCTTTCAACCATAATATAATCTAATTGCCAATGGAGATTATGGTGACCTTGTTGGAGGTCCTTGCTTCGATTCCCATAGCTCCAGCCCACATAACCTATAAACCATATTTTTTCACCAGTTTTAACATTTTTAACATCCTTCTTAAAAATTCAATTACTGGCAACTTCTTCACTTGGAGGTTTTTTTACATGAAACGAACATTGCTAGAAAGCTGTTGACAAGATCTTTCATCTTGTAAGAGTTATTTTTTTGTTTGAATACTTTAACTTTTATAGACTATGAGATGATCCTCCTGGATCAAACCTTACCAATAGGAAGCTTTTGGACCACTAAAATCCTGAATCATTCAGAATTCAAGTGAGGACATGTTCATGTCACTTATCCTGTATCACCTATCCATTCTTCCTGGAACCTGCACATTTGAATCGGAATAGCAACAATCAATATTGCAATGACATTGTTAAGTACATTAATCCCCTTTTCCCCAAAATTTTCATTCAATATTGTAGGAACAAACCATACATGTTGATCAATAATAAGCTGAATATCAACATTGAACATTTGAAAGAGATTGTACCCATATCATGCTGAATTTTGACCATAGAAACACTATCAACCAAAACAGGTGCATTGTAGTGAAATGACACTTCCTTTTTATGCGTAGGATTCTTTTTCTCTTTACATTGCATAGACATAAGTTCCACATTCCGACTTGCATTAACAAACCTTTTTAAATGTTGTGTAGTGCCAAATTATTTGTCATTTTTAATTGTACGTGAATGCACTATGTAATCAATTCCTTCTTTAAACAAGTGATACTGATTATGTTCTCTATAGAAGATTGTTTTTCGATCATATAAGTACAGACTACCCAACACAATTCCACAGATATCTAATGGAACCAAATCAAATTCAACCTCTTCTACAAACTTAGATGTAATTGAAAATTTTAGATCACAATGTTTTGTTACTTGCAATATTTTATCTTTGTACACCCAACCTAATGGATAAGCTCTCTTGTGTGGTTTGTTCTTAATCCCAATTGCTTAACTACTTCTTCTGAAATGAGATTAGCTTGGGATCCACTATCTATGAGTGTGTCAATTTTAGTTTGTTTCGTAATCACCCTTATATGAAACAATGAAATCCTCTTTTTGTCTTTAGAACTGATATGATCTTTAGAAGTAGAAGCACATGAAGAACCAATGTTAGAATCATTACGAACAATATATTTACCTTTCACATCTACGATTGTTATCTTTGTTTCATCATCGAAATATGATCCAAGGTCTTCAACGATAACTATAAAATTGAGGCACAACAATATTAGAATCAATACAAAGCTCACTACATATTGTTAGAATCAATGAACTCAATGAAATGACAGAAAAACAATGCAAAAGGCTTGCAGCAGTATGTTTCATTAATCATTAATCATAAGATAATTTACAATATGCTATATTGGTATTAATAACCAAGCAATTCGAATCCTAAGGAGGTAAATTCGAATTAGGTACACGACAATGGCTTAATTGTCAGTTAATCACCACTCGACACATCAATTAACCACTAAACTAGACCATAATTGACTCTAACTGATGTAGAACTTAACTGTATGCCAACAAGTAGGTGAGGGTGCATATCCGACTTCAGTTAGGTGAGATGAACTGAAATTAGTCACCAAAAGTAGGTGGAGGCACCTTTAATCACTCCAGTTAACTGAAATTAACCAAAAAAAGGCCAAATAATGATGGAGGTGCCCATGCAACTTCAGTTTAACTGAAAGGTAGGTGAAACAACCTCTAGTGAACTAAAGGGGGTGCATATGTCATGCAGATCAACCTAGATTTTCTCCTTGATTGAAGGAGGAGGCTCAGTTAGGCTCCCTGATTGAAGGAGGATGTCCATATCACTATGATTGATGACATGTTGCTGATGTAAGCACATGTTTGAGTCAAAAACTTAGGATAAGTGGTAAATTAGGATGATTTATCTAAAGGGAGGATTATTTATCCTAACACCCTCCTTTAATCATGACTTTGGATAGCTTGGGCCCTGGAAACTAAGACCAAAAGTCACCCATTTCAACGTAAATGCAAAAATTAACTAGTTAATATAACTAAGGAAACCGAGAAAAACCTCATGAGAAAACTACCACCCCTCAAACTAAGCATATAGAATCAAGATCAAGCTTTCATATCAAGAGAAACATTATTCTTGTGTAAGAAACTTGAGAAAATATTGCTCCAACCTTTATCAGCATGCTTGTTCTTCTGTGCACAAGTATCCTGGGACTTGGCATATTGAATTCTCCATATTCTTCCAATCTGATGATGGAAGGAAGGAGGAATGTTACTTTTGTCTCTTTTTGGAGGAAGAGAGACATGATCCACTTTGTTCTTCTGAGAGCAGTGTAGTTGATCAGTCCTTAGCATGTAGCATCTCACTGGGAGTTTGTTGCATCCCTATGAAGGAAGTTATATTGCTTGACATAGTGCAAGGTTCTTTTTTCTGAAACTGATTTCTTGTCCTCTTTATGTTCCAGTCATATTCCCAGCTGCCCCAATAACCTTTTGTGCCCATTTGGGCCTAGGATTGGGAGTAGGGACTGGATTTGGATTTGGATCACTGGGAGCTTCATCTTCAATTTCATAAACTGATTCAACTGATACTTCTGCTTCGGATTCGGAATCTGATACACCAATGGAAACATTATTATATGCAAAAGGAGTAGATAGAATGTTTTTACCTCCCCTTTCAAATGGCAGTTGAGAGTGCACTAGGTCTAAGTATGGCAGAAAGTGTGAGAATTCATATGCCTTGGAGGCATGGTTTACAACACCCTTCACTATAATCTTCTCAGTTGAGATATCTATGATCTCCACTGAGTCAGGATTAACTACCACTCACTTTGGTGGGATGTTTGGTCGCAAAAATACCACATTTTATTCATATTTCACATACCATTTGTCACCTTTATTCTTATTTTACCTTTCCATAAAACCATTAATTTCCACCACTTTGATAATACATATGTGTTTATATTACCATTTTCCAAATTATTTGTTTTGAGTATTTTTGAGAGAATTCTTGATAAAATATTAGAAATTAATATATTTTTCATATATATCTCAAATATTTGTGTGAGCTTTGCAATGTAGGGATATTTGAAGCTTTCAACCAAGGAGTATTCAAAAGCTTCCCGAATGTTTTCTCCATCTTTTCAAGATTTAACGGAGATAATCCAATCTAATTTCAAGGAGAGGATTATGGAGAGAATATCTAATCCCATATTTGTTAGAGAATTTGAAGGGATGCATTGAGAGAAAAGTGGGTATGTTGGAGAATTTTGAGGGACAAGTTGAGAGGAAAGTGGATTGTAATTATGAGTAGTTTATCTTGAATTCATGTATAAATAAGACGGCACTCTCCTCATTTTGGAGGAGGCCTCTCTAGTGGTGTAGAAGTAGAGAAATAGTTAGTTTATGTCTTTTAAGAGTTAGTCATAGAGTGAATTTTTGATTGTTATGTAATGGAGATGATGCTTTAATGCAAATCTTTTTATTCTCTCTCATCTTAATTTGGATTTCTTTCTTATGAATTGTTAATATAGATTTTTAGTGATTTCTTTCTTAGGAATTGTTAATATAGATTTTCAGTGATTTCTTTCTTATGAATTGTTAACATAGATTTTCAGTGATTTCTTTCTTATGAATTGTTAGTATAGATTTGTCATGAGCTCATATTTATTTATCATTTATAAATTATATTTCGCTTGTTTAATTTCAGTCTTTCTATACCCAGTTTAATTTATGCAATTTCATGCTTTCTAAAGTTAGATTTATTTTCATACAATTTCCCGTTTTCATAAATTAGATTCATTCTCAGTTGTATAATAGGTTAGTATCACTTTGATCTTGCATATATGTTGCTTGCGCTTCTAAGTTTACGATCTCCCTGAGTTGACAATTAAATCGTTGGATATGTTATAAATTTGTTTAATATTTTTCACCAACATTTTGGTGCCGTTGTCGGGGAGGTGCTAAAAGGGATCATAGGTTAGATAGGTAGATAGTTCATTTTTTATTACATAGCAAGGGGGAGGGAAAACGATAAGACGCAAGAATGACTTCACTACAGAATTTTCATGGTGTAACAGCCAGACACATCCACTTTAGTGGGTCACCCCAAAGCCTTGTTGTTTTCGCAAGTGTGCTTATTTTTCTACAAAGTGTTTTCTTTTTCTGCAAGAGTGTTCTTTTAGTTTTAGCAAATACGAGTTTGTTTTTATGCAAGTTTTCCTTTTTCATTTACATTTTTGTAGTATAAAGTTTTCATTGCTTTCATTTTTTGGGCTATCATTTGTTTCATCATAACTTGCTTTTAATTTTGTATCTGTTCATTTTTTGTTTTATATTGATTTTTGTGTACTTTTTATTTCTGTTTTTGCACTCGTTTTGAACTAATTCATTTCCTACTGTTTTTTTCATTTGTCATGTACTCGTTTTTCATTTTTTCTTTTTCTTTTTAACATTTGATTTGATTTCAGTAGAATGATTTTAGGATGAGCATAATCTTAGAGAAGACAGGGATCTCCTCTTCTCTAGAAGAGGGGATCTTGACAACAATCAAGGATAAAATCACTCCTTCTGAAGCAAACACAGAAGAATCGACATTTGAAGAATCATGCATATTAGATGAAAAACACATGTTCGAACTGAAGATTGAAGAGGATGAAGAAGGGATCTCGAGTGATCATCATGCAAACAAAAGCTGCATCGAACAATGGTTCCAAGTAAGTATTAGGTTAGGTCGATTTCATTTTCACTTCTATTTTATTAATTCACCTTTTCAACATTTAAGTTTTCATATTATTGTATATTCTAGATTTAGTTTTTTAAAATTAAATGATAATCTTGGTTTATTTTTGTTAGATAGATGGTTATATTGAAAATTTCATTTTATGTAAATAATCTTTAATTTTTAATTAAAGTAAAGTAGGTAGGTTTCCAATTTAAAATTAGCATGTAGGATGCTTTATTTTCTTTAATGTTTCTATTTGTTAAAATTTTTATTTCTAATAGTCTTAATTAATTTTTAATTTTGTTAGGATTAAAAAAATCTAGTTTGCATCTAGGAATACTTTAAAATAAGATTGAAAACAAAATTTAAAAAGAATATATACAAAAAATTAAAATTAAATCAATCATGTTTAATATATAGTTTAAAAATTACAACAAAATTACATAGTCTTTCGAAGCATCATGTTTAAAATTAAAAATTAAAAATNAACAAACCTTCAACTATAAACATTAAACATTAATATATATAATGAAACTTTTAAATAAACATTATAATATATATATATATATATATTAAAACAATGCAATTTCTAAACATTGATATTAAAAGAAAAATACGTTAAAAAATTATAAAATGAATAGAACAAACATAGTGTTTTCCCTCCCTGCTGAAACCTGCAGAAAAAAATAGTTGTAAATCTCAAACGCTTCAGCCTTTCATGCGCAAGATGCAAACACAAACAACCTTTTATGCACAACCTGCAAACGTAATCGCAACAATTTCATCCTTCGACCTATCTTTCAATCTCCGCATTTGTCCTTCCACACAAAAATCTGCAAATATAAAACATTTTCAATATAATCGATTAAACGATTGAGTAGCGATCTGCAAATGAGAGATTCTGGATTGCCTGTGATTAGAATAGATATGAAGCTTTTTAGATTATAAACAAACCTTCAAGGCTATTCACGATTTCCCTTTGGCTATCATGGGTTGTTGATGAAACGGTCTTGCGCGTAATAGAAGAGATAAAAAATATCGTGCCTATCTTTTCGCCTAGATCTGATCTTGAGAAGGCTGCCACGGTGTTTAAACCTAGATTGTTCTAGAGGCATCTAGATGAAACTCAAACTGAATACTAGAATATGGGAGTGAAAATCAGCCACGATAATTTGGTAGATTAGCCTGATATGCACCAGAGATATTGGTGAGTGCACTTAGAACGCGACCTGGTTAATTCATCCTCTGACGGTTGCGTAGTGGATGCCTATCTGACTGACCCTTTCAAGCAGTTTCAACTACCGAGTCCTTATGGTTTACCAATCACACCAAGCATATACACATCATTGGCTCTTATGCTAACTGACTAGTTTAAACCAAGCAATAAGATCACCATATCCTAGCAGATCGGAGCTCACTATGCGCTCTGATGCTAAACAACGTAAACAATAAATAAATATCCAGCTAAAGCAGGTCATTTTAGAATGACTATCTCCGGGATTTTCTCCTAAAATTCGTGCGTTCATCTGCCACAAAACCTGGCTCGAAAATATTTAGGATCCAATTCCGTCTTCCAATTGATTCTTATCGCACATCACAGGAAGGGTGTGCGATCACCAGGAAGGGATTACTATCTTGTTGACCATACAATAAGAGAAGAGCACATGTCTGTAGTAACTATGCTTCCACTTCATTTTACTTGGGTGATTTTTCCATGAGAATGGAGGAAATGTTGTTATATTCATGCCACATTCGGAATGCCAGAACAACCAATAGAAAGATGCCATTTTAACGGAGAAAGAGCCATGAACCTGATAGAATTGATGAATACAATAAAGTACTCAACCAACTCACCAGAATAGATGGATAGTTTGAAGCCACCGATTCACCAATTTCCATATTATATCTTATCTCAAACACTTTATTTGACCACGAGGACATATCTGCAATTATTATAATTCCACCATACCACCAAGAGATAGCACATCACTACAGAGAATAAAAGACACATTTTTGCTGACAGTAATGTGTTAAATTCTGTGTCGGATTCGGTGACTATGAGGAAAACGTTGGAATCTTATCTATCGTTTTATAGTAGGAAGGGACATATTATATTGTTTTATAGTAATAGTGGGCCATCACTTATCTATGATTACTATTACAGAGAATCACACCATCAAGAAGAGATGGAAATGCATATGGACTCAGAATCGAATCGGAGAATTATGTAGGCTGCTTGTGTCATTTGAGTACGGCTAAGCCCAATCCAAACCATGGAAGGTAAAGCTCAGCTTTGACAGTCACCTCTGTCGCAAATCTTATCCAAACTGAGGGAAGACCTGAAAGAACCTTTGTGTAAAACATTAAATATCATACAGATGTTAAAGCATATTTGAAAAGCTCCATAGTTTGCGATTTTTCTGAAGAGACAACCTATCGAGTTTTCCTCACAGATACGCCATCTCTTCCCCCTCAAAGCCTATTCATGGACATCAATTAATTAGGTAAAGAAATGATAATGTAAGGCAAATCCGATCTTTTTTTAGCCAGTTAGCTTTATTTTCCTGTTCATAATGTTAATCAATGATCATTTGAAACAAATGAGACATTCGAACATTTTTAACATTGCCAAAATCGTACTGTGGAATCACCCACGGGCCGCGACCTTGAGGTCGACCCCACTACCTTTGTGTTTTATATTTAAAATGGTATATACCAAGATCTCATATAAATCAAAAGCCAACTAGTAATGGGTCAAATCCCATGACCATTCCTTTTGTGGTTCATTTGCTCGCTAATCATGCTCGACCTTTTACAACAAGGTATCCATTGCTTAGACTAAGATGATCGGGCCCGGTGACCATACCGACGAGTGGGAATCATGAAAGCGCTGGAGGTAAGGAGAGCTCTGACCCCTAAAGAGGTGGCTGCCAAACTTTTATGTTAAAATAGTGCTAGGTTTCTGTGGTTATTCTGGTATAAATGTAAAATAAATCCATAAACCTTTTGTAAAACTACTTTGCAGGCTTATTGGCAGGCCGCGATAGGCAAATCAATAGTTAACAACAAGTAAAATGGTATAGATAGCACTACCAATAGTACCTCCACAACCACCAATTCAGAATCCTACAGGTTTGAATAACAATGTGTAATTTGTCAAAAGACTGCTAACTTTCAGAAATTATGAAAATAACTCCACAACTGTTGGCAATGTTGAGACAATAGTTTTCAAACATTTTACATTGTACAATATACCATTGTTCAATAATTTCTAGTCATCCTACCTTTATTTTAGTGCAGACGTTTAAAGATTTCAGATTTGTCAACTCTCCTTTGGCAATACCTTACAGGATGCAAAAAACTTCTTTCAACCAAGTTTTGTTTCAAATGTGCATTTTATTTTAAATAATATGTCCATTTTGCACCAAACTAGTAAAAAAATTAGTATCTAAAAAAGCTTGTAATAGAGTTTTCACACAAGACTTACAATATTCCACTCCATTGAACAACATAGAATGAAGATGATTACTTGATGAAGGAATTTCATTCTTCATAGGTTTTTTTGCAACATTCTACTCTCATCATTAAGTAGCTCGATTGAAATTCCCCACGTTGGTGTGTATCTGATCAATAGACTCCACAATGAAAGCAGTATATGGGTCATGGTGCCAATACATTTTTAGCACTTCTATAATCTCAGGAAAATTCACTAATGCACCAGTAGATAGTGATGAAGTATCACTTAGAGAGTATGTGGGTCTCTAACACCCCGGTTTTGACCCCATTTGCATTAAATGAATATGATGTATACATTGTAATTAATCGTGGTGTGGAGCTAAAGGAAAAATCCCCACCATTGATTTAGCATTTAATGTTCCGACGATTAAAATCGTTGCCGATGGTATATCATGATATTCGACACATTATAATTTTGGCATCATGTAAATATGCATTTTAATTAAAATAAACCCCAACCAGTTATGTCAATGAAACCATGATTTTCCTAAGGATAGGGAGAAAAATTATTTAACCCTTGGGGGGCCAATGGGGAAAATCCAAGTGTCAGTTGATACACCCATTTAGTTTTCACCCACCCTTTTGACTTACTCACCTTTTCTTGTCTTACTCAACTACCAAATTAAAAGCCTATGATGTTAGTTGGGCAGTTATTGCATGTATAGTGGTGTGGTAGGACTGTTAGTCCTTTCCCACATGCACACTCCACCAAGAAGTTGATTGACCCTCACGTGGGCAGGAGAAGCCACCACGACCCCCCATTATTCCATTTTTCACTCACGCAGAGAGCTGGGAGAGCTGTTTTTGGGAATTCATGATTTTTCCCTATGTGTGTGGCCTTACCCTCACGATTTGGCTGTGTGGAGCTCTCATTCACGATTTTGGACCCTGAACATTTTCTCCTCACGCGCAGGTTTGGGATTTTCCCTCACGCAGTCACTCAGTCTTCATGCGCGCATACATTGACTGGTTCATTCTTCTTTTCCAATTTGGGGCTGTGCGTGCAATTTCCTTATCGATTTTGTGGTTTTGTGTATACGAATCCATCTCCATGTTGAGTCTATGGAATCTGATTTCCTCTTCCAATTTCGGGGCTACGTCTCTCCCGTGGTTTTCAGTGGTGAGATAGTGTCTGTTGTTTTCCACATGAGTGCAGGCTGTTGCTGAGTTGTTTTGGCCATGTTAGGGCCAAGAACAACTTTGGGATCACCTTGTTTAGTCTGAGTTGCGTACCACCATTTTTGGTTGTCGTAATGTTTCCCTTTTTCTTTCACAGAGCCATGAATTGCTTGATTTTGCTGTGTGTATGTAGTGGTTGGTCTTTGGACTGTATGGGAGTGGGAATGGAGGCTTGGTATGATTGATAAACCTGGTGTGTTTGGGAGCCTCATAGACAGAGCTAGAGGGATGGCTTTCTTCTCCACAACCCTTGAATAACACTAGAAGGGAAGTTAGGGCCTGAGGGGATATGTAGCAGACAAGGGACTGATTCCTTGTGTTGGGTGTGTGTGGGTGTTTTAGAAGTTAGGCTAGTTCTGGTGCAGGTGTCCTTAGCTCTTCAGTGAGCCCACCAGCTTAGCAGTCAGCTTTTCCCATCTCCCTGATGGCATGATAAACCCAACTACATTGGCTTGGCTATGTGTGAGGCTGCTTAGTTCCTTATTCCTTGGGGAATCATGCCCAGCTCGGGGGTGGTAGTGTTGTTGAGAGATTAAGGAGCACACTGGCCTATGGTTGGGTGGAACGTTGCAGCGATGTAGCTGGTTGCGGGATGAGCTTCCTCATAATATTAGTGTTCTTGTCTATTTCATATCTACAATTGTATTTGTTGATTGATGAAAATGATGAACATGCTAAATGTTTGAATGTATGGTTTTGCTTCCACTGTAAGATGAATAGTTATGCATCTATGCATGTTTTACTTCAATGCATTCAATTTTTATGTGTGTGTTCATGGGGCTAGTTGCCCGGGAATATAGTAGCAGTTGTAGCATCCTCTTCGCCAGTCAGAGGGTCGAGGATGTTACAGGGTCCATCATCGGATTTTAACACGAAGGATAATAAACCCACAGCAATAACGCCACTACGAATTTAGAGTGAACTGATGTAACTACAAAAAATCGATGAGAAAACTGCAAATCACCTCAGAGAAAGTGTATTCATGGTATGCTAAGCTCTGTAAAATGATGGAATAGCCTACCCATTAGAAAAATAGACTCCATGGGTACAATTTTCATGAGTTTTTGAGCTGGTTAACTTAAAACCAACGCATTCTAAACTTCAAAATCGAATAGATAGTGAATCGCAAACTACCACGTACCTCCAGGACTTTTTTTTTTTCCATCTCAGTCACTTGTTGGAATGTTTAGGATCGTGTTTAATGATTTCATTATATTACTTTCTATTTGTAGATGAAGAATAAAAAAACTCAAATCAAGTGTAACCTGGGTGTGAGTTACATCAATTAATGGCATACCTGGCTGGCCATAGCGAGGGATCGAAGTCCACGTTATGCAAACTTATCAATCACAGAGTGTACCTTATTTCTCATGTCTGTTGTGCATTTGCAGAGCTCAAGGATTTGTGTTCATAAATAGTTACGAGCCAAAACATAGAAATATATTAATACATGAAGAGACAATTTGTTCTTTCTAATTACCAACGTAATTGCAGCTCAGATTTATAAATAAATGCTATTTACATGGTTTTTGTAAAAAATCACAGTCTGATTCATCTTCTTTGAAATCGAAGGCAGTTGCTGTCGGAGCAAAGCCTTCTTCTTGATTTTTATTTTTGCACAGTGGGACTTGGCACATCTTTGGTTTGGGGGAGGTAGGTGTTTGTTTCAATTTTGTTACGATGTCCATATAAACCGTGCCTACGAATGATTATGTAATAAATAATTATGAGATATCAAGCTGCATTTCTTTCATATTTGACATTCTTTGTAATTTAGGTACTCATTTATCTAATTAACTAGTTTTCATATCTGTTTAAAAAGTGAAGGATTATTCAGACCTCCAACCGCATGTTCATTCAGGTGGGTATTCACATGGTCATTCAAACTGCCAAACCTGTCGCTTGCTTGCACACTTTTCTCTATTCCATATCATTAAGATAGTCTGTTTTTAGAGGGGTCGACTACTAAAAGGGTCGACCCTCTCTCTCTGTTGCTCAATCATTACATAAAGACGCACTAATCTTTGTAAAAGGAGGATGTAAAAACTCTGATTTTTGTTCCAAATTCTTTTTATTGCAAAACAATTAAAAATGTTAGAAAAAACACATACAAATAAAAATAAAAATATTAAAAAATAATGTAAATTAAAAAAAAAATACTAAATAACATAAAACTAAATCAATAATACTTTGTTTTTTATTTTATTGTAAAGGAAGAAAAACATCAAACAATTACAAATTATAAAATTAAATTAGTTTATATATATAATAATAATAATAAAAATAGAAATATATGCAAAATATATTTTGTTCTCAAACAAAATTAAATTAAAAAAATTACAAACAATTTTATATATATATATATATATATATATATATATATATATATTAAATTTATTTATTTACAAAAAGGAACATATATATATATAATAATAATAATAATAATAATAATAAAAGGGTTATGATAACACCACAAAAATAAAAATAAAATAAAATTAAAAACTAAAAATATATAAATAAATAAAAAAAACATTAGGTAACAAATAAAATCATAAAATTAAAAATTATAAATGAATTTGGATTCTTCTCAAATTTTATGTTTGTTGCGCTAACTTGTTTCCACAAGTCACTAAAAAACAGGTTTTGACAAGAAGAGTTGCTACTTTCAGGTATAAAAGCATTTTATTTATTCTCTTCGACTTGGTTTGTTAAGCACATATTTTCCTATATTTTCAATGCTCTCACAAGTTTGTTGCAGGAAAATGCTAACCTTTTTGCAAGTTTAAAGACAAATGAATGGCATGCAGAAATAATTTCCAAAATTGCAGAAATAATTTCCAGAATTGCAGAAACTTTTCAGAAAAATGTTCCATTGAAAGCTTGAAGGAGTTGAGTTTCCCTTGTGTATTTCATGACATTTGTTGCTACACGGAACCTTTTCATAAACCAATTACGCCATGTCATGATTACTTACCCCTTTTTCCTTCTAAGCTTATCCATCATCCATGTTAGAGTCTATTTTTTCACTGCATTATACATCATGACTTCCCGCATGTCTACCTTTATGAGTCGCACACATTTTCCTCATTTTTAGTTCATCTTTTTCCTTATGAATAAAACCATTAAGCTTCCTTTCCATGACTACATTTCTTTGTTATCCCTGTCATAAAAAACTGTTTGACCATGAGATATTTGATTTATAGTCCTACCACTCATTCTGTATAACTCGTGTTGACTGATGTGGGATTCCTGAAGGCCCACCTTTCAACAAGTATTGCCCCATCGACCTCAGCACACTATCTAGGATAGAGACTAGAGTTCATTTTTAGTACCTTGAGGCTTGCATGCCTTAATGGCAAGTTCTCTCGCTAACAATCATGGGAATACATCAATGTCCATTGATCGTTAGATCTTACAAGTGGCTCGACATCAGCTCATTTATTCACACTTTGCACGATGTACTTAGGTACCTTGGCACTCATTGACATCAATGGTGAGATTGCCTCACATTGGTTAACGGCATTCATCAATGGTCGGTAATCCAATGACTCCTTTCCATGCTCGACATTGACACATTTATTTGCATGGTAAGAATTGTGCCATCGGATTTGGTAGCAGGTGAAGACTATATATCTTTCATGACACCATCAACAGTTTTACAACATACTTCCAACCATATGAGAGTACCACAGTTCTACTTTCAACTCTCATCTTTTACTTTATCCAACCAAGCAGTAGCCACATTCCTATTGCATATTTCATCAACTTTTTGGGTAAGTGAAGGTATGTTCTTTTCTAATCTTAAATCATGCAATACCTTGGATGCTAGAAAAAAATAAATTTGGAAAATTCCCTCACTACATTCCCTTTCTCCTTTTCATAAAACATAATACATCTTAAGTTGGGGGGGGGGGATATTATTACATTTTACATATTCATCATCTCATTTACCATTAACCAACATTTATTTCCCAAACTATGCTTTGTAAACATTGCTATATATATTGGCATGATTCATAATATGAAGAAAAGGCTTTCTAATATACATTGATGGTTCATCATTTCTAATGCAGGTATACTTTTAAATCTTATGTATTGCAGCAAAAATACAAGTAAACGAACGAATGTTGTTAAACACAAGAACCAACATTTGTTATACTCATGGTTGTCACACAAGAACCAACCATGAGAAAAACTGATGCCACTCATGCATTTCAAATCATGGAATGATTTACTGTTACATACCATCATCATTTAAATCCCAACTACAAAGCCAAAAGTTTTAAAGAGAATCAATGCATAGTTGCATGAGGACATGCAACAAGTTAAGTTGGGGGGAATGTTTGGTCGCAAAAATACCACATTTTATTCATCTTTCACATACCATTTGCCATCTTTATTCCTATTTTATCCTTCCATAAAACCATTAATTTCCACCACTTTGATAATACATATGGGTTTATATTACCATTTTCCAAATTATTTGTTTTGAGTCTTTTTGAGAGAATTCTTGATTAAATATTAGAAATTAATATATTTATCATATATATCTCAAATATTTGTGTGAGCTTTGCAATGGAGGGATATTTGAAGCTTTCAACCAAGGAGTATTCAAAAGCTTCCCGAATGTTTTCTCCATCTTTTCAAGATTTAAAGGAGATAATCCAAGCTAATTTTAAGGAGAGGATTATGGGGAGAATATCTCATCCCATATTTGTTGGAGAATTTGAAGGGATGAGTTGAGAGAAAAGTGGGTATGTTGTATAATTTTGAGGGATGAGTTGAGAGGAAAGTGGATTGTAATTATGAGTAGTTTATCTTGAATTCATGTATAGATAAGAGGGCTCTCTCCTCATTTTGGAGGAGGCCTCTCTAGTGGTGTAGAAGTAGAGAAATAATTAGTTTATGTCTTTTGAGAGTTAGTCATAGAGTGTATTTTTTATTGTTATGTAATGGAGGTGATGCTTTAATGCAAATCCTTTTATTCTCTCTCATGTTAATTTGGATTTCTTTTTTATGAATTGTTAACATAGATTTTCAGTGATTTCTTTCTTATGAATTGTTAGTATAGATTTGTCATGAGCTCATATTTATTTATCCTTTGTAATTTATAGATTATATTTACCTTGTTTAATTTCAGTCTTTCTTTATCCAATTTAATGTATGCAATTTCATGCTTTCTAAAGTTAGATTTATTTTCATACAATTTTCTATTTTCATAAATTAGATTCAATTTCAGTTGGAGAATAGGTTAGTATCACTTCGATCCTGCATATATGTTGCTTGCGCTTCTAAGTTTATGATCTCTCCAGGTTGACAGTTAAATTGTTGGATATGTTATAAATTTGTTTAATATTTTTCACCAACATGGGCCAGTGTGAGTCATCTGATATACATATAACAGATTTGCAGCTACGAAGGGTGCATAAAGTACATAATTGAACTTTCCATGCTTTAACTTGATATATCCCTTTCCTTCAGCTCGAATTAGAGTGTCATCACCAATGTAAATGCTCGGACCATCAATAGCTTGTAATGAAGATAATGATTCTCTGGATGAAACCATATGATTGAAGGCTTTCGAATCAACGCAAAAAGCATGTGTTTTTGAACAAATAGCATTCAGTGCATGGCATCTCTCATGATGATATTCAATATTTTCTCCATAGTCAGTATTCCTTGCGCCAGCTGGAAGATTGATGTTATTTTGCTCAAGGAGAAGATCCATCTGATCAATTGTTCTTTTCATATAAGATATTTTTGGATGAAAGCCCCTCATACAGTATTAACATTTCGTTTTCTCTTTTTCCAATTTGTTTGTCTCTCATCGAACCTCAGGGATCATCTGTTTGCTCCTTCTACTTAGGAGACTGAAACTTAGTCTTCACTTTCTTTTTATTTTCTTTTACATTCAAAGCCTTGAGTCCTCCAACAAACAAATCTTGATCTTTGGAGGATCTCATGATCCCCATTTGAACAAGTTTATCATGCTCATTGGTAATGGACTAAATGAATGCATTTAGAGTATAAGGAATATTCCATTTCAGAGTTGTAATATTTTTGGTATGGAAGGTAGAAACAAAAACATAATAGTCTGGTCCTAGCTTCGAAAGGATATAAAGGATGAGCTGATCATCTTCCTTCTTAGCTTCACATTGCTTCAATTGGAGCACAAGGTGCTTAAACTTAGTACAAAACTCATTTATGGTCTCAAAGTTGCCCGTATTTAGAGAGATCAATTTATTTTCCAACTGATAGGATCTCAAATCATCTTTCTTCCCAAAAAGTTTAGGAAGTTGATCCCACACTTCCTTAGGATTCTTAAATCCAGCGAGATGGAAAAGAAGGTCCCTTGAAATGGAGAGGCATAGAAAGCCATATGCTTCATCAAGTTTGTTCCAATACCTTGCCTTCTCTTTTAGTGCATTCAGCTCTATCTCAGGGCCCATGGTGACTTTGTAGAGTCCTTTGGAGCGCAACGTTATCTCAATATCCTCTTTCTACTGATGATAGTTGAAAGGAGTGAGAAGATTTGATGTAAGGGTGTCATGGAGCTATGAGTTACAAGTCCACTAATTGTATATGTTATCACTAAGATTAGCTATTCTGCTTCTTATAGCAATGAAGACCACTAAAACTGAATCCTCAATAGACTGCATGACATATGATTAATACTGTATTACGGTTTTAGTTTCAGAGTCGGGATCTCCTTGATCGGACTCAACCTCAAATCAAAATCAAATTTAAATGTGATTACAGAGAATTACAATTTTATTGAACCACACATATTTCACTTCTCCAAAATAGATACTAACCATTGATCGATTTCTAATTTGCACTCTATTTATGAGATTTCATAACCTGACTTGATAGAGGTATAACTGTATATGCATTTCAAATGCAATTTCAATACAAATACACATAATCTACAATAAACTTACAGAATTTCATGGACGCCTCCTGGATATGCAAAATACATTGATTCTGGGCAGTTGGATGTGATTCCTCCTTGGATTTTCACAATTCGATCCTTCCTGAGATATTTATACGATCCCCTCCATTCAATACACACAATAGAACAAATTTGAGTGCAAGGGATTTCTAGACGTTTCCAATCTAAAAAATGCACTCCTTTTGGCAGTGAGATTCGATTTCTTTTAATAAATCACGCACAATAGACAAATTTTCGCTCAAGGTTTTCTTTACACAGAAGGTAGAAGTAAAAGAAGCTTTATTTTTCCAAATGAAACTCTGCAATACACTTTCTACTCCCTACCTGTAACCCTTTGTCTCTCTTTTCCTCTCTACCCTCTTCCCGAGTACAAAGACTTCACTAAGTTTAAATACAAAGGGATTTAGAAATCTAGATCCTCTAAAATAGGATTAAATTAATTATTCCACTTAGATCCTACTATTACTGCTACGAATCTCAACAAATCTTATTTGTTGTTACAAGGGAAGGATTCGAGATCCGTTTTACAAATATTCAAATCTTATCTAATATAATAAAAAAAACTTAAGAGACCCCACTCTCTTAGAAATAAAGAAAATGATTTTGACTTTCAAAAGCCATGGAACTCATAGATCCTAATCCTATGCTCCTGCATCAGACTCCTCATGTCAGAAAAATTCATGAACTCCTGTTCATGAGTTCTTCCATAGTACTGCCACTTTTTTGTATGAGTGCAGCAGTCACCCAAGTAGCATCTTCAAGTGACTGGTTCTTCCACTTGATCAGGTATTCATAGTACTCCTTTCCTATGGTTTTCTTCAACACTCTAGTATCCAAAATCTTCTCCATTTCCAGCTTTGGTACAATAGGAATCTGTTTATTCCATTCAACTTTCTGTCTAGTATCTAGACCATTTGCTGCTGAAGTTCCTGTTTCAGCCTCTTTGTAAGAATAAAAATCTACAACATTAAAGATGGGTGATATACATATATCGTCTGGAAGCTCAATCTCATAAGCATTTGCTGAAAATTTCCTCAGGATTTTACAAGGCCCAATTTTCTTCAACTCCAGTTTATTATAAGTGCCTCTAAGAAACCTTTCCTTTTTCAAATATGCCAACACTAGATCACCTTCTTCAAAGTTCACTTCTCTCCTCTTTAAATATGCCCTCTGTTTGTTCTTGAAACCGTTCTCCTGCAACTGTTCTTTAACCTGCTCATGCAACCTTTGCATGTCCAAAGCAAAATCCTCTGCATTTGCACTCCTTTTCTCCATCATTCCCAAGTCTCTAAGCTAAAACACTCCTCTCCGATTTGTCCCATAAACAATTTTAAAAGGACTCAAACTTGTACTCCTATTAGGTGAATCATTATAAGCAAACTCAGCCAGTGGTAAAGTTAGATCCCAATGATTAGGATGTTCACTAACCAAACTTCTCAAGATATTACCAAAGCTTCTGTTTGTGACTTCAGTTTGCCGATTAGTCTGAGGATGGTAAGCTGAACTAAAGTTAAGGTCTATCCCCAATTTCTTCCATAACGTGCTCCAGAAATTCCCAACAAACTTAGTATCTCTATCAGAAACTATACTCATAGGAAGACCATGAAGTCTTACTATTTCTTTGAAAAACAGATTTTCAACGAGAGTGACATCACTAGCTTTAGAACAAGGAACAAAATGCACCATTTTTGAGAATCTATCCACTACAACAAATATGGAATCATTACCTCTCTGTGTTCTTGGCAATCCTAGAACAAAATCCATGCTTACAGCATCCCAAGGTCTCTTTGGAATAGGTAATGGTTGATACAATCCTGTATTTTGTTGTCTCCCCTTTGCATGTTGACAAATTTGACATCTTCCAACAAATCTCTACACATCTACTCTCTTTCCTGGCCAATAGTAAAAATTATTCAATTGAGCATAAGTTTTGTCATTTCGAAAATGACTAGCAAGTCCTCCACTATGCTTCTCTTTCAACAAATTCTCTCTCATTGAGCATTTAGGAATGCACAATTTGCTTCCTTTGAACAATAATCCTTCCTGCAACATGAAGTCTATCCATGGGCTTCTATCTCTGATTACTTGGTTCTGATAAGCTTCATAAGCTTCTTCAACATATTCTGCATACATATATTTTAAATGCTTTAATCCAAGAACATTTACTTGGAATTCCTGCAAAACTAAACATCTTCTGCTCAAAGCATCAGCAACCTTGTTAGAATTTCCACTGACATGCTTTAAAACAAAAGTAAAATTCTGCATAAACTCAACCCACTTAGCATGTTTATGATTTAACTTTTCCTGCTTAGTTATGAATTGCAAAACATGATTTTCAGAATATAAAACATATTCCCCAGGCATAAGGTAATGCCTCCACTTCTTCAGAGCTTGAATTATTGCATAGAATTCTTTATCATAGGTAGAGTACTTCTATTTTTCTTCATTCAGTTTCTCACTGAAATATGACACTGGTTTATCATCCTGGCTCAATACTCCTCCAATAGCATGTCCACTAGCATCACATCTAACATTAAACAATTTGCTGAAGTCTAGGAGGGCTAAAAGAAGCTTCTCATTGATCTTTTCCTTTAGCAATTTAAATCCTTTCTCTGCTGCAATAGTCCATTTGAATGGTTGTTTCTCTTTCTTCACTATGTCTAAGATTGGGGCACATATTCCACTAAAGTTTCTTATGAATTTTCTATAAAAACTTGCCAATCCATGAAAAATTCTTACCTCAAAAACATTCCTTGGAGATGGCTAATCTGAAATTGCTTTTACTTTATCTAGATCCATTTTTAATCCTTCTTGTGAAATTACAAATCCTAAATAAATCAATTCTTTCTTCATAAAGAAACACTTCTTCAGATTTATCAGGAGCTTTTCCTCATGCAATTTATTCATAACTAGATTTAAATGTCTAACATGTTCTTCTCTTGTCTTACTGAAAACAATAATATCATCCAAGTAAACTATGACAAACTTTCCTATGAATTCTGTAAGCACTTCATTCATCAATCTCATAAAAGTACTAGGTGCATTAGTTAAACCAAAAGGCATAACTAACCATTCATACAACCCAATATTTGTTTTTAAAGTTGTCTTTCATTCATCACCTTCTCTCATTCTTATCTGATGATATCCAATTTTCAGATCTAATTTAGAAAAATATTTGGCACCACTCAAGCAATCCATTAAATCATCCATTAGAGGTAAAGGAAATCGATACCTGATAGTGATTTTGTTTATGGATTTGGAATCTGTACACATCCTCCATTCCCCTCCTTTATTAGGACAAAACATTAATGCTAGTACAACACAAGGACTTAAACTTTCTCTAACCAATCCTTTGTTCAACAGTTCCTGCACTTGTTTGCTGATCTCTGCACTTTCTGCTGGAGTCATTCTGTAAGAAGCTTTGTTTGGCGAACTAGCTCTAGGAATCAGGTCTATGTGATGAACGATACTTCTAACAAGTGGTAGTTCATCTGGAAAATAATCCACAACTATGTCTACATAATCCTCTAGTAATTTCTGAATTTCAGTAGGTAATTCATCTATTCTAGTGTTGGTTATAACAGTTCTAGGTTTACCAACAATAGAAAAACTTACCTCTTCTTCTTGCAACTGTTCCAAAAATTCTTTCTCTTTCACCAGCAATACTTTTGGGCTGGTTTGTTCCTCTGCCTTCTCATCCTTTAGGGGAACGAGAGTATGTCATATGCCTTCCTTCTCCAAGACAAGAGTGTTTTCTCTACCATTGTATATTACATTCCTGTCATACTGCCATGGCCTACCCAACAACACATGACATACTTCCATTGGTATCACATCACATAAGACTTGGTCCTTGTACTGCTCATTGACTAGTACTTGGTGTCCCTTCTACAACCAGGAAACCCTATATGGTGTAGGATGCTTTTCTTTCTACAATCCCAACTTCTCAACCATCTCTACAAAAACTAAATTATCAGTGCTTCCATTATAATAATTAGTCTACAACACTTACCTTGTGATTTGCACATTGCCTTGAACAAGCTCTTCCTCTATGCTGGTTCATGTAACTCCTTGCTTGGTTTCAACAAAGTTCTTCTCTTCAATAAGGCTTCTCCTGCCTATAGAAATTCAACATTATCATTGGGTACTCTCTGTTCATTCTCAGCTTGTGCAATCTGAACATTTCCTTGTCTTGCAGCTCCCTCTGGACAATCCCATGACATATGTCCTGTCTTTCCACATGTGTAACATCTAACCTCATGATTTCTACCTCTTCCTTGATCTCTTTGAAAAGATATTCTTCCTCTGAAATCTCTTCCTCTCTGAGGTTATTCTGACTGACTTGATGATTCAACTTCTTCCTTCTGAATTGAAAATTTTCCTCTTCCAGTCTATGGTCCCTTACCTCTGTAAGCTTGACCTTTCCCTTTTCCAGAGTTATTTCTCCTATTCAGTTTGTCCTCCACTTTCAAAGAACATTGGTATGCTTCTTCAATTGATTTAGGTGAGAATAAACTCATCTCATCCTGAATGTATAATATAAGACCATTCATGTATATGGATACCTTCTTAGAATTATATTCTATGTATCCAACTCTAACGTTTACCTTGTAAAACTCCTATGTATACTCTCTGACAGTAAGCAGTCTCTGTCTCAAGTTCTGCATCTACCTATACAAAGTTAGTTGGTAATCATTGGGCAGAAATTTGTCCTTCAACTTGGTAATCATTCTGCTCCAACTCTTGATTGGCTGTTTGTGCAGTCTTCTCCTTTCTGCCTGTACACCATCCCACTAGAGCAAAGCATGTCCTTTAAGTCTGGTTACTGCAAATTTCACTTTCTTATCTTTAGGCACTTCAGAAAAATCAAAGTGTTTATCCATCGAATTGATCCATTCAACTAATTCTTCTGGATTTAACCCTCGATTGTATGCATCTATCTCCACTCTTGTTTTTGAACTAGCTCCAATGACTACCTTTAATAATTTCAATCAAATGTCCTCCTTTGTCCTTTCTTCTACTTTCGGTTCATCCTCCTGTTCAACTTCACTGACATCACCTGCTTCAGGATCTCTTCTTCCAGCTTCTCTCATGGGTGCCATTTCTTCTCACAGAACTCTTAAATACTCCATTACTTCTACGTTAGCTACAGGTCTGCCTCTTCGACCTCCTCTTCCACGTCCTACTAGAACTATGAATGCCATTTCTGAAGGTAATAAGTTTGTCCCCAAACTATTACTATTCAGATTCTCTCTGGCTTCTTCCAAAGGTAAAGATGAAAAATAAAATTTTCCCTTCATAAACAAGAGCAATTTACTGATCCAATGCTATGATACCACTTGATGCAAGGGTGTCATGGAGCTATGAGTTACAGGTCCACTAATTGTATCTGTTATCACTAAGATTAGCTATTCTGCTTCTTATAGCAATGAAGACCACTAAAACCGAATCCTCAACAGACTGTATGACATATGGTTAATACTGTATTATGGTTTTAGTTTCAGAGTCAGGATCTCCTTGATCGGACTCAACCTCAAATCAAAATAAAATTTAAATGTGCTTACGGAGAATTACAATTTTATTGAACCAGAGATACTTCACTTCTCCAAAACAGATACTAAACATTGATCAATTTCTAATTTGCACTCTATTTACGAGATTTTATAACCTGACTTGACAAAGATATAACTGTATGTGCATTTCAAATGCAATTTCAATACGAATACACAGAATCTGCAACAAACTTATAGAATTTCATGGACGCCTCCTGAATATGAAAAATACATTGATTCTGGGCAGTTGGATGTGATTTCTCCTTGGATTTTCACAATTCGATCCTTCCTGAGATATTTATACGATCCCATCCATTTAATACACATAACATAATGAATTTGAGCGCAAGGGCTTTCTAGACGTTTCCAATCTAAAAAATGCACTCCTTTTGGCAGTGAGATTCGATTTCTTTTAATAAATCATGCATAGTAGACAAATTTTAGCTCAAGGTTTTCTTTACACAGAAGGTAGAAGTAAAAGAAGCTTTATTTTTCCAAATGAAACTCTGCAATACACTTTCTACTCCCTACCTGTAACCCTTTGTCTCTCTTTTCCTCTCTGCCCTCTTCTGGAGTACAAAGAATTCACTAAGTTTAAATACAAAGGGATTTAGTTATCCATATCCTCTAAAATAGGATTAAATTAATTATTCCACTTAGATCCTAGTATTACTGCTACAAATCTCAACAAATATTATTTGTTGTTACAAGGGAAGGATTCGAGATCCTTTTTAAACAAATTTAAGAGACCCCACTCTCTTAGAAAGAAAGAAAATGATTTTGACTTTCAAAAGCCATGGAACTCATAGATCCTAAGCCTATGCTCTTGCATCAAGATTGCTAGTAGAAGAGGCCATTTTGTAGTTGTAGCAAATGCAATTGAAGATTTGTGAGATACTTGCAATCACACAAAAGAAACAAAATAAGGTCGAAAAACCTACACTTTTGGATTTGCTTCACACCTGACTTGGTCAATCAAGCAAGCTTGATCAACCAGATCAATATTATCGAGGATTTATGTGGAAAACTCTCTACTTTTGGTGCAGTGTTGGAATAATTTTGTGCAATTTTGCTCGATCTTCATCAAAGATCCATAAAAAACAATGTGTATGAATTTGCTTGTCCTACCATGGCTCTAATACCATATTGAATTGAGGCACATCAATCTTAGAATCAATACAAAACTCACTACAGTTTGTTAGAATCAATGAACACAATGAAATGGCAGAAAAATTGTGCAAAAGGCTTGCAACAGTATGTTTCATTAATCATTAAACAGAAGATAATTTACAATATGCTATATTGGTATTAATAACCAAGAAATTTGAATCCTAAGGAGGTAAATTCGAAATAGGTGCATGAGAGTGGCTTACTTGTCAGTTAATCAACACTCGAGACATCAATTAACCACTAAACTAGACCATAATTGACTCTAACTGATGTAGAACTCAACTGCATGCCAACAAGTAGGTGAGGGTGCCTATCTAACTTCAGTTAGGTGAGATGAGGTGAGATGAATTGAACTTAGTCACCAGAAGTAGGTGGAGGCACATTTAATCACTCTAGTTAAGTGAAATTAACCAAAAATAGGCCAAATAATGATGGAGGTGCCCATGCAACTTCAGTTTAACTGAAAGGTAGGTGAAACAACCTCTAGTGAACTGAAGGGGGCACATATGACATGCAGATAAACCCATATTTTCTCCTTTATTCAAGGAGGAGGCTTAGTTAGGCTCCCCAATTGAAGGAGGATGTCCAGATCACTGAGGTTGATGACATGTTCCCGATTTAAGCACGTGTTTGAGTTAAAAACTTAGGATAAGTGGTAAATTAGTCTAATTGGGCCAACGAGAGGATTATTTATCCTAACAATAACCGTTTCCTTTTGCTTCCCTTTTTGATCCTTAAACCACTTCGGTTTCGGTTATGGATGTAACACCCAACACTTTGCCTCTTCGTTCCCTTGCTTTTGACAATGCGAGCATGTAGGATTCTATTCATATTTACTCATTGTAACTGCATGATTACCTTTCGCTTTTTCCTTGCCTTCTTTTTCCTGGTTGGATTCAGCTCAACGAACATCATGAACACTCTTTCCTTTAGATTCAATGTGCGTAGCTTGCACACATACATCGTCAAGGTTAGTAGGATTAAACATAAGTATTGTATGATGCAAATAACTATGTAATCCTCCAATAAACATGAGAAGAGTTTCCTGAGTATAAATAGGTATGCCCAAAATCAAAGCTCTTTTTCTAAATTCTTGAGTGTACTCTTGTACATTCTGACCTTTACTTTGCCTTAAATTTTTCCAATCCATCATGGATTGCTGGATGTAACCTAATGGATAAAATTGCTTTTTCAACGCAACAATAAATTCATACTAGGAAGAAATAATTTTACCTTTTCTAAGGAGGTCTTCCTGAGTTTTAGTTTCCCACCAGATGCATGTGGTACCTCCAAGATGGAAAGTAGCCAACTGGATCTTTTCCTTGTCATCCAAAAGCTTATGAATCCTGCAATACACCTCAATCTTCCTGATCCAATCATCTAGTTTATCTGCGTTAAGTTCACCATTATATGTGGGCAATTCAAGCTTAATATCAAGTTTTAAATAAGGTAAATCAGGCTTAGCCTTCTCAGGTTTCTTCTTTGGAGTTGCAGAAGTAGCACTGGATCTTTCAGAAGAAGAAGAAGAAGATGGAGAAGAAGGTTTAGAAGGGACTTTTCCTTTTCCACATGCATTATCCTTTGCTTTCTCCTTCCCCATTCTCTTCTTTTATAACCTCTCTTGATAATCTACAAACAACTTTTCTACTATGTGTTCCATTTGATAGAAAGCCTTGCGGAAGGCCTTCTCATCTTCTCCACGGTAGTCTCCATCTGCCATTTTCTCTCTTCGATGTGAACGTCCAATATCTGGATTAAAATCTTCAAGTACACCTTCACCTTGATTTATCCTGTATCTTGTTAACATAAACTCACAATCCAATGGTTAATCTGCTGTGATACCAAACTTGATATGAAAATCTTCAGGATCTTTTTTAACCAAAAATTTGCATTTGAATTTGCATGTTAAATACTCATAAAAGAGGCTAATCAACAAAAATTTTAAATGCTTTAAATCATTCACAAAGCAAATAATAACAGATATGCAAACCAAAAATAGAAGACACAACTGATAACAGATTTCACCCCTCCTTGGCTGTGTCTCCGGGCCACTTCCAATAGGAAGGTCGATCTATTAAGTCTTCAAAAGCTTACAATTGAGTGTTATGGAAAAACTTCATAATTCTGTCTGTCAGAAGCAGAAATAAACACCACCACTGAACTCCTTGCGAAATTATGAGAAAAACGAGTATAAACTCGAATATATTTGCTTGAGACCTCCTTTGGCACACAAAACGAGAACACCCTCAGCTCTGCCTATACTAATTGTACTTTCTCTCCTCAAGAACTGTGCACATTAATGTCTATACTATCTCGCCTTGGGATTCATGCATATGGATGGTGCATTACTGCTAAAATTTGAACTCTGCACTCCGAATTCCTCCCATTGCTTTACAAATCAATGGCTTATATAAGGTTTAAAACATGGGTTTTGGTTATTTTTGGGTCGCGGGCCAGGGGCCATGTGCCCTTTTGGAACCCCCATCCTCCGCGCAAACATTTAAACTTATAGTACTGATTCCTATCATGGTTCATTGTGATAGCATGTTGGTTAAGACGTGGGAGTACAGAGCATAGGTCTCAAAGTCAAACCTGCGGGCCTCTCCCCTTCCCGCGGTTTAAAACGTTGGCGCATATATGTTGTACCACATTATTTGTTTAAGTGGCATGGTCCCATGTTTGTTATGATATGGTTTGTGATATGGATAAGGTTTGTTTCATGTGATAATGTTTAATTTGAATATATATAAGGTTTAATACATAGCGCATGGATATGGATAAGGTTTGGCTCCATCATATGGTTTATAATATATAGTTTACAATGGGGGCCTCGGTGTTGGCACGGGGTCGAGGGCTATGCCTTGAACCCTCCCCATTTTTTAATTTTCAAATCTTTCAACCATAATATACTGTGATTTCCAATGGAGCTTATGGTGACCTTGGTGGAGGTCTTGGGTTCGATTCCCATAGCTCCAACCCACATAACCTATAAACCATATTTTTTCACCATTTTTGACATTTTTAACCATAGTTGTCAAAACTTCAATTACTGACAACTTCTGCATCTGGAGGCCATTTCACATGAAACGATCATCGTTGGAAAGCTGCTGATGAGCTCTTTCATCCTGCAAGCTTTACTTTTCTATTTGAAGACTTCAATTTTGATCGACTATGAGATGATCCTCCTGGATTAAGGACACATCTAAAAATTTGATGATTTGGGTCGAACGACATCTTTTTTCCAGAATCCAATGTTTTTTTATTTTACAAAATCAGAATTTAAGTGTTTTTTAATCAGGATTTTGATGGTAGAAATGGATTCAACACCCTCGAAAACCTATGGGACACCCAAAATTATAGAACTTGACAGTTGTAAACTGGATTTTGAAATTTTTCGATCGATTTGTTTCAAAATCATGCCATAAAAATCTTGCTATCACGACCCAAATTGTAGAAATTTTAGACTACGGGTTAATCTAAATGTTTTAGGAGGGCTTAAAGTATTCAATAATGGTCTTTTATTAACATTCAATAACATAATTGAATTTTTTGTTGATTTTTATATTGCTCCTAGTCAAAGTAACTTTAGGATAAGCATTAGGTTATAGCATTGGGTGTATGCAAATTTATATATACTTTGATTGTTAGGTTCCCCTCTATATTTGTATACAAAAGATGTCCATATATAGATAGATGAGACCTATTATGGTCAGTCGTGTTATGCAAGTATTTATAGATATAGAGTATCTCTAGTTAATTATCACCTGCATCCAAATATGTGAAGTGCTTCCAAATATGTGCCAATGCCCTTATTTGTGAATTTTCACCCTCATCCATGATAAAAACATACTAACTTTATAAACCATGAGTGATTTTTGAGCTAATATCAAACCCAAGCACTCCAATACTTTACTCATGTCCTGCAATTATCATTGTTCTCCAATGGGTTCACAACTAGGGTATCTTTAAAAGATTCAAATATTATACGAAGTATAGTATTCTAGGTGACTTTTTTTGTTTGAAAAAAAACATACATATAAATATGTAGGTATTCAATCAATAAACATACAATGTACTATTCAAACATGTGAATTTTGTCTAAATTTTAACAATCTTAGCATAATTTATATATAAGAAGGACATAATTTTAATGCAAAAATGGCCAATTGGTGAATGTATTTTTTGAAAAAAAGACCAAAAATTATCATTTAATGAAATTAGCCACTAAAGCATACCATGTTCACACCACATCCATTGTTCTTGTCAAGAAAAGAATGCCTCCGAAAATGCAAAAATCATCATACATTTTTAGGTGGTCACACAATGGTTATACACATCATCATTATTAGTTCACTCTATTACACTCTCTAAGCATTATATTATACCATAGTGTGCCAAAGAGTAGGATGAATTTTGGTCTTCCAATTGGATAAGATGATATTGACTTATTGGCTCATATTTTAGTACAATATTGTCTTCTTGCCTCTATTAATTTTTTTTGAGATTAGATGCATGGATTGAAGCTTCTACTAAGATTTATTTAAATTATATTTATTCACTGATGCACACAATAAAATGACTAAAATGACAATATAAGCAATTGATCAAATGCACTTGACATTCAATTTATGTAGGAAAGAAATGAAAAAATACAATGAAAAATTCTTTCAAAATACCCATGGTAAATATATTTTTTTCCCTATGCAATCCCCATCTCAAAGTGTTGTGTTTTTTCCATTTAAAATTACTTGTACCAATGCTTCAAATTAGTGTTGTTTGTGGTCTTGAGTTCAATACAGACAAAAAATATGATTCATGGTTGTAATAGATGGACAACATTGATGAATCATCACTATGATTGGGTTACTACCACCATGAATCATCACCATTATCGAGCTTGAACTAAAGAATGTAAGCAACACTCCTCCACATCGCTAGTTGTGTTTTTAAGAGGGAAAAATTGAAGAATTGCGGGATATGTATTACATAGTAAATGGTTCTCTTTAACATTGATAAATTAGCATCTATGTTAGGGGCGGCAGGTGCGGGTGGGATCCTAGTGGATCCCGGAGGACAAGTGGAACATCGATTCGCTTGGGGACTTGGATCGCGAACTAATAATGAAGCAGAATGGATGGCACTGCTCCAGGGTCTACAACTCATTCGGACCAAAAATCTCCAAAAAGTTCTGGTTTTCGGCGATTCAAGACATGTCATCTATAAGATGATCCATGGGTATCCTACAGGAGACATCAAATGCCGTAGATTATTTAAAAAGGCTCAACTTCTTCAGTCCCAGCACTTTGAATTTTACCACATTCTTCGCCAGATCAACAAAGACGCAGATGCGATGGCCAATGTAGGAGCTAGTCTCCCTCAAGGCCATTATAGACAGGATGACGATCTTCCCATCTTCAAAGTTATTCCATGAAGAGGATCATAAGGAACCATAATCAATTCAAGAACAAGCAAGCTGTCGAAGAGGATCTCCACCCTCTCAAGAAGTATCGTATAGTGACCTTGGTTTTATCCTACCTAAGCTCTTTGGTTTCCTCCCCCTCTCGCCTTATCCCTCCTCCTCCCTCCTTTCCCCTTCTCCCCTTTCCTTCCCTCTTTCTCCCTCTCCTTCCCTTTTTCCGGCCCCCCTCTACTAGCTTCTCCCTCCCATCCAGTCGTCATCCTCCCCATCGATCTGGCGGCCTCCAGCATTTATTTCCCCGTCTTGTCTTATCCCTGGTGAAGGCCGCGTGTTCAGTCTTTCTCCCCTCAGCTGATGAGCATTTATCTCCCCTCCGGCGTTCAATTAAGTCTCCCTTATCCTCGCACGATCGAGGCTCTTCCTTCTCTGCCTCCATGTCGAACTCCAGCATTATTTCGCCTCTTGTTTTCGATGAGGGTCTGTTAACAGCCCCCTCCTTCCTTCTGCAAGAAGCTGATGTAATTGGTATTGGGAGCCCTCAGGTTTCTTCTAGGCCAGTGCAGCCCCTCACCCAAGCCACTATCGAAGGAAATCATCAGCCGGCCCTCTGTCAGTATCGTTACCATTCTGCTCTTTGGGAAAGTGATTCTCAGGTTGAAAACGGTAGTGAGTCAGGTCATCAAAAAGCATTGCAGTATCGGCTGTCTCGCCTGGCAATTCCGTCCGACCTTGGTATTATGGCGCACTTGGGTAATAATCTCGGAATGCAGGATTTTATGAAGAACCTTCGAAGGGTTTATGAATTGACTGCCATAGGGGTGAAGGAGAATAGAGACACAGCCAAGGAAATAAAGGGGATGAGCGAGACTATCTGCAGGATCTCTAAGGATGTCAGTGACAATGGAGCCCGCACCGAAGATTTGGATAGCAACCTGCGTGAACTCTTGGGCAGAGTTGAGCGTATTGAAGCCGACCTCCAAAGGCTTGTTTCAATGAACCAAGAGAGCAGGGTAAATGGAATTAACGCTTCAGCCTCCCAGCCCATGGAAGAAGAATCAGTACAGCAGCCTCGCCAGCTTAGAGGCAACTGATTTTCATTGTCTGCCTTTCTCTCAGTTTAGTTATGGGTTTTAGTTTCAAAATTTTGTATGAATGAAGTTTTTTTGCACTCTGCTATGTAGTCAGTTCGTGAGGGTTTTTACAACTCGTTTAGTTTGCAGTTCAGAAGAAATTTTCCGCCCTCTGTTTTGGGAAATAGACTTTGTATGGCTTGCTGTCTTTGTGCCATCCCGGCTATATACCTCCCTTCGGAAATGTAATGAATGGCTGTGCACAGCCTGTTAATACAAACCCCTCTTTCTGTTTTTGTTAAAAAAAATAAAAATTAGCATCTATGTGGTGGTTTTTATGAAAACATCAATAAATCAATGTACAAGCATTGATTTGATTGTTTAGGTGTCATTTTTTTGCACTTACAGACATTGATAAAATGATGTTATTTTTGAGATCCACTTTCGAGCAATGGCATCAATCTTATGAGCCCTAAGAAGCTGTTAATATGGAATCTTTGGGAGAGATGTATATCACATATCCATTGACATATCAACATCAATAAATGTAGATATACGAATGGTATTTACTAAGGATGTCGATATAGCAATGTTTACAAAACAACATCCAAGTTTAAGTAAATTAAAAGAGGATAATTTTCTTGAAAGATATATTTTCGACATATAAATATAAACATCATATAAACATTGTTTTTTAAACCCCAAGCGTAGTAGTGGCATCAGAGTAACACTATTTTTGTGTTGTAGGTGCACTTATATTCAATCACACATACCCAATGCTAATCTAAGCACACATATTTTGTTAGATTTTTACTTTTGGTGTTCAGTGAGTACTCTCCAATAGTAATGGCACTCCAACTTCATGGTTCTTGATTCTTGTGCTTAGCAGTATAGAACAAAGGAATAAAAGAGGCACACAATAGTTATGTAGAAGAGAGTGGAGAGAGGCACACAATAATTATGTAGAAGAAAATTGTTGTTCGGATTTAGCAATCTAGTTAGTTAAGCAATCTAGCTAGTTAAGGTTTATTGGTGAATGAATTGACTACAATTAAAGGGCATGGGTCCCTAGGAAAGATAATGTGCTTGCATGAGGAGTTGAGGAAAGCATAAATCCAAGGAAGAGTGTGCATGGATGCCATATTTATCCTCTAATTCGAGTGCATTATGCCACAATTACCCTCTAGTTGTGTTGCACTATCTCTGGCACTTTTATATATACCTAGGTAATTGTAGTGGTCGAGTAAATTAGAGTTAGAGTATCACTGAATCACCTCAGTATCTTCATGCATATGACCCGATATATTGTATATTCCATTTGTCTCTTGTTCTATAAAAGATACGCAGGGTGCACCATTTTGTTGGTTGAAAAGAACGAGTTTTGAGCAATAACAATGTAGTTTTCCATCTTTGAATGAATAGAAGACAAATGTCATTTCAAAAGTTCAAATGTGTATTTACTATTCATAATTTCTAGAATGTGTCTTTGTAGAATAAAATATTCAAAGATTGTTCTTTTGATTAAAAATTTCGAAAACACCCAAAAGTTTAAAGTTAATTTTTCCAGATGTTAAATATGCTTACCATGGTCTAAAAATTAACACAATATCAAAGCCCATTCACTAATATCCTCCATATCAATGTAGGGAATGGGTAATTTCCAATGAGAACGAGTTAAAGTGTTCTAAACATTAGCTTGGTTGTTTCGATGGCGTTTTGTATCGAATAATGGAGGGTCATTTTGCCAACGATAGATTTGAGCACTAATTCGATTTGAATCCAGGATGAAAGCTCCCAGATCAACACAAATCTCAGTTCTTCTGCACTTGGAACTTCCGAATGTATTTTCTAGCGCCGGATTTGAGCTCTAGGTGAAAAAACTGCGCTTTAAAGAAGTCAAGTCGCGTGTGAAATAACAGTGCGAAGGTAATTTCCAGAACTGATTTTCAAAGTAGCACATGCATAAGTGATAGAGCATGTTTATGATTTCATGCACCTGGTTATTCATGATTTTAATATTTTCTTTTAATCTATGTATTGGCGATCATCGTGAGCTTCAATATCTTTTTCAATACCACAATCTATGAGGAAAATAAGTTCTGGATCACTAGGATACCCATCATGCTTTTCAATAAATTTATCCACTTCTTTTTGGATCGCCATAAGACCTTTAAATCATTATAGACACCAAGTGTTGGTATCAGAATTATCTCAGCAAAATTGTTTACATTCCAGTAGCACAGATGTAAAGAAGGACCTTGATCTTGGCTGGGAACGTCGGTTAGTATTTTCACCAAATTGATTCCCGCGAACTATTCATTCTTTCCACTATCCTACATCAAATTTTCCTCACTAGTTTAATCAATTTCCCATCATTGCAAAATCCTTGATCTTGTGATCTTTATTTACTTACCTTTTAGTCAAATCCTAACCTTATATGCAATAGATTTTTAATAATAATAATTATTTTAACAAAAAAATCTTTTTTATCTTTTAATTAAAATAATATTTTTTATTAAAATACAAAAAAATATTATATTTCATATATATATATGGATTTTACCTCCCCATAATATTTTTTATGATTACGTTTCCACATACCTACCATAGATCTACGATTGCCATAAAATATGACTTTGGTTTTGTAAAGGTTTTGGGGTCTTCATTCATTTCCCCATAATATTTTTTATGATTACGTTTCCACATTCCTACCATAGATCTACGATTGCCATAAAATATGCCTTTGGTTTTGTAAATGTTTTGGGGGTCTTCATTCATTTCCACGAGTCAAGGCGAGTCCACCAAACTCATTTATAGTTATCACCAAGTAGTGAGTGCTCAAACATAGAAAGCTAAGGCATAAACCCCTCAAGCTCAGAGTTTGTGAGTGATGTATTTTAGAATACATATCCAAATCATTGTCCACAGGGTAAAATGGTACCGTAGTTTAATTAAAGAATAAATGACGGAAACATGAATTTTCCAGCAAAACACTTGGATGAGAGGATTATTGCCACACAAGAATGTCAAAAAAGGAAGCACACTATATTAAAAATAAAGTATTTATTTAAGCTCATTTTAGTAATTAGATTTCATATTTTGAGGCATCAGATTGTTGATCAAGACATGCGAATAGCTATAGTTCCCATTTGCTTTGTTCTAGGTGTTGAATAATCATTCAAGATTTCATTGTAGCTAATATTTCAGTTATTAGTTAGTAGATTCTCGTTAATAATCTAGTTATCTAACTGTAGATAACGGTTTTGATTTCCTTTATATGTAATACTCTTCTACGAAGTAATACATTCATTGGTGAGGTTCTTCACAACCTGTGTCAGTGGTATCTGTGCAAGGCAACAAAGCATTGGTGAAAAAGACTTGGTGGGAGAGAAGGAGCTCATGAAGGAGGAGCCCGCAAAGGAGCTATCACCAAGAAATGAGAGTTGCTTAGTAAAGATTGTGGAAGAAAGACTGCACATAAAGGGGAGATTGCACGTAAATTGTTTATAAGTATTATTTTCTTATTTTTTAAGAAAAAAAGGAAGAGAGCCGCCATTTATATTTGTGTGCAATGGTTTCTTTAAATTAATTATAAATCTTTGGGGAGTTATTTTTAGAAAATAAAAGCTTTTAAGCTGCCATTTATATTTGGGTACAAGGTTTTTTTTAATTGAATTATTAAACCTTTGGGTACAAGGATTTTTTAAATTGAATTATTAAACCTTTGGGTAAATCTTTTTAGAAGATAAAAAGATTTTAAAGACCATCCACAGAGACGAAAAGAATATATTAGACTGTAATTTGTACACAATAAATTTCAATGAATTCTTTAATTTCAATTGTTGGAGTAATTTTGTCTGGTAAAGAAAATTACCATGAATGGTTTCGTAAAGTTAAAAATAACCATATTTTTAATGATATGTGGGATGGAATTTGTGAAAATGAGAGTCTTGAAGATAAGAAAGATGGAGATGCAATAGATGACGTGGATAAAAGTGCAACACTACCACAGACTAATACCAAAGAGTTAACATTATGGAAAAGCAAAGGACAAGAAGGCTTATGCCTTGATCATTGCCTCTGTAAGTGAAGAAGTAAGTAGACATTTAGTTTATAGCAAAAATGCTTGGGAAGCATTAAAGAAACTAAAGATTTGTATGATTCACATTTTGACACTACTACATTTCGATCCAAAATCCGACGGCGCGTGGATTTCTTTTTTTAAACCTACCAAAAATCTCAAAGATAAATTTTTTTTTTGAAAATGTGGACATAAGCGTCTCTTAATCGACGACTAGTCTCATAAGCGTCTCTTAAGCGACGAATATCCTCATAAGCGTCGCTTAAGCAACGGCTCCTTGAGTGAGTGGAATTTATGTATTTTATTCATTACCATGCTTTTCGCCTCTTGCTACATATTGGTGACTAGTTGTTCCTGGCCATTCATTTGATGGGTTTGGAAGGTCATGTCAACTTTTAGGGTGGAAAATTTGATGGTCTTGAAAAACAGTATAGTGTGGAAGTGTCTCTCCATATTGGTTACTTACCTAAGTGTATTTTCATAACCTTCCTTTGTTGTTTCTCTTAATAAAGGGATTTCTGTAGAAATTTTTATGAATTTCTTCGATGTTCATAT
>LPNX011209849.1:146005-226930 GCA_001517045.1 Pseudotsuga menziesii | reverse complement strand
ATTGATTATGGTATAATCAATGAACTCATTTTTTTACAAGACTAATGATAACTGATGGTAAAATTATAGTCGCATAATTTAAACAGTTTATACCTTACGATTAATTACCATAACATAATAATGTTAACAAGGAGCCTAGTCATGTTTTTTCTTGTCAAGTGCTATTATTATTTATGAGTTATTCTTTCAAGGAATAACCATGTGCGACATAGGAATAGTACGTATCATGAATTATATCTTTTTAAATGTCCTTGTCCGCAAGTATCCAAGAACTCTGTTGGTTTACATGAATGGAAATGGTGATAATAATCATTCAAATAAAGGGACGACTTTTCAAAACTGTAATGGCCTCTTGTCAACCTTTGATTTTCACTAATGAACTTTATCCCCATAGCTGTTACTAGTACAAAAAATTTCAGAAATTTTTATAGACAGTATTGGAAAAGAAAATATATATAAATTGTTATCATTATCTCTGAATATCTTTTCAATTGAGAGTTCATAGATATATTGGGAGATGATAATTCTTATCTCTAGTGTATTTAAAACCTTTCGCATCATAAATTGTTGTATATCAAACATGAAATAAAGGAGGCTGTACCTGTAGAAGCTGAATAGTCCGATCAACATACATTTAGTTCTCTACTGAAAGCACTTGAAACAGCATATGATTTATTTTACTCTAGAATGATCTATTAGCAGCAATCCCAAAAACTTTACCTGTCAATTTGTAAGATAAAGGAAAAACTGTGTGCGTTAGCTTTCCAGCTAAGTAAGCCCAGTCTAACGTAGTTTATCCACATGTTGTTGCAAACAGAGAACATTTAGAAAACTGAAGAAAGATAAACTCAACTAACATTCCAACCAAGTAAGGATCTTACAGTACAATGTAAATAGCATTAACTAAACAGTATTTAACGATTGTGTTAACATACAAATATGCTATTTTAAAATTTTTTTTTATTTGTGAAATTTTAGGGGTTTTGACATGAATGAATTATCGAGAGATTTCATAGGTAAGTTTGTGATATTTTACCTTGATGACATTTTGGTTTTCATCCAAATAGAAGAAGAGCATCTGAAGCATTTGAGATATGTATTGGAGAGGCTATAATAGGAAAATTTGTTGATAAATGTGAAGAAGTGTACCTTCATGAAGACAGGGCTAGTATATTTGGGTTTTGTTATCTCGAGAGATGGGTTGAATACGGATCTAGAAAAGGTGCAAGAAATCATTGATTGGCCTTCACCTAGGAACATATTTGAGGTAAGGAGCTTTCATGGATTAGCAAGCTTCTATAGGAAATTTACAAAGAATTTTAGTGGAATTTGTGCATCTATTGTTGAGACAATTAAGAAGGATAGACAACCGTTCCAGTGGACAGCAGAGGCTGAAAGGAGCTTTCAGTTCTTGAATAAGATGATCACTGAGCAACCAATATTGAAGTTACCAGAATTCAACCACCCTTTCCAAGTGAAGTGTGATGCTGGTGGAGTAGCAATCGAAGCTGTGCTTAGTCAGGAGTACAAGCCTATAGCGCATTTCAGTGAGAAGTTGAATGATGCAAAGAAGAATTTTTTGTCTTATGACAAGGAGTTTTATGTCGTTGTCCAAGCAATGAATCATTGGAGGCACTACTTGATGCCCAGATATTTTGTGTTATATTCAGATAACCATGCATTATAGTACATAATGCGGAAACCTAAGTTGAACCTAAAACATGTCAAGTGGGTTGAGTTCTTACAAAGCTTTAACTTTGTGTTGACACACATAAGTGGACAGTCAAACAGTGTAGCTCATGCCTTAAGTAGGAGACTGGTGATTATGTAACAAAATCAGATCCAAGTTTTGGGATTTGAGCATTTGAGAGATTTGTATGAAGCCGACATTGATTTCTAGGAGTCTTACAAGGCTAGTAAGAATCCAATAGAGGTGGACAGAGAACCATGGATGGAGTATACACTACAAGATGGTTTACTATTTAAAAATAGTAAGCTATGTATACCAAAGTGTTCTATGAGGGAGAACTTGATACATGAGAAACATAATGGCGGTATGGCAGGTCACTTTGGAAGTGATAAAAACTTTGGAATCTTGGGCCATTTCTAGTTTTGGCTAAGGATGAGGTATGAAGTTGAGAATTTTGTAAGTATATGCAGAGTATGCCATCATGCTAAGGGGAGAAGCCACAACACAGGACTGTATACACCATTGCCTATTCCAACTAGGCCTTGGGATTCTGTGAGTATTGATTTCATTCTGGGTTTACCAAGAACTCAGAGGGGACATAATTCTATATTTGTTGTTTTTGATATATTTTCTAATATGGAACACTTCATTCCATTCTACAAGACTAGTGTTGGAGACATTTACCACCATACACACTCATTTTGGTCAATTTAGCCTAGTTAAACCACTATCCTAAGTTTTATTGCTTAATTGACATCAAAGCAGCATTAGATGACATCATCTAGATCATGCCCATGCCTACCTTTAGTCAAGGACGCTAACTTAGCCTTATCCTACATTCAAGGAGGCTAACTGGAGCACTCTAGGGGTGATCTAAGTGTCATTAATGCCCCATATTGCTAACTGATGATTACAATCAGGTAAACAAAGCAATGAAGGTGAATTCCTTCATTAAATTGATTATTTATTGATTATTTAATGAACTAGAGTCAACAGGGACGCCTCCAACCACTTTTGATGTTCAGTTACACTTCAGTTAACCTCATCGGGGTTCATTGGAGTCATTGATGCGCTACCACTTGATGGTTGTCTTGATGTGACATGTGTCTGACCTACTTTCAGTTAGACTCAGTCATTTATTACACTCTAACTTCAGTTAGGGCTCAGTTGAGTCAATTAGGGTTTTGATTAGTGGTTAACTTGAGTGTTGACTGTGGCTTACATTCAGTTAATCTTGACTCACTCAATCAATTCGAATGACCTCCTTGAAAATCCGAATTTCTTTGTCATTCATTCTTACAACATGATCTTCTATTGTATTAATGATTATTTGTGGTAATATATAGAGCGGATACTCATTTTGTAGCACAATTACACCATTTGCATGACTTATTGTTATTAATCTTTGATGAGACTTGTGTTTAGTCCCTAGATTACTATGACAGATTAATAGGGTATCAGATCTCACGGTAGGATGAAGCTCAGATCTCTCAAAAACAATGTTTTTGATAGATCTTGCATGAAAATTGAGCAATAGCTCAAAAATCCAGCACTGCACTAGAATCCAAGGCTTCCCACTTAATACCCCAAGTAAAGAACTTGTTGATTAAGCTTGCTTGATTGACTATGCTGGGTGTGATGAAAGCCTAAAATGTGCAAGCTATCTGACCTTACATTGCCCCATTTTGTTGTGATTTTTAGGTTTTTGACAGGTGAAAGCATTTGCTCCAGCAGATTTAGATGGCTTTTTCCGTAGATCTTTTGAGTGCGTTCAATTTCCACTCATGGAAAGGAGACATGGAGATCTAGCTATATTCCAGAGGAATATATAGGGTCACCATGGACACTAAAGAAGAGCCTAGTTCTGTAATAGACAAATATAGATTCTTGAATAAGAAGGATGAAGCATTCAGATTGTTGTGCCTCTATGTTTCCCTGGATCTTCTTTTCCATATTTCCGGATTGAAGACTCCAAAAAAAATTTGGGACAAATTGGAAACCTTGTATGGAAAGCAGGATGATTTGAGAGTTTACCAACTCAAAAATGAATTGATGTCTCTCCAGCCTTCCAGTTTTGAGACCTTGAATGAATTTTTCACAAAGTTCGAGCACAGTGTCTTACTGTTGAAGAAATGCAAAGTGGAGAAGGAGTATGATCAACTCATGCTTGCCATACTCTCCAAAATTAGAGCTGATTATTTATATTTTGTCTCGACATTCCGTGCAGGGAAGCTTATAGCACCTGGATGGAATATTCCTACACTCAATGCCTTCATTAAGTCCCTAAGAAATATTGATTGATTCTAGAGCTTCGAACCACATGATGGTTGAAAGAGACTCCTTTTCATCCTTGGAGACTGGAAAATCTATTCCCATCCACATGGGAGATGAATCCGCCATTATTTCATAAGGACAAGGTACAGTTGATCTTGAGAATGACTATTTTTCAAATGTTTTGTATGTACCATCTCTGGCATCAAATATCCTTAGTGTCTATAAAATGACACATACAGGAGTGCCTAAGAGAGTATATTTTATCCTGAATGATGTTGAGATAATGAAACTTGCATCCAGGAAACTTATTGCTAAAGGCCTTGCAAACCATCATGCAAAATCCTATGAGTTCTCCCATTTTGTGGCAGATGCAAATCCCACCCCACTGCTAACTCATGGAAATGAAGTTATTAGGATGTGGAATGAAAGGTTTGGCCATATAAATTTCAAATATTTGTAGTAATTATAGAAAAAATCCATGGTTGAAGGCCTCCCGGTCATCAAGAAAACCACCGGAATTTGCAAGGGCTGTGTGGTTGGAAAACACCCTGAGCACAGGTATGATCGGGGGAAAGCAAACTAAGCTACATGCATATTGGTGCTGATACATTCTGATATTAGTGGTATGATTCCTGTCACATCCATGAATGGATCAAGGTATCTTCTTACTTTTATTGATTATTTTTCAAGGTATACATGGGTTTTCTTTCTCAAAAAGAAGTCTGAAGTATGTGAAAAATTCACTGAACTGAAGGCCTTGATCGAGAATGCCTCTGGGCTTAAGATCAAGATATTGAGATTTGATAATGGTGGGGAGTATTTCAGTAATTATTTGCTGCACATATGTTCCCAAAGTGGTATTCAGGTCCAACATTCAATTCCCTACACTCCCCAGCAAAACGATGTAGCGGAAAGGAAGAATCGGTCTCTCAAGGAGATGACCACCTGTATGTTGGAATCAAAGAAGTTGGATGAAAATTTGTGGGCTGAAGCCATGCATGCTACAGAATAAATTTAGAATAGAATTAAAGGGAAGACCCCTTTCGAAGCATACTTCGAACACAAGCCGGATGTGTCAAACCTGCAGATGTTTGGGTCCACTGCATGGGCCCGAATTCCACTTGATAAAAGAAGGGCTTTGTAACCGCAAAGCATCGAATGTCTATTTATTGGGTATATTGATGAATAAAAAGGTTTCAATCTGCTGGATATCAAAACAAAATATATCATCATCGAAAAGAGTGTCAAGTTCGATGAGCCTCTTCAGGAAGTGGAACTAGTGAAGGAGAAAACTGTTGAATTTCCTTCCTATTCTACTAAATATTTGGATGATGAAATTAGGGGTGATGACCCTGATTTGGTTCCTCTGATTTATGATATCAGTGTTCAAAAAACATCAGATGCTGAATCAGAACCTGAAGTACAAAATCATTTTCCCACATGGGCCTGGAAGACACTCTCTCCTCCACAGGAGATAACATTGGAAATCTGGATGATCCAAGGAGAACCCGGTCTGATTTTCAAAGAGCAGGTATTGTGCTCTCTTGTCCTGATAATTTTTTGTCTGAAAAATTTTATTTAGTGATTATTTCAAACCCAAAATCCTAATACCATGCTCGGAAGGATCCGATATGGAAATTTTCCATGGATGAAGAGATGAATTATCTTCAAAAACACACTACTTGGGAGCTAGTTTATCTTCCTTCGGGAAGGAAATTGGTTCAATGCAAGTGGGTGTTTCAGAACTAGGTTGCTGCTGATGGTATAACCTACAAATATAAGGCAATTATGGTGGCAAAATGTTTCTCTCAAGTCCAAGGAGTGGACTACCATGAGACTTTTGCACCGGTTGCAAAAATGGACTCCATCTGCCTTGTTTTGGCAATTTCAGCATTTAATCACTGGGAAGTGCATCATATGGATGTTAAGTCAAACTCTCTACATGGAGATATTCATGAGGAGATATACATGAATCAGATTGAGGGCTACATCTCTTATCCATATTTTGTTTGCAAGCTAAAGAGGTCACTATACGGGTTAAAACAGGCCCCAAGAGTGTCGTATTCCAAGATGGATGCCTTCCTTCTCTCGCAAAACTTCCAAAGGTGTAGATCAGATCAAAATGTGTATATAAAATAGTGTCATGGTAATTTTATTATTATTGTTTTATATTTTGATGACTTACTGATCACAGGTAGCATAGTTTCTTCCATTTTAGCCATCAAAACTACTCTCCACAATGCTTTTGAAATGAGCGATTTGGGGCTCTTAAAACAATTTTTGGGGCTTAAAATTGAGAAAAATTCTAATGGGATAATGGTCACTCAGTAAAAATACATATCATACCTATTATTAAAGTTTAACATGGCTGAATTTATTCATTCACCATTCCCTTTCCTCTCAGGGATCATCCTTGAAGAAGGAAAAAGCACACCTCCCATGGACTGCACTATCTATCGACAGCTGATTGGTAGCTTGTTGTACTTGACACATTCTCGGCATGATAACTATTAAGCCATGAATTATTTATCAAGATACATGTAGAAGTCTCATGATCTTCATTGGAAGTTAGCCAAGAGGATCCTCCAGTATATTCAGGGAACCAGGACCTACGGCATTCACTATGTTGCAGACTCCGAGCTAGAGTTGGCTAGATACACAGATTCTGATTGGGTGGTGATTCTATTGATCAGAAGTCTACTTTTGAATATGTATTCATGTTTAGTGGTGGCCCAATTTGTTGGCATCGCAAAAAGTAGGCTTACATAGCATTATCTTCAGCAGAGGCTGAGTATCGAAGAGCGGTGAATGCTTGCATCCAAGCAGTTTGGTTGCAAGGCATTCTTTCAGAGTTTGATCTTGGTAGTACCTTGTCCATTGTACTCTTTTGTGAAAATAAAAGTGCTATTAAGATATCCACAGATCCAGTTACCAGGCAGAGGACCAAGCATGTAGAGATCCACATGCACTATATCAGGGAGCTAGTGCATGATAGGAACATCATTCTACAATACTGCCCGACTGATGAGCAGATTGCAGACATCTTCACCAAGAGATTTTCATAAAATAAGTTCACTTACCTTCGTTCATTGTTGAGGGTGAGTCCATCAGGGTGATCAGTCTACTTTCAGTGTTCATCTTGGGGGGGGGGGTTTCCCACTGTGTTTTCCCTCTTTTCCTCACTTAGTTTGTTTTTTAGCATTGTTTCAGTTTCAGTATTGTATAGGGTGACCTATGTCCATAGTTTCCTAGGACCTAGCATTTTTATGCATTTTATGTTTTCTAACTCCTCCTGAGTATAGCTTAAGGGGGGGTGTTGGAGACATTTACCACCATACACACTCATTTTGGTCAATTTGGCCTAGTTAAACCACTATCCTAAGTTTATTTGACTTAATTGACATCAGAGGAGCACTAGATGACATCAGCTAGATCACACCCATGCCTACCTTCAGTCAACGAGGCTAACTTATCGTTCTTGTACATTCGAGGAGGATGATTGGAGCACTCTGGGGGTGATCTGAGTGTCATTGATGCCCAATATTGCTAACTGATGGTTACAATTAGTTAAATAGAGTAGTGAAGGTGCCTTCCTTCATTAAATTGATTATTTATTGATTATCTAACAAACGGGAGTCAACAAGGGCACCTCCAACGACTTCTGATGTTGAGTTACACTTCAGTTAACCACATCGGGGTTCATTGGAGTCATTGATGCTCTACCACTCGATGTTTGGATTGCTGTGACATGTTTCTAACCTACTTTTAGTTACACTCAGTCATTTATTACACTTAGACTTCAGTTAGGGCTTAGTTGAGTCAATTAGGGTTTTGATCACTGGTTAACTTAAGTGTTGACTGTGGCTTACATTCAGTTAAGCTAGACTCACTCATTCATTTTGAATGACCTCCTTGGGAATTCAAATTTATTTTTCATTCATGCTTGCAGCATGATCTTGTATTGTATTACTCATTCTTTGAGTGAATATACAGAGCGGCTACTCATTTTGTAGCTTAATTACACCATTTTCATGACTTATTGTTATTAATCTTTGATGAGACTTATGTTTAGTCCCTAGATTACTGTGACATATTAATAACTAGTGATGCCACACACATTGTTAACTTGTTATTTGATGTAACTACATGGTTTACCTAGAAGCATTGTATCAGATAGAGATGCGAAGTTCACAGGGCATTTTTTGAGAACCTTGTGGAAGAAGTTGGGTACCAGACTGAATTTTAGTGATGGACAGACTGAATTAGTTAACAGGAGTCTGGGAAACATGTTGAGCAATTTGATTGGGGAAAATCCTAAGTAGTGGGATAGAGTATTAGCTCAATCTGAGTTTGCATATAATGATTCACCAAACAGGAGTACGGGGATGAGCCCATTTCAAATTATGTATGGAATGCATCCAAGAGGAGTGTATGAAATTCGTGACTTAGGTCAATTGGAGAAACAAAGTGCTGATGGAGAAGAGTTTGCAACAAGAATAAATGATTTACAGGAGCAATTTAAAGCAAGATTGCAGCAGAGTAATGCCAGTTACAAGGCCCGAGTAGATTCCAGAAGGAGGGAAAAGAACTATGAAGTAGGGGATTTGGTATTATCATATCTTAAGAGAGACATATTCCCTAAAGGTGAGTATAACAAGCTAAAGATGAAGAATATTGGACCCTCTAGAATAATCAGGAAGTTTCCAGCGAATGATTATAAATTAGAGATGCCTACAAGAGTGGGTATTTCACCAATATTTAATGTAGCAGATCTATATCCTTATGTAGCAGGTGACACTGGAACCTTTACAGGAGGTGAAGATCCTACTGAATACTTACAATGGGTAACACATATGCCTGTGACACAACCATTAGAAGTCGAGGTTGTTCTCGACACTAGGGTGTCAAAGAGTACAAGGAAAAAGGACTATCTGGATTATTTGGTTAAGTGGAAGAAGCGACCAATAGATGATTCTACTTGGATAAGCACTGCAAAGTTAGAATCCAAGGGTTTCACTGTAGTTGATCCTATGAACAGGGGTTCATAATTTTCTAGCTTGTGGGTCTAATGCAGGAGCATCGTGGCATGCCAGCAATGTGATGAATTGGTCACATGCTGTGGTATCTTTGGTAACCATTTTTTTTAGTCATAGTCTGAATAAGTGGCGTAGGAAATCATTGTGGATCATGACTCCCTGCGTGGAGATAAAATCGTCGTTAGTTTGTTTCAGACAAGGATGTTTCATCATGCGCCTTAGTAGTGTTTGTTTTAGTTGCAAGAACACTCAGGATAGGATAGCAGTTTTTAGTTTAAATAGACCGATTAGAGATGTAGGAGGGATTATGCTCTTTAGCATTTAGAATTCTGAGTTTGCAGAGAGAGGATAGACCTGTGTCTGATTCTTGTTTGTAAATATTTTGAAGAATCGAAAGGAGAGAGATCCAAGCTGTGTTCGTTTTCCTTTGTTTCTTAATAGAAGGATTAACCATGTGTTTTTAAGGTTGTTATCCTTTATGCATGTGCTATGTTGAACTGTATACCTTGTAAATCCAACTTTGGATTTTTCATGAATATTTGTGTGTTTCAGTGAAGTGTTGATTTCATGCATCAATTTCTTGCTTAAACAGTTGAACTAGAGAGTAGATGCATGCATAAGAGTGTTAGGTCGAAGTATCATAAATATTACAGGATGGACTGATCAATTTCATGATCAATCGGTGCAACCTGGCACAACCTGCAGGTTTCCTACCTTAACGAGTTTTTGTAGAGAATGAACAGTGGAAATTGAGGCCGCAGATCAATATTTAACGGTTCTAAAGTATCCCACACCAAGAATTATGAGGAAGTTAATAGATCCATAGAGATCTGAGAGCCACATCAAAATAAAGGAGATCGACGGTCGTGGAGAATGCCACATGGATAGGACAGCTGAGAAAGTTGCGGGGAAATATTTACGGAGAGAAATTTGTGGGGGAGCAACTTTGGAAAGTTGGCATCCTGTACCCGCATCCTGCATACAAAAACTCTGTTGTGGAACAAAGTTGTCGAAATGCAATTGCGGAGAGTAATTTGGGCTATCAAGATCCCACATCCCGCATCCCACCTATGGGAGGGGATCTATAAAGGTACAGTTGCGGGAGGGTAGTTTTATAGTAGAATTTGGCCATTGGGATAAATTTGGTAGTCCTACTAAGTGTAGGAGCCATTAGATCCAAGAAATTATGGTTGGGGTCAGTTGAGATCGATCAACCTACACCATGAACTTCCACTCTGGTCAGTATGTTCCTTGTAACCATTTGAGAAATTGACAAATGATTCTGTGGGCCCTATCTATCCTTCAACAAAACATTCTAAAGTTTAGTATATAATTACAACAACATACTACCTAACAAGATGGGATGAAGTAGAAACACTCTTAGATTGATTTGTAGAACCAAATTCATTTACGAGAATGTCATCACTAAGTTTGGGTGTCCCAAAAGTTCCACCAATGGCCAAGGCATGCAATTCATTAATAAAACTTTTATGGCATTTCAAAAGGAATTTTTGATACAACATCACAAAAGTAATCCATTCCACCCAGACGGGAACAACACAATAGAAGCCTTCAAAAAAAAATTGGAGAGAATATTAACAAAATAATGTTTTGTAAACTAGGATGATTGGGATGATTGAATTCCCATAGTTCTATGGGAATACAGGACCACTACAAAGAAAATTCACAATTAAAGTTCACTACAACTGGTATATGGTAGGGAAGCAATAGCTCTAGTGCAATCTGTGGTTCCCATGATTTACATTACACATTCAAACAATATGATAGAAGAAGAGTCCATTGTGGAATGACTCATGGAACTAATGGAATTAGACTTTTTTTATTACTCAATTATCATGAAATAATGGAGAAGGAATAAAATAAACCCTGGAACTATTTCCAAAATAAGTGAAAACGTTTCAACCAAGGAATCCAAGTCTTACTCTATGGAAACAAGTTCATGAGTCACCAAAGCAAAATTCAGATGCATTGGTTGGGACATTTCAGTTTTGTGGAAATCAAATATTTGGGATCTGTTAAATTAAGACAACTCTATGGCATTCTTAGACCAAGTTAGGTGAATGATGCTTACCTAAAACAAAAAAAAATTGGTCATTAATTCTACAAGATAGAACTCTTGGCATAGGGAGTGAGTTCACGTAGGAGTTAGTTACATCGATTTTTATTGCCAGAGTGTAGTAGTTTGTATTACTCACTTGTGATTGATTTTTCCCTAGAACATGAGTTAGTTGGTTCAAACCATTGTTTTCAAGGGGACCCAAAGTATTCAGTTATTGCTATGTACCATCAACCAAGTCTATATTTTCATCATTAGGAGCTATTATATCCCAAGTCGATAGTATCAAGTCTATCGCATGTGAAATCACAATATAATTCCTTAAATTAATGAATTAATCCTTCGGATCCAACACGCTCACCTCAACAACATCCATGCAGGCCTATTGGCCGACCCTTAATCACATCTTTACATCAGCAGTGCTTAGCAGTTCATCCTTACCATCTTATCTCATTCCCTCCTTAGATATTATGTATCCCAAAGTATCATGTAGACATGATGATTTTGATCTCCACTTATTAGCATATCTTTGTTCCATCATTCATCTATCCCATCTACACACTATGAAATGCAAAATTGTCATCATCTCACATCTTTATAAATTGAAGCATTTTTTAGTTGGCCCATTATACCATCCCAATAACATCATTATTTCTATTCATCCTATGATCTCCATGAATATAGTAATCCTACCACACCTACTCCCCCATATCCTATCTAATGAGGATTCTATCATGCTATCACTCCAAAGCATGAATTCGTAGTCCCCAACATCGCTCTCATTCTGTGTTGGCATCTTGTTGTTTGATCACTCCGAACAATTGCAACCCATATTCTCACCAAAATAATACCTCAAAGGATATCATTTTACAAGCTATCCCTAACATAGACGCAAACAAATATAGGAATATATAGTTTTTTCCCTCTACTACAAGTCACCACTAGTGTTCATGACATGTCTTACCTTATTAGCCCCTTTGCTTATATGGATAACTATTGTATTTTCTCAAGGAATATGGTCTCTTGTTAAAAAATATATCTTTAGTTCCATCTTGATGAAATCATGAAAGTTGTTATAGGAGATGAATATGTTGAAGTAAAATCTACAATAGTTGGCTTCGCTCCCTATAATGACACAACTAGAAGATGCGCATCATTTCTTAAATCTAACACCAGAACTAAAATACTGGATAGATAAAAATTACTACAAGTCTTCTTGATATATAAACCTATGAATTCTAGCATATTAATATTCTCTGACAAGGAAAATCTAGTTAGAGTCAACTCCTTCATTTGAAGAGCCAAAAACAAAAGATGTGTAGGCTTCAGCAATGTAGTTGAGTTGACTCAAGGGAGAGTCCACACTTGTGGTTAGGTCCTATTGGATCCTTCATTTTTGGAAAGGTCCATAATGGTAGAATAAAGAATGGGTTACAATGTGAAATTTGCATAAACTGCCAATGGACACAATTGTTTTAGGTCCATTTTAGCGGTTATTTAAAGAGCGTAGTGAAAGTGGAGGAAAAGAGAGAAAAATATAAGAACATAAGAGATATAGAAGAAGAGAATATATCGATAGGGAGAATAATACATTGATGACAAAAACATATTCGAGTCTTTTGTTTATTTTGTGTTTGGAAAATTTAATCGGGTTACAGGTTTTGTAATACATGTAATGATGCGACGGGGCATTCCAAGGATGATAGATTGAGGCCATAGAGCCAAGACTATGAAATTTAGAAAATATTCACTAGTTAATGGAAATGAAAATATTGGGTACCCTAAATTTTTTGTATAATGGAGTATAATGTATTATGTTCATTAAATAATGTTTGTTTTGTATCTTTGTTTTATGTATGATTAAATGTGCTTGTTGGGAATATGTTGCAATAGGATGAATAAGAACGATGTGTTGATATGATGAATAGAAACCCTCACTAGTCTATCCCTAGTGTTATTTGGGTGATACCTTCTCCTTCAAGGGATTGAAAATTGCATAACATTAAACTATAGTGGTGTTGTCTCATGTGCAAAAAACTGGTCTCTACATTGTGCCAACACTCTTTCGTATTTTATAATGCAACTTGCTTTCTGTATTTGATATTTACTTAGTTTTATATAGAGAAGGGAATCAAAATCATGTATGCCTCAGATTGTTATCCTTGAGGAAATGGTGTGGTTAAGTCCACAAATAAAAACTTGGTATGTATCCTTAAGAAAACTATTAACAACCACCAAAGAAAATGGCACAAAGCTCTCCACAATTCTCTTTAGGTAGATAAGATCACCCCAAAATACTTATGCTAAGAAACTCTCATTTTTTCTTAGTTTATGGAAAAGAATCCTTCATATCACCAAACATTCTTTTACTAATCCTCTAGTTGGTACAATTTATTATGAAAAAAAAACTCCCTACCACACAGAAAATAATTAATAACTTGTTGAAACTTGAAGAGGAAAGGGAGAAAACAAAACAAAAGTTTCACCAACATCAACAAGTAGTTAAAAGATGGTTTCATAGACATTCTATTTATAATAGAGATTTCAAATAAGGGGATACCATCATGAAATGGGACAAAACACACTAATATAATGGAAAGTATACCAAATTCCAACCACTTTTGTTTGGAGAGAGGGGGGGGTTAGTGTTAGGGGGAGGAGAGAGAGATGGGGTTAGTGTTAGAGAGAGAGAGAGAGAGAGAGAGAGAGAGAGAGAGAGAGAGAGTCAAGGAGTGATTAGAGGTAGGGGGTAGGGGGTTGGGTGAGGGAATACAAGGAGATCAATGGGATGATGGGTTTGTGAAATTTTACACAATAGATATAGAAACAAAAATAATCCACACTTAGTTACAGAGAGATGCACAGAAAAATTGAGAAGAAATATGAGAGAATTCACCAGAGAGAAGGAGCTCCAATCGAATCAATTTTATTCATTTGTTATCGAACAATATGTAGACCATACAAATATGTTATAAACATGGAAATTTGTGGTCCTTAGGAGCCATTCGAAATCCATACATGTGGTAGGATTATTTTTGTAGACTCCCATCACTACACATGAGTGCTAGTTGTAGTTCCTGATATTGTTAGAATAATCAACCCATAGTATTTACCCACTTAGACATTATTTCATTTATTTTGTCTTATTTGCCTAGTCCATGAGTCCCACCATGTGCAAGTTGCTAATTGCCTATCCATAGAGGTCAAACTTGCCATATTTGACTCATGTAGCACCCTTGAGAGCTTTAGGAATCAAATCTGCTTTATTCCTGGCCTCCTAGGCGCCCATCTGCTTTTTTTGCTTTATTCCCTGCTTTTTCAGTGTTTTAAGGCACATAGGAAAGCAAGACTAGGTGAGGTGAATCAGCCTTGTTGCCTCTTCCTCCTCCACTCATTCCTCCATGCTTTTGTATGTATGAGCTACCATTTGACCACTCTTTATCTTTCCCATGCACCCTTGCTAATTCGTGGGGTCCTTGATAGATTTGGGATCAGCTTTTTACACCTATGGGGGATTTGCCTATTTTGGGTAAGCCTGCTTTATGCTAGATTTGGATGCTTCCTTATGCATTCGATTTGCTCATGTATTCTATATATTCAGCAGCCTATTTTATTACAGGGTTGGCTATTGTACACTCATTTAATATAATTTTGTGTTACAGCTCCATATTCAGTCTCCATTGTTGATAATTTTGCATGATCAATTGTTAATTGCTGTGAGTGAAATTAATCTACTGCAGGCCTGAATTTCTACAGATATCTTGCCAGTTAACTGATGGTCAATGGAATTAAAGAGTGCACGATGGAGTTACAAACTAAAAAATAACATAGAGAATATCAAGAGGCTTCATTAGAAAAGAGAATCTCAAGAGGGCACATGAGGGATTTTAGTTGACCGTGAGTGGCCATTTGTGCTCATATCATCCTTGAATGCATGAAATCAAGGAAAATACTCATGCTCCCTAAATTTAAGGAGGATCCTAAAATTTAGGAGACTAACTCAACATGTCCTAAAATCATGGAAGAGGGTGCATATGTGGATAATGAGGGAAAAATGACAAAACAATAGTCCAAAATAATCAGAATGATGAGGACTATTCACTAAGAAGTCAAGAAACATGATATATGTTGGAATATATTAAACCCAATCACAACTTAGGATAAAATAATTAATCATTATTTGATTAATTATTCACCCACTAGCTTAATTAGTTGGCATCCACTTGCACATTAAAGTCAATACATGCCATCTATATCCTAGGAATGATTTATTTCCAATTCTGGGTTGATCTTGACCACCTTTTCACCATCCAAAATTAGTATACAGGACTTTACAGCAGATTCTGCTCTTTTCTGCTTTTTATGCTTTTCCTACTATTCTATGGATAAGATAAAAGCTATTCAACTAGGAAACTGGGAGCTTTTGTTTCCAACCCATCCTCCATTAATTTTTCTCCATTTTCTAGGATTATCATGTTTTTTCCATCTCCTTGATAACTCACTCATGCTTTTTCCAACTCGTGAGGTCCTTGATAGATTTGGTAAGTGCTTTAGCCACCTATGGGGGTTTGCTATATTTTGTAAGTCAGCCTTTTGATATTTATGAGTTGTTTCCATACAATTCAATTTTTCTATGAGGGATGTACTATTTATGTACACTATTATTCATCATTATTCAATGGAAGGATACACACCAATATTCATCTCTTCATTCATGTGATTCAGTCTCTTTTCTTCTCTCTATTTTTGCTATGTATGCTTGTGAGAATTCTTAGTAGCAATATCTATTTCCTATGCTTCTTCTTATCATCATTTCTCATAGCATTGATCTATTATTTCTACATGGTATCAAAGCAGCAAGGTTGATCAAGTTCTATAGAGTTGAGGAGCACATCCAATCTCCTATCCCTCTCTGAAGAAGAGCTTGTCTAGCTTACAAGATTTTCTCCTAGTTTGTTTTGTAGGTTGTAGAGAGTATCTCTTAAAGCATATCAACAACTTCAATATGGATTCAAAAGTTCCTCTACCATCTCCTTTCAACTATGCTGATTGGAAGCCAAAGATGTGTGCATACTTGAAGAGGCAACGTCTCTTTGATGTCTCCATTGGTGCATTGAGTGAACCTGAGTCTTATGAAGAGAAGATTGATTGGATAAATAATTGTGATAGATATTATGGAATTATGTGTTTGGGAATTTATCCAAATATATATCATTTCATATATTCTGCTGAATTTCCATTTGAGCTTTCGAAATTTTTGGACAAAGCTTTTGGTTTGCAGGAAATTGAAGATGAAGCATGGAGCGAACCTAGCATCTCCTCTTGTTCTCTCTCTCAAGATTTCTTGGCCTCTACATTCTCTCATGAATTTGATAATGATGAATAATTTTCTCATACATTTCATGTTGCTTCTTCCCTCTTTCATTCGAATGCTTCCTCCTTCAATGAAGAAGCAAATATTGAAGAGCCATCTTTTTCTGTGTCTCTTGAAGGTGATTTTTCTTCGTGTGATACTATTGATGAAAAAGAAGTAACATATGGAGCTGCTGATGATATTTATTATGATCCTATAACCCATTCATTGTTCTCTAAATCTCCTATCTTATATTCTGATATCTATGTGCCATACTCTTCACACCTTGTGCATACCTCTCTCATTGATGGTGCGCAACCCAGTGACTTCCAGGATGTTTGCTTAGCCACATCAAGCCTTATTTGTGTCATACGAATTACATTATTTAATCTCATGTGCTTCAGCATATCCTCCTTTGTTATTGGCATTAATACTCAGATCCTTCTTGAAGATTGTGAACATCTCATTCTTTCCTCCTTTCATACAGAGGATTCGTTACCAGTGTATTCCCATGAGTCTATTGATATGCTTATATGTGATCCTTTGGATTCTGATTTATAAGTATATTTACAGGTTTATACACATATAATACCACCATACATACCATATATCATACCTATGAATATTCCAAAGACTATACAAATCCCAAGCTCACTAGTTGATTCCTCATTGGTCTCTTATGTAGTGATATTTATCTTACATGATTTGAAGTCTTTCTTAACTTTTAGTGGCTGGTTTTCCATGACCTTAGTCACATATGGACTGATATTAAACATGTTTGGATATTTTATAAACACTTATGGTTTATATCTTATGCCCATCCATCATTCATATTTTTACACCTATCAGTTTTCCCCAGTTGCTCATAATTTTCCTAGTCTAGCCCTATATCCTTATGGAGCCATTGAAGCCTTTATACTTGCTGTTACATATGCTATTATTTATGATATATCAGATTTTTATCAGCCTCATATCAGATATATACAGGTGCTACATCAAATTGGAAGATTGACATGTGATCCACATCACAATTTTGCAGCTATTCAAGGAATTGGGTGTGAAATAAATTGTCTTAATTTTTGTACTCTTTGGAAAGGAGTATGCACAGATATCTTTTCCATTTTAGATTATGTTTTCATATCAGAGTTTGACAGAAGAAAGAATCATTTAGATAATTCTCCTAGTTCATCAGTTGGTGAGATACAAGGAGTCTCTCCTCTTCCTTATTGCAGGGTCTACACTCTAGCGCATGATCATGGAGTTCATGATTTCTTCAGCAAGTCCTTCATCCAAAAGCAGTTCAGTCAGCTCATTAAAGTGAATATGAAGATATTTTGAAGACATATTTCAATTTTTTTTCCTTTTCCTATCTTGAGGGAGGATTTTCCCCATGTGGTTTTGCCTCTTTCCTCACTTTTCTGGACATAATAATTGTTAAAGGGTGACCATAGCCTTGTTGTTGGGCCATATATGCATCTATATGCATCTATATTTTTTGTCATACCATCATAAATTCAGAATTATAGGGGGGTGTTGGAATATATTAAAGCCACTCACAACTTAGGATAAAATAATTAATCATTATTTTATTAATTATTCACCCACTAGCTTAATTAGTTGGCATCCACTTGCACCTTAAAGTCAATACATGCCATCTATATCCTAGGAATGATTTATTTCCAATTCTGGGTTGATCTTGACCACCTTTTGACCATCCAGATTTAGTATACAGGACTTTACAATAGATTCTACTTTATTCTGCTTTTCCTGCTTTTCTATGGATAAGATAAAAGCTAGTCAACTAGGAAACTGGGAGCCTTTGTTTCCAACCCATCCTCCATTAGTTTTTCTCCATTTTCTAGGATTAGCATGTTTTTTCCATCTCCTTGACAACTCACTCATGATTTTTCCAACTCGTGAGGCCCTTGATAGATTTGGTAAGTGCTTTAGCCACCTATGGGGGTTTGCTATATTTTGGTAAGTCAGCCTTTTGAGCTTTATGAGTTGTTTACATACAATTCAATTTTCCTATGAGGGATGTACTATTTATGTACACTGTTATTCATCATTATTCAATGGAAGGATACACACCAATATTCATCTCTTCATTCATGTGATTCAGTCTCTTTTCTTCTCTCTATTTTTCCTGTGTATGCTTGTGAGAATTCTTAGTAGCAAGATCTATTTCCTGTGCTTCTTCTTATCATCATTGCTCATAGCATTGATATATTATTTCTACAATATATTCATTCGAGAAATCAAATAATTATTTATGCATAATTTCTAGATTGGTAATATATCCCAACAGGTTTTGGGGAATAATAGGGCAATCAGAGAGAAGTGGGTGTGTGGATGAGGTGTGGGAGGTTTGGAATTAGAGAGAGAGAGATATTAGGGGGTGGTTAGTGGTAGGGAAAGGGTTTTATGAGGGGGGAATATAGAGGGGGATTAGGAGAGAGAAATAGTGGGTGGGGTTAGCAGTAGGGTGTAGGAGAGGGTCGAGGAGAGAGAGAGAGAGAGAGAGTTGGGGGGAGGAGGGGGTAGCGGGAGAGAAATAGAGAGATATATATCGAAGGCACTAGGTGTTTATGGAAGAGGGAGATTAGAGAAAATGGTATATATGGGAGGGTAGTGGGAGAGAAAGATGGAGAGGTGGAGGTTTAGGGTTGTTGTGGGAAGAGAGAGGGGGGGGGAGGGGGTTAGGGGTAGGGAGAGAGAGAGAGAGATGTGGGTTAGTGGTGGGGTTAGGAGGAGAGAGAGAGAGAGAGAGAGAGAGGCTTAGTGAGGTGGTGTTTTGGGTAGAAAGGGATAGAAAGAGGGGATACGAGAGAGAGAGAGATGTGGGAAGGGAGAGAGGGGAGGTATCACATGGGGATAGATATCGATTATTTTTTCATTGATCTATACATAAAAAATACTAAATATATATCCATAAAATTCATTCTATTGCAAATAACTACATATCATCGAAATCATTTCCTATATCGGGACCCTTTGTGTTAATAGCACCATGTAACCCCCACCTATAGGATATATCCCTTACCTCTGTAATGAATCTAAAATTTGATCATCCCAATACATTAGTCAACACCATACAATTTTGATCAAACCTCTTAATCTAAGCATTAAAAAATGTAGAAAAAACATCCCATGCCTAATAAGTAATTTTGCTTGAGTGAAGGGCACATTTTTATTAAGGTCGTGACAAAGGAGTTAAACACTCAACACCATAAACATCAAGGTACATATAGGGGTTGACATACTTGATTAAATCTCAATTTCATGCCCTCATACATGGCAAAATCCAATGCAAACGTTGCAATCCTAAGACTCTGAAATTTTTTTAAGTCTATTAAATTTTGAATGGTATCTAAAATTATACTTTTTTTCATATGAAGTCCAATGAGGTTGGAACCACTCTCAAACATCTTGAAATAATTAATGGTAAATTTAAAAATTTAAGTAAAATGATACAATATGAAATATAAGGAGAATGTCACTTTACTTTAAGAATTTAATATTTTCATTTAATGTTGTTGTTGATTATTGTGGTTTGCCTTCATTTAAAAATTAAAATATAGGGAAAAATAAAGCATGTGCATTAATAATATGTGCATGTATTATTAACACATGCATGTTTCTAATTTAAGAAAAGTTTCATGTGAATGACTTTTTCCACATCTGTGGTGAATGAGTTTTCTACTTTGGTTTTAGGTTCGTATTGTCAAACCTATGCTTTGGTCCTACAACTAACAAATCATGTCCATTTTTTTTCGTTTCTATGTTTTTCAACCTTGTATCTACATATTCTAGAACAATTATTTTCTAATGAAATTGCACAAACTTATAGATATTTATGTGCATATTCCGAATATCTATAAGTTTTAGGAAGACAATATTGTTTTATATTTTATTTTTATTTTTATTTGGGTGTATGTTAAATTTCTAAAAAACATAGGTTTCTTATTTTCATGGTAACTTTTGATTGGTTTACCTTTTTGAAAACAAAAAAGAACCCACACATGTACATATGAAGACCTACACACTAAAAAAATGTTCATTGATTGTGTTAAGACCCTCATGCTAGGGCCTAATGCTCCACATTTTCATTCTGGGTCTTCACCAACTTTTGTAATTTAAATATATATATATATATATAATTAACATTAAAAATTGTGGAAATAAGTGGTTAGCTACAACTATGCAATTTTATTTTAAAAAACAATTAGTGTTTACATACCAAACCCATGGCCTAATGTGGACATATGCATTATGTTTTAGAAAATAAGATAACATACCAAGCATAGGAGAATTCTATTTTCTTTGATTTATATTAATTTCCCATAAATAAATGTTATATATTATCAAGGGTAACTCAATTTTCTACATTTCATCTTTTTACACCATTTTCTAAAAAGTTGTGCAAATACCTCTAATATTTATTTTTAGTGATCAATTTTTTGTTTTTCCAGGTTTCCATTGAAACTAGCATGTCATAATTGGGTCGCATTACCTTGCACCATCCATAATACTATTTCACTTTGGTGTTGTCATTGATGTAAAACAAGAAACAAGCATGATTCCAAACAAACCAGACGAATGTTAATGTTAAACAAGAAATATGTTGATGAATGCCAAACATAAAGCCTTGATGTCTTGAAATTAGATGTCATAATTGGTAATGCTAATTTCAAATCAGTTTGAATAAATATATAGAGGTATATGCAAGTCTCGGTAGTATAAAAAAATGTCTCTATATATATGAAAATACAGTTTGAAGATGTATGTAGACAAGAAGGAGGAAGATTAGGAAGTACGTAAATCCCACAAAGACCCAGGATTCATGTGCGCAGATACCACCAAGTCAATGGACTTAAGTGCACAAAGGAATCCCAACTTGTGGACACATCTCTTGAGCAAGGAAGAATATAAATAACTAATAGATGGAAGTATGGAAGTAAGATTGAATATGAATAAGAGGTGATATTTTAATTTGGAAAGATTCTAATTTTGGGGTATCAATGGATCATTGATATTAAATAATTTTATATCGTGGAGAGTGTATTGCATAAAATCGATGAACAAGAATAGAAGACGGTGCACAAATTAGAAGGATGCCTTGTACCAGGATGTGCAAATAGAATACATAGCGAATGATTAAAATTAGATAATTGTTTAGGTGTTGTTGTATGGATTGTAAAGGATGCAGATCGTAGAATGTAGAAGTGGTAAAGTGTTGATATTGTAGGAAATGCAATCACAAATCGCAAATTGTTGAGACGTATATTTCAGTGGATGCAAACACAATATACATAAAGAAGAGAAGACACGGATTATAGTTCTATTATAAAATATTGTTTTCATAGTGGTGGGAAGGGGCAAGGAAAGGGAGTTGTAGCTTCCTTCTAGTTGGTCCTGGAGGAAAAAAAATAAGAGAGTCGGTGATTCCATCTAGTTGGTACTAGAGAATTCGAAAGGGAGCTAGTGGCTCCATTCAATTGGTGTTGAAGAATACAAAAAATGGATTTGGTTCTTCCATTTAGTTGGTGCTGAAGAATATAGAAAAGGGTTTTAATGCTTCCATTCAGTCAATGATGAAAAAAAGAAGAAGAGGATATCACAGTATTCAATTAGGTTGGTGCATAACTATAGCAATGTGGAGCTTGATCAAATAGGAATGATATCCATTTAGGTTAGTTCTTGAAATCAACAAGTTGGTGCTTGTGTAGTAGATCGAAGTCCCTACTAGAAGGTTCGTGTAGTCTACAAGTTGGTGCTTAAAATTAGGTTGGTTCCTGAGTGAGTTGGTGCACAAATTTTGGATATTGTTGTCTCCTATCCATATAATCAATATTTTTATATAGAGATATACATATAAATTTATTTTATAGATTATTTGCGCAATTGTGTCCATTACTGTGTTTGGTAGAAATAGTTTTGAAGTATAATGTGTTGTGGAAATTGTGTAATTTGCACTTTATACCGATTCACCCCCCATCTTACTATAAATAAGAATTCAAAAAATACACAAGTTGTACACATAACCTCTTTGAGTTTTTCAGAATCTTTGGTTACTTCTTGAGTCCAAGAGAATTCCTCATCGTTTAATAACCATATTAAAGGTGTTTCTATTTGACCATAATTCTTAATGAATTTGTGGTTGTAGACTTTCAATCCTAAGAATCCTCAAAGATTATTTAAGGATTTAGGAAGTAGAAATTCCATTAGAGATTTAATTTATTGGGTTCCACTTTAACGCCTTCATGAGATACAATATGACCCAAATATTCCACTTCCTAAACCCTAAATGTACACTTCAATGGATTGGAATATAGTTGTTGTTCCTTTAATTATTTTAAGACTGTGTCAACATGTTGAACATGATCCTCCCAATATTTTCTATAGATTAGTATATCATACAAAAATACTATCACAAATTTTATGTGGAATGATTTAAAAATAGAATTCATCAAGCCTTGAAATGCGGAAGGTGCATCAGTAAGGCCAAATGGCATCACCTTAAATTCATAATGACCTTCATATGTTATAAATTATGATATTTTCATAATGTCTCCTGGCCTCACTCTACTTTGATAATATATAGAATGAAGATACAACTTGGAAAAGAAAATTTCTCCATAAAATTCATTTAATAATTCATCAATGACAAGAATAGGAAACTTATATGTAATGGTCATCTTGTTGATCTCTATGTGATCCGAACACATATGCCATGAACCTTCCTTTTTTTGAACCATGTCCATTGGTGTAAATAAATAACTTTGGCTAGGTTGAATGATTCTTGCATATACTAAAATTTATTGAACCATATTCTCATTCTCACTTTTTTGTGCATATTGATACCTGTATGGTTTGATTTTAGGTGGTACAGTTTCCAATTGTGAGTGAATGTCATGGTAATTACCTTGAACAAGTGGAATTGCTCCAAGAATATCTCGAAATACCTTAACATGATTGTCTATAACTCTTTGGATATCCACTAGAATAGAGGGTATAGATGCTTGAACATATAGTGATCATATTTGTGCAATTACACGCTAGCGTCATTTGTTTAGCAATTTTTTCATACTGGTAGAGCTTATCACTTTAGAATATTTCTTTGGAATAACTCTAAGTTCAATTTCTTTGTCTTCTCGGGAGAATATCGTGAAATTTTTTTAAACAATAAGATCCATTGTTCCCAATTATTGTATCCATTAGACCCCTAATACAACCTCAACACCACCTATTTGAATTGCAATCAGTAAGATATCCAACAAATATCCCCCCCCCCACAGTAAGCTTAATACTATGGCACTTCCATGAACATTGTATGGTACATCCAGTTACAATCATTACTTCAAAATTCGGTGTTGGATATATAAAGTGATTGAAAATTTTTGGCTACTTTTCAATTAATGAAGTTATGGGTACTAGTAGAATAAATAAACATTGTTACCTTTTTCTTTTCAATATATCCTTTTAGAATAAGAGTTTGAGGAGTAATAATTTCAGTTAATGCATAGAAATATATGGTTGGATTAGTGTCTTCTGGTTCTACCTCTTGATATTGTTTTGGTTATGGATATTCTTCCTCTTCACAATCTATGTAAAATAGCATCTTCTCACTACAATTATGCCCCTTACTGTAATTTCTATCAAAAGTAATGCATAGTCATTTTTGTCTTCTTTTCTTCACTATTTTAGGTTACAACATTGTAGGTTGAGTTTTGTTAAGAGTGGAAACATTTCCCTCTCTATAGGTGTTAGTAGCCTCCCTTCTAGTATAGTCATGTTTTTACTTTAAACATTCCTTTCCAAACTAAAATAAGTATCCAATGACTTAGGATCAAATATATGCATCTCATGTTGAATGATCTCCTTTAAAGTTTCCATAGAGATATCCAACAAATTATCCTTTGAAATGTTCTTCACTTTAAAACTCATCTTTTGAAACAACACAATGTGTTATATAACTTTACCTCTCCTGATATTTATCAGTTGGTTAAATAAGTTATTTCTATTGATTTTCTCTTAATGTGCAATCAATTAATCCATAAATACAAACCAAGAGAAAATACAGTTATTTTTATAATCACAAATCCATTGGTACCACACAAATTGAATAGACTATAGACATAACGATGCAATGGTTACGTTTTATAAGTCGACACTTAGTGTATATCAAAGAATAAATCCATCTAAAATATCCATGTTATTGGATCATTGTCATCAAACATTATCATAACAATATTTTGAATGAAGTAGTTCCTTTGTTTTGAATTGAACCAATGATTATGTGGAATACCAATGGTTGGGGACTCAAAACTCTTATTCTACATTTTTCTCTCAATTTCTCAATCTGTGCTTAGGACAAGTCCCTCTTTTACTCCTTAACATATTCTAGAGGTGTTGAGTTTTGATTAAGGCCACTTATATCCTTCACAATTTCTTCCCTCATGTTTTTAAGTCTCTTTTTGAGGTCTGGCATATCCCCTTTAATGTTTGGAATTCAACATGCATATACCCTTTACATGCTTTTAATTCATCCTTATTTACCATATTCTTGATGTCTGCCTTTATTAGCATTGTATCTTTAGTGTTTCTTACTCTTTCAAAAATATTGGACACCTCAAATGTCATATGTTTGAACCAATTTTGATGTTCATAGAGAGGGGATTATTCAATCCATCAAATAATTCATTGATTAAGTCAACCCTGAGGATCAATTAATGCATCAACTAAGTCATCGACTCAGTCGACTCATGAAATATTATGCAAGATTAATTCAGTATACATGCCTAATGTCATTGATGACTCAAACTCATGTTGGATGACATTTTAAATAGTCAGTAGGCAATAATAATACTCCATCATCATGGAAATGGTGCGACTTCATATTATTCTAGCTGACAAATGGGAAGAAGATGGTTGGTCTCCTTAATCATTTGCAATTGTTTATTTGTAACTAAAAATAAACAACTAAACACCCAAGTGTCCCTTATATTGTATAAATACATATAATCTTAAATATAAAATGGTTCTTCGTTCTTGATTGCACTAAGATCAGTCCCAGAAAGAAGCCTTGATTGGTTCCTTACGGTTCCTGCATTTGGCCTCTCTAGATCTAAACGAGTCTCTTGACTCACTACATATTTTTCTTATATATCCAAGAGACCGAAAACCTATTGGCGACTGCTCAATAAAACCATATTTTTCACCCTTGGAGTTTTGTGTTTATCAATTCTTGTCTCACATCTCTATATGATTGGTATTTGCTATTATTTATTGTTGGTTACTATGTATTTGTTTTATATATTGGTTTCTTTATTTCGTCTAACACAATTTAGATTCCTCCATAACAGATATTGACTCAACCTGTCATCTCTCTTGTCCTCCTATTGACTTCCTAGGTGACATGGATCATCAGTAATAAAGCACTCTAGGATACTCTATCCTTGATTAAAAAACTACTTATGTAGTTAAGCCAAAGTATTCCTATTCAAACATGATCTAAGAACCAGTTATTTAACTTTCCTCTACCTTCAACTTCTGAGTAATTATCTACACATAATCCTAGATTGGATATAGAAACTGAAATAGTGGACAAAATCCTCACAGTGAAATTGAACAACTAATAGAGAAAGCACTTGCTCAACAAATAACTGAAATGTATGTGCATTTTAATGAGATTCTTACTCTCCTTACCAATTCATTGTGCTCATCTTCGGTTATCAACCTGATGAGAACTTGCTTTTACAAGGTTAGTCCTTTTAAGGTGCAAATTAACTTGGATAGTATAAGAAGTGGCATCAGTTGGGCCAATGGAAGGATCAAACTATGTAGATTTATACTAACGAATTCCAAAACCTAATGGGTTGACTTGGTGTTAGGGAGGAAGAAAAGTTACTTCTTTCAAAGTATATTAGAGGCTTATCTTCTTGTATCCGACTAGATATGGAATTTATCACTATTAGAACTCTAACAGAAGCATTTCATTAAGCCATTAAGCTTGAGATGAAATTCAAGGTGAAAGGATTTTTTCTAACCAAATCAATTGGTTTACCTATTGACAACAAATCTCAATCGACTGTTGAATATAACAAGTCAATGAGACATTCTCATACTATTTCCTAGAATTTGGAATAGAGTAAGAACCCTTTCAAGAAGGACAAGTGAAAACAAAGTAAACAACCCTACAATAAAATGGTGTGATTACTATAGTGCAACTTGGCATGGATCATATGAATGAAAACATTGAAAGAAAATTTTGGTGCAAATGTATATCCCCAACTCAAGCTCAACTAATCGAGCTATTACGGAATCATATACAAACTCATTGATTTTTCTAGAATCGACTTTAGCAACCCTCATGAACTTTACCATCATCAAAAAAGATGAAAGAGAGCGACTAATTTACTGACATATATGGGTATAGAATCACCCATTGCATTTGATTATGGAAAATGGCAGTTAAAATAACTTTGTATTTGAAGGAATTATGAAGAAATTGGGTATTGGCATTACTCCCCATCAAAAACCATAATGTTATTTTTTCTACATTGATTCACTTAGGGTGTTTATTTGAAAGAATAACAAGCATAGAAAGATATCAAATATACACAATATACAAAAGACATAGAGATTTTCATCGAGGAAATCATAAAGGAGAAAACCCCACAAAGTTCCTCGGAATAGTTATATTGCAAAGACAAGATCACAAGATGGAATACACCAGAAAAATATGTCTTTTGCATCTCTCTATCTTCCTCCTCGTTGTCCTCTCTCTCCTAATGCGCACATGAGAGAGTGAATGAGTGTGTGACAAATGAGGAGGGTGCCTCCCTATTTATATTATTGCGTTGAGTAACTAACTCAACTAAATAGTTCGTCCTTGTAACCTCTTGGGGCTGACCTACCTAGGAATGCTCACAAATACATTTTCATTTATTTAACCTAGGGACTATTTCCCCAAATAACAAAGAGGGTTTACCTAATTTACCATACACAATGATGACATCTCGAAAGGATGGAAACACATATCCGATGGGGGTATAACAATTTACAATAGTAATATACATCAGAATATCTTTCGAAGTTACAATTACAACAACACTCCCTCTTAAATAGGAGTGTATTCTCTCGCCACAATCATCATCACTGAGTCATCATCATGACTGCTTCCATTGTCCTCACCTTTTCAAATCTATCGCATCTATCTGTCATAGGAATTTTCTATAGATCCAAACATTTTTCATGCTGGGTGTAGGCCTAAGCCTCATCCAAGTCTTCATCATATCCAGCGCTTAGGTACAACCTAGGACCATTATTTGAATTTCCACTGGAATAACCTACATCTCCTACCATCATCCCATTGTATCCAGATCATCTCTTTTTCCTGCAACAAAAAAAACAAAACACATAGAGCACATAGAGCACAACCTAGATGCATACCACCTTTGTTCTACCAACATAGGAGCATGTCGAGGTAGTTCACATCAACAATTCAACCCTCATCTTCCACTATGTGAGAATCGCCTAGAGGCACACCAAGTGCATTACGTCTCTCTAAGGTCAACCTATGTTGTACCAACATAGGAGCATGCCAGGATATTTCACGTCACCAAGACAACTTGCATCTACCACTATGTGAGAACTGCCCAAGTGCACACCAAGTTCCTTGTGACCTCATCAAATCCAACATGGGAACACACATACAATGACTGATTTCAACCAAACAACCTACGTACCACGCTAGGATATTTTTCATTCTAAGTCAAACTGAAGGACTTATTACATCAGAACAACCTACATCCAGGATATTTTCCATTTGGACAACCTTCCAAAACTTATTACATCCGAGCAACCTGCATACCACGCCATGACCTTTTTACACTCCGGACAACCCATGTGACTCATTACATCCAAACAAAATATGTCCTATGCCATGATCTTTAACATGTTGGATAACCTGTACTGGGACTGATTACATCGAAGGATAACCTGCATACAACGACATGACCGATTACATCCAAGGAAAACCTACAAAGTTGATTACATCCGAGCAACCTGCGTCCTACGCCAGGATATTTTCTGCTTGTACAACTTTTATCTTTTCCCATGTGAGATCTCATGCATCTATGTCTTTTGTTCTCTTGTCATATTAATCATAGGAGCATGTCAATATATTTTACATTTCCAAAACAACCTACCGCTCCAACCATGCCATAATTAGTCATTCCCTCTTTATAGGGGACTTGATATGGATCACATACTATAGCTTCACTGCTCCTCTCTGCATTATACAAAAAAATGCAATTCATATCAAACAAATTAGATAGTAGTTTTCAAAACCATACTTCCTCACAACTAGTCGAGTAAGCTAGAATATATTCTCCCTCGATTGTACTCAGCACCACGTAGGATTGCTTCCTGCTAAACCAAGAGATCATACTAGATATCGAACTGAAGCAACATCCCAAAGTTCTCTTATGATCAGTGGTGCTTCCTACCCAATACAAATCAACACAATTGTGCATGTTAATATTCTGATTCACATCATATTTGATCCCATACTCAACTATACCCTTCAGGTACCTCAATACATGCTTTGCAACAACCAGATGAACATGTCTCAGATTCTGTCAGGAACTGACTCAAGGTGTTCACAACAAATCATATATCCAATATCATATTCATCAGGTACATCAATGAAGCAATCATTTGATGACACATCATGTAATCAACCAACTATGATGAATCATCACATAGAAGCTTCAATTTCGATGTCATAGGTGTGGCTATCGCCTTGCGATCGAGCATACTTTATACTTTCCTTGACTAAGTAAAATCCAATCTGCACCCCGCCACACCTCCATGACTAATAATTATTCCACCATCCCTGGGTATTTCATCTCAAACTCAGTGGAAAGCTTCCTCTTTGCATCTAAAATGAGTTCGTCCTCTCTTGTTAGGTCATCAACATATACCATTCTTCTTCCCGCAACCTTAAATTAAATGTTGGAACCTTCTTTACTCTTGGTAAATCCTAAGTCCAACAGGAATTTGTCCATCCTGTTGTACCATGTTGAACTCAGAGAATTTTTATAGTCACTCCCTTTGAAGCGGAGCAACATCCTCCTTCTTCATTTTGTACTCTATGTATCAAAACATTATGTACTGGAGTGATAGGTATCTTCATCTGCTATCAATATTCTATTTATCCATCTAAGGTCATTGGATACCAAGATCCTCTATCTTGAACTTTGTTGAAAAGTTCATCTTGCACCCATCTCTGAGCTTGTCGTCCTCTATAGGATTTCATATTCAACCTTGTAGAAAAGGTAAAGATATTCATCACTCTAGGTGATATTCAATCTCTTCATGTATCTGTATGTGCTATACCATGGGTTCCTTATGAGATCATATAAATCCCTCTATGCACATGTGGTTATGTACTCATTATACACTTCTACTTCACTAGAGAAGTGTGTCTGGTCAATGGAGTATGTCATGCCATAGTCTACTCCCTTTTTCTGAGAGCAACCATGAACCTTTCTTTGTATCCCTTGATGCTTCCATTTGTTGCATACTTGATATTGTAGATCCACATGGAAGACACTACAAACTTCCCTTCAAGTCTTGGAACCACATCTTATGCATCAATCCCCATGATCAAATAGTAGTCATTGATCATAATATTCTTCCATTTCTCATTAGCTACTTCTTCATAGATATAAGGATCTGCATCAATGATGTCACTCAAGAATGCCACATAACTGGAGTGTGTCTGAGATCTCTTACTTTTGTTGGAAGTCTCTTCATACTTTTCTTCATCTTGATTGATCTCTTGTTCCCAAGATGATCTTCATCTCTCGAGGTGGATCTACTACTTTCTTTAGGTCATATCATGATTCTTTATATTCTTCTCAAGCTCTTTATTTTGTCATGGCGTCTATGGCCCTAGGATATTCATGTTTATCTTAATGTATGTTTGTTAGAGTGAATCTTCTAACTGAACTGTCGTCACTTGTTATTTTGAGCAAGGCTTATCCTTATTTTCTTGTAGGTGATTGTACACGATCTTTCCTACAAGTCAAATTCAGTTTCATGATTCGAAATATTTCATTATTTCAAAAGCATATTAATAGTGACAAATTCTAATGCATAATGATATTGTCACACAGTCATGCAACATTCATCCATATCTTGTCTACATACGCCAACTTTCTAGATTCCTTCCATCTCTACCATAACATTTATTAATACTGTGCACTATTCCCAATATGTTAGCAAAGAGGTTTCATTCTAGATAAGTAGCAATGGAATGTTGTACATCACCATAGGATACTTACCCATCACATGTAAGTCAGTAGTATATTGTTCATAAATGCAATAACTCAGTCATGCATAATACATCAACTAAATATAAATATGTGCACAACTAAACAATATCAGGAAATGAAAAGTGAACACTTATCTTTGTTTGTTTGGTGGGTGGAATCCTTCTCTATATATGTCATTGCAAGAATAACTAGAGTCTTCTACTTCATCATCTGATTTTGGGAACATGTGTTTGTCTTACTCTAAGTGCTGCTTCTTCATTCACAACTGCATTCCTTCTTATCCAAATACTGAGATGGATAAGAGTATGATCTTTATGTTCATTGGTATAATTCTTCTGTATCAAGTTACATGTTCCTATCACTTGAGGATTCTTCATTTTCTTCTCTGAATATTTTATTAGTTGGTTCATCATCTTCAACGGTGTAAGCATCCTATATTTTCTTGTTTGACTTCTTGTTAAAGGAGCCTCTATTTTTGGGATAGTCTCTATAGTAGTGTCCCTTCTCATCACAAGTGTAGCATCAAATATTGGAAGGGTCTCTTCTGAATTTCTTTTGTATTTTGTGATGATGGTCCTCCTTCTTTCTATTATTTCTTTTGGTGTGAACTATGAGATATTGATCTTCAGTTACTCCCATCTTCTCCACTCTTGTTATGAGCCGAGATTCTTCTTGTGTCCATTCTTTCCATAGTCTGTTGAAAGAGATCATCTTCCTTCTTGCACATATTCCTTGAATGAATGAATCCCATGATCTTGGGAGGCCATTAAAGGTGGTCATGAAAATCTCTCCTTCTTCCACATTCTCTTTGATTGCTTCAAGTTGTTCATTTATTTGAGAAACCCTTGTGAAGTAGGACTACATGGTATTTCATTTTTGTATCTTCACATTGTTCAATTGGTTCCTCGATGTCATCTTCTGATTGATGTTCTTTCAATTGAACAATTTTGTCAAAGAGTTGAACACTTCTTTTGGTGTCTTCAAGGATGACACATGTGGGATGAGATGATCCTTAATAGAATCTGCAATGATTCTCTTGTCGTTAACCAATTTCTTCTTATGGATAGCCTTATCCTCATCTCCTTTTGGATCTAGGAATTTTTTACTGATATATTGATCGAAGTCATTTACTTCAAGGATCATGGATATCCTATACTTCCATGCTCGGAAGTTGTCAGCTCCGTGAATCTTATCATCAATCTAGGTGTGATTAGTCATTTTCAAGGCGTGTTTACCAATTAATTTTCTGAAAAATGTTGTGGGAATCCTCCAAAAATTGATGCCCTAGTTTCTTCCCATAGTGTCCAATAATAAAAAATTGAAATTCTACATAATGATAAACTTCTTCCATATAAACTTATTTTTAGGGCGATTTTGATCGTCCTCCTTTTTCAACTGATCAGTGGAGGGAAGTTCCCGGAACAGGAAGCCCCAGTTTTTCCAACTTCTTCTACATAATTTTCTAATATTGATTGTGTTGTATCTTCGAAATTCCTGCTCATCAAGGTCTAAAACTTTGTCCTGAAGTACCTTGATCTGTCATATTTCGAACCCCACAGGTTAGAGAAGAATTGGATTTACCAAGTGGAATTTATGTTAAGTTTCTGAAGGTGACTTGTTTGAGGATTGGTTCAGCATAGCAAACTTGTACGAAATTCCACGTGTCACTGTTTCATCTTCCGGGTCGAAAACTAGGACCACAAAACTAAATTTCATGCCTTATCTACAATATCTTGCGAAATTTGATTTTGACTGTCATAACCCTAGATATAGAAATTCTCCTTAGGTCTCATGTCTGAGATTGGATTCTGAAGGAGGATGGAACCCTTATTTGTAGGAGTCATATCTTCTAAAGTATAGTGAATATGCGGTTCAAATTCATACACAAGGTACAACAAGATTTCATCTTTGGTATGTATAAGTTTTGGCTCCTTATCCTTCTCCAATATTGAGTTATAGTGAAAGTTCCAGGATGACTAGATTTTGTCCTCTAGGGTTTTCAAGCACGAAAACCTAATTTTCAGTAGTTGGCATTGTAGCAGTATTTCGGCTACACAGTTCCTTCTTTTAGAGTGGCTCTGATACCATGTTAGTTTTTCCAAATTAATTCACTTAGGATCTTTATCTGAAAGAATAAAAAGCACAACAAGATATCAAAGATACATAAGACACATAGATTTCCATGAGGGAAACCATAAATGAGAAAACCCCACAAACTTCCTCAGAATATTTCCATCACAAAGATGACATCACAAATGGAATAAACCATAACAATATGTCTTCAACTCTCTCTCTTCCTCCTCATTGTCCCCTCTCTCCTAGTGCACACATGAGAGAGTGAATGAGTGTGTGACAAATGAGGAGGGTGCATCCCTATTTATATTCTTCTGTTGAGTAACTAACTCAACTAACTAGTTCGATCAGGTAACCCCTTGGGGCCGCCCTAAGGACTGATCATAAATACATTTTCCTTTATTTAACCCGAGGACTATTTCCCCAACTTATAACAGAGGGTTTACCTTAGTGACCATACACAATTATGAGATCCCGAAAGGAGGGAAACACATATCTGATAGGGGTACAACAATATACCATAGTAATATACATCAGAATATCTTTCGAAGTTACAATTACAACAACACATACAACATTGGTTGGTTGAAGGATGGACAAGAACTCAAGATCATGTGATAGTGAAAAATTCCTACTTCATCAAGCCTTTTAACGAGGAGTTTCTTTGTGATGTGGCACCAGTATCATTAGCCAATGTATTATTTGGAAAACCCTGCTTGTGGGGAAAATATAAAAGGTATCAGTATAGACAATAGAAAATGATTGTCAGAATCCAAAATCAATGATATGGCATTCCTAAACATCGACCCACATTGATAGTGAAGATGGTTTCAACAAAACATGCCAAAAAGTTGATTAACCATGTTAAAAAATTCATGTTGTTCATAATCAAGCCTCAGCATGCCCAAGATATTACAACAGCCAATAGACTCTCCATCGATCATGACTCTCGACAACAATAGGAAATTGATCTAGAGTCCTTGAAGAATATAAAGATGTGTTCAAAGATCTAGTCCGAGTACCATGACACAGCCAAGTTAAACACTCCATTGATCTTATTCATGGTTCTTCACTAACCATTGCATTTGTTTCCAGGAGGTCTGTTTTAGAAAATGAAGAAATCTATGGAAAAATCCAAGATTTGATTGACAAATGGTATATTCAACCTAGATCCTCTCCATGTGGAAATCCAGCCATCCTAGTTTCTAAGAAAGATAGGACATGATATAAATGCATTAACTACGGGGCTCTCAATACAATTTATGTAAAGGACCATTATCTGCTTCCTAGAATAGATGACTTGCTTGACTATTTGAAATATGCTAAATTCTTTACCAAAGTCAGCCTTAAGTCGGGGTATCATCAAATTTATATAGAGTCCTCAGATGTATGGAATACTATTTTCACAACCAAGGAATACTTATTTGAATGGTAAGTTGTTCCTTTTCGTTTAATTAACACAACTGGAAATTTTATGAGATAAATGGATTATGTTCTTAGACATTTTTCAAGAAATTTTGTCATTGTTTATATACATGACATCATGATTTTGACCAGATCATGAGATGAACATTTACAACAACTTCAGCAAGTTCTCAAAGTTCTTAGACGATAAAAGATATGTTTGAACCTGGAAAAGTGCTCTTTTACAATGAAGAGTATCAAATACTTGGCCTATGTGATCGACTCAGCAGGTATTCGAGTCGACCCATAAAAGATACAAGTTATCAAGGAATGGGAAATTCTAAGAAACATTCAATAAGTAAGGAGTTTCCTTAGTTTAGTGAATTTCTATCATATATTTGTATTAGGATTCAACCATATAGCTTGGCCAATGAATCAATTAACTAAGGGAGATGGAAAGATAATTTTCAAATGGACCAGATCACAACAACAATCATTTGAGTAGCTCAAGAACAAGCTTTGCACAACTCCAATGCTTGTGGTGCTTGATTTGCACCATCCATTTGAGTTGACATTGACCCATCAAACTATGCCATGGGATCCATGATCATGCAAGTAGGCCATCAATTGGTGTTTCATTCATAAACTTTCAATGATATTGTTTGCAAGTATTCGACTTAAGAAAAGGAATTGTATGTCATTATACAAGCTCTTAAGCAATTGAGACATTAGACTCTATGCAAAGAAACAATCGTTCATATGGACCATACGCATCTATAATTCATTCCATCGTAGTCTAAGCTACAAACAACAAGACAACTCAAGCGGATTAGTTACCTACAACAATTTCAATTGGTAACTGAGCATCGAAAATAAACATCCAATGCCACAGATGATTTCCTCAGCTGAACAGCGATTACTTCACTTCTTATAGCGTTAAGTATGAATGGTTATGACACCATTACTTGGCCGCGCCAGCATGAAGAAGATACTAACTTCTCTTTAGTGTATCAATGACTCCAGAGAGGTCAATAAATTTCTCTCGACTACTACGTGAATGACAACTTGTTGTCTCAATTCGTATCTCACATTTCTTTGTGATTGGTATTGTATATTATTTGTAGTTGGTCAGTAATTGGTTGTTTTCATATCGGTTTCCTTGTTTAGTCTAGCACAATTTAGCTTCATCCATAACAGAGATCAGCTCAACCCATCAACTATGTTTTCCTCTTGTCAATTTCTTGGATTAAACGAATCATACTATGTGTCCAATTTTCTTTCTCTCATTTTGAAATTTGTATCATAGATATTTCTTATTCAAGTGGCACTTAATTTAGATCTCTCAAGCTTAAGATATAAGAATTTTACCCAAAACACTTTTTTGAGACTAGCTTTTGGACTAGGTATATGATTATCAGAATTTAATGTGTTGTATAGTAATATATGGTGAGTTATAGTTAATTTTTGGTTTATCAATAGGTCAGAAGTTAAGAATTCTTCTTTTTTTTAGTTAAATGGATTATGTGTTATAAATAGCTTATTATCTATGTATCATTTACAAGTTAATTAGAATACCAACCTTAAAAGCAATCTGCTAGTTAATTAGAATAACAACTATAAAATCAATTTAGATGGTATACTTGTGTCATCTTCATGCAATTTGTCCCATAAAATCAATCTAGAGAATACACTTACTCTCATTCTTGTACAATCTAAGATCTATAAAAATTTACCTATAAATCTAGAGATTAAAAAAAAAAAAATTAGAAAAAAATTACAGGCAAAGAAATAATCTAATTAATCTAACCCTATCGGTATAATTAAATTAATTTTTAGGCCTGAGGCGTTTGCTCAATAAAAGAAGCTGTCCCAAAAGATTCCTAGTCTCTCCCTGACCTTTAACATCGGGACATGTGTTGTTATTGGTGAGTTTAATTAAATTAATTTTTACTGCGTTAGATAGTAATTTGTGGTGAGTTGCCCATAGTTTCGTTTCATAAAATATTAGATGGTTCCCCGGATTAAACGTTACCTCAGATGGTTTCTGGACGTTTCTTGGTGGATAAGAACAAGTGAGTATACATGTCCAATCCCTTTCTTTACTTTGAAATTTGTTCGTCTCTATGCACGAAAGTTGAGCACTAGGCGGCTACAGAGCATTGAATGCTCAACAGGGCGGCGTGTGGCCTGTGCATGGTTGGATTAAATCTAACGGTGCACACGCCACACTGTATAGCATTTTCAGAGAAAGCGGGTGCCTCCTGGCTTTTTTTTTCTGCTTATTCACGTGAACAGCAGTGTGGTGTATCGAAATGCGAACTTTTTTTTTTATTGCGGATAAGCAATGAGAATCCCTCATTATTATTTATAACCGCCCACGCTGCGCTGCGCTTCGCTTATATATACCTGCAGGCTGCAGCCATGCCCGCTACCCAGAAACGCCCATTGCTTGCATTTGCATTTGAATTGCACTGATACGAATGAATGAGCGAGCAAACGGCAGTATTTCCGAGCATCCAAGCCTCGATTTCGAGCATGTCTCAGCCTCACCAGTTGTGGCGGTTTCCGGATTTCTCCAAAATCGGAGATCAAAAGGACTCGATACGGTCCACGCAGATGGCCAATTCGACATCTGAAATGCTACAACATCTGGTGCAGGAGGAGGAATATGAGTGCCTCAGGGACGTGGTGGGACGATATCACAATCATTCCGTTAGCTATGGTCGGTGCTGTTCCATGGTAGTCCAGCGGATTAGGGCGACGGTGCAGGACGTCTGGTCCGTGGTGCGGCGATTCGACAAACCGCAGACGTACAAGCATTTCATCCGTAGCTGCTCCATGATGGGCGACGGCACCGTGGGGAGTACAAGAGAGGTTCGCGTGGTCTCGGGGCTTCCAGCGGAGCGCAGCACCGAGCGGCTCGAGATTCTTGACGACGATCTTCACTTTTTGAGCGTCGGAGTCGTGGGAGGAGACCACCGCTTGAAAAACTATCAGTCCTTCACCACACTCCATCAAGTCTGCAACACGGACACGAAGGGCAGGGTGCTGGTGATTGAATCGTATGTGGTGGACGTGCCGGAGGGGAATAGCCCCGACGATACGTGCCTCTTCGTGGATACTATTGTTAAATGTAATCTTCAGTCGCTGGCTCGCACTTGCCCAAGCATCGCCGGAATCGAACCCTGACCGAATGGTCAAAGGAGAAGCAGGAAGCCTGCCAGCGACTGAAGATTACATTTAAGTTTCTCAAGCAACATGTTATTGTGACTATAACGTATTAGCAGATGGAAATGTCAATAAAATAAACATTATTATCTACTTAGATTCTTTTTGAAATGGAGATTTATAAAAGTTATAGTGTGGCTATATGTATAAAGTTTTTAATTTTGTATAAGTATAATTAAAATTATTAAAATATTATATGTTTACACCACATTCTATGTCAAGATATTTGCAAAGGTATATAAATATTTAAATTTAAATTATTATAAAATAAAAAATAAGATATTTTTTATTTAAATTTAAATTATTATAAAATAAAAAATAAGATATTTTTTATTTAAATGTAATATGAATTTAGGTTATGTCAACCTATTTGCAAAGGTATATAAATATTCAAATTTAAATTATTATAAAATAAAAATAAAGATATTTTTTATTTAAATGTATTATGAATTTAGTTTTAAAGTATGATTTAAAACCACTTTCAATTAGTTAAAAGTTTACTTTGTATTCATAAATTTGTATTCATAAATTAAACTGTAAAATAAATAAATTTATTTTCTTTTATTTAATAATATATAAAAAAGTGGAAATAGATTTACACTTATTATTGATTAGAGATAACTACAATTCACTAGAAGGATGAGTGAATACTTTATCTACTAACATATATCCATCTAAAATGGATCTACCAAACACCAACAGGATCAAATCTTTCAAGGTGAAATCCTTTTTTAGAGTGGAAATGTTAAGGAAATGTGTAATCCAATGTTGAGGATTTTAGTTTATCTAATTTATGTTGTTTTATATATATGCAATTCTAAATAGTTTAAATTTAATTTAAGCTGACATGTTATTCTTAATAACATTTTGTTATTTTTTATAAACGACAAGTGTCAACTCTAGGATGATCACAGAAGGAGTTACACATCTCTCCCCTATTGGGTTGTAGATTGCACCTCTTCAGTGCAACAAGGTAGCATGAAAAAGACTTTTATAGCAACTTAGTTTTCTAGAGAATTTTTTTTGAGTCAACCATGTATATGTATGTTCGCAAGGAAATATGAATGTTATTAACAACCAACATGGATATCATGAATGCTTGGAAGTTCCCGGTGAAGGAAATGCGCAAAAAGAAGTCCCCAACTTCTCGATTTTGGAGGGTAAAAATTCTCAATAAGTTCCCAACTATCCGGAACTGTTCCCATTGGATTGGGAAAGTTCCCTACAAGTTCCAAAGTTCCCTGGAACGTCGGAACTTTGGGAACCAATTTCCTAAAACCTAGGAATGATTCCCATGCTACATACAATATTAGTTTTCATCGGAAGAAAAAAATAAATTAGTTGGATTTTATATAGAATGCCTATCCAACTATGATCTTTGCGCTAACGCTGCTTATGAAGATTCAATCGCACAGGGCACATAGAAGGTTGTAGAAAGAAATGTGCATTTGACATTTTAAGAATAACTAACTCTTTTCTCTCGCAAATTTACTACATTATATTTTTTTGTTTTTTAAATAGTAATTTTGGTTATAACGTTTATAATATATTAAGGTATATTTATGTTGGAAATATTAATTACTCCCTCATCCACATAACAAAACAGTGAGTCTCTAGTAGGTCAGTTTTTGTCTTACCCTTTCGTGAAAGACACAAATAATCCATAATTATTTCACCCTGTAAAAGTTCTAGTTTTTATCGGCAAAGTGTTGACACAAGTATTATTTAATATTTGGTTATATGATATTGTGAGTGAGTCACAATATAGTTGTGTCACAATTTATCCCAAGTTACCCTCAATGAAAAGTGTTTTCCATGTCCTAAGTATTTAAACTAAGAAATATCTCTTTTATAAATTTGGACCAAAAGTTGTTCCATCGAAGTAAGAGTTGGTCATAATCTAAATCCTGTCGGAGTAAAACCCGGTGAAGCCAAGTGAGTCTATCGAGGTAAAAGTGTTTTTGACACAAAACCAGTCGACAAGGATTCGCTCTCTGTCAACACCAAAATCACCGCGATCTCCCTGAGCACCGGCCCAGATAGGCTTTACCCTGTTCGGCAACACCTACAGAGCAGATGAAGTCTCACCTGAGATGTTCGAGGGAGAGATGATGGAACCAAATTTCCACAACATGAAGGAGGACCATGTGTCTACTTATCAACTCAGCATAACATTATTCAATAGATCTAATTATTTAGATTATGCGCTAACATAATCATATCATCATTGAGTGGATCAGATCAATATACTTAGATCGCAATAGATACATCAAAGCATAAACAGATCTCACAGTATATCATCATTCATAGTAGAGAAGCATCACATCATTCATAGATACACATTGCATTCACATTTGGATCCCAGAAAACAGGAAAGCAGGAAGATAGAAAACGACACAATGATTTTGCTCAATCTTCGTCATGTCATATTAACCTTTGCATCAAAACACAGATTCTCCAAAACAGTTCTTCAACTCACATACACATATCAAAAAATCTCCAATAAGTTCAAAAGCGCCAAGAAGGTAAGAAGACTTAACACTTGCAATTCTACATCTATTTATAGGCTTGCGCCTTTACATTGGTGGTCCACTTAACCAACTACCTAACTGCTTCTTAACAGAATGTACAAAATATTGACTACAATCCACATAATGCGGTCCAATTCTACAAAATATAGCCAAAATACATAAAATATTGTAAATCCGACTTGCGTGCCATTTTCCACATTGCGCCTCATCTTTGAACTTGCGCAACATCCGCGATGTTGTGTAGCTAACTTACCCAAATACTTCCTACCAAAGTCCCCCAAAACAATCTTGTGGCTCGCCCTTGAGCCACGTCAGCTAGAAATAGTGTATCCGGTGATATTCACCTTGAGGTCCTCGTATTGTTGGGTAATTTCCTTGACTTGTTCTATGATTTTCTATGCAGTCTCTCGGCTTTATGTCTCGTCATCCTATAATGGGTGCTCAACAATATTTTTTGTGACATCCTTTGTACCTACCTAAATTTCTTATAGCACCGAAAATTCCTTTACTGATAGTTGTGCGCCAACATCTTGAAATGTATCTAACTGTGTCGAGCACCTCTGTTGAGGATCCTTGGCCTTCACAACCCATTGTTGCAACTCCTTCAGCTCCGATGCCTTTCTGACCTTTAAAACTTGGGCCATTGATTTAAGCGACATCTTCAATGTTTCCAACTTCCCCTCAGCCTCCTCCAACTGCATGGTCAGTTGCTCCAACTTCTCATCCTGGACTACACTGCCCAAAATTATGTATTCGCTTTAGTTACTTGCTTTGCTTCTTTCTCTATTTCCTCCAGCTGTGTTGTGAAGTATTCAATGGAACTTTTCCTCTCCGTAACTTTCTCTGGTGGTGTGTCGGGATGTACCAGGTCTTGCAAGTCTGCATTGTCACGCTGTAATTATGCAATGATGGATGCAAGCTGCTCTACTTTTTCCTGCATGTCCAACTCCATTGTGCTCTCGAATATGTACTGACAAGCATTAGAAACTCTTGTCTCTAAGAGGACTCTGTTATCCCATAGGTGTTCTTTCTCCAGTATCAAGCGGTCTTGCTCCTTTTTCAGCTCCTTGATCACTTTTGCATTCTCTTCGATCATTCTCTCCTGCTCCTTATTCAACGCATCAATCTCTTGTCGTGCATCAACTTCTTTCTCCTGTGACCTCACAAGGTGGTCTCCGATTACTTCCTCCCTGTCCACCAACTCTTGATTGGTGACCCTCTGCATGTGCAATAATGTTTGTTTCAACAACGCATTGATGTCCACTAACAGATCCTGCAATTGTTGAAGTAAGGAATTGAGGTCCTCACTGTTGGTATCGACCACATCCTATGGAATTTGCATGTTCCTAATCCACGTCCGAGTGCTGATCGATTCAACCTTTTGCACAATGGTTGCATCTAGTACCTTATTTAAAACTACATCAACTAAAGAGTCAAGGAAAGTTTTTACCTCACCAAATTCAACTGTTGCTTACTTCATCATCTGTTCTCTTGTTGCATTCATTGTTGTTGTAATGGTCGCAATGATACGACTCAATTTCTCTTTAGTTATTGGTACATTGCTACTGGTCGCACCCTGATCCCGCCTCTTCTTTGTATGAGATTTCTCAAAATTCTTCTCTGCATCTGAATCCGTGGGGGTCTGCGTTGACGCTTCATCAGATTTGTGATCACTCGGTGGGTCGGAAAGAGGATCCACCAGTGCATCAGCTGGTGGACCCGTCGACACTTTGTCAAGGATGACAGGTTCACACCATTCCTGGGGCTAATTGACAATCATAGTCTCCATCTCTGCATTAGAAACCTTATATGTTGTGAGAAACCATTGTTTATCTGGTTCTCGCTGCTCCTGCACATGAATGGTATGCAACCCAATCATGAACCGAATGACTCGGTTGTATTTAACCATTGATTCTTTTGTCAATTATGGAACCTTTAATGCAGTGGCTTGCAGTTCCTCCTAGTATATCTAGAACTAAATTGCATAGTCCTTTAGTCACTCCATCTCCTTCACGTACCAGAGGTTCTGGTATCGCTCTCCCTTACAAAACTTCGTTGTATCTATGTCCATTCCCTAACAATATTTTAGCTCCATCCAAGCCACCAGCACAATCAAAATGACTAACCAACTTTATTTGAAAGGTCGTTGCCCCACCTAGACTACGAGTGCATCATCCGTAAACTTGTTCATCAAGAATAAGTACCAATTCATTTGCACCCCTTGTGCATACTTCTCCACGCAGGGGATGACCCCTGAATTACATTTGTTGGGTCTGTTCATTTTGACAACCTTGCTAGCCAGAATCCTTGCTGCAATGCGAACCGCCAGCTCGTTTATATTGTCAACGTGGTATGCTCATCCGTCGCACTATAGGTTGCATATTTTCTTCAGTTGTGCAACCAGCCTTCTGTCATTGTCTTTCCCCTTGAAATATTGAGATGGGTCGGGCCCGTCCTTAGGCAGTCCTGTGATCTCTGAAATAAGTGCTATAATGACTGTGACTGACTATTCCAACCACATAATCCCTCCATGGAAGCACACCAAGAGATTCCTCACAGATGCATTTGCCTCATTGAAGCGCCCAAAATGTGGAATGTTGATCAGTCCCAACAATCTCGATATCTCCAAACCTCACGGCCATCCATGTGGAATCTGTGCTATTGGGTCGCCTCCCACCTATGCCATGGGTAGATATGGTTCTCAAGTAATCTCTAGTGAGGTGACCATATCATGGTCCTCATATTTCATCTTCATCAACAAGGGCACAATGTACCTGTTACATATCATGCCGTGCGGAATCGCTGGCATCTTGACTGCGTATTTTTGGTTCTTCATCGTCGCCCTCAACTTCACACTAGGCTGACAGGGAGGCACATACCTAGAGATATATGCAGTGGATACCCTTGGGAGGGTTGATGTCTCCTTAGTCCCTAATTTTGATGGACCTGTTTGTGCAAGTGCCTCCTCCTATGCTCACAAAAATGTTCTAGTCGGTCACTTCTTCTGCACTGCGGACTTTTGTCGATGAGCCCCTCTCTTATTCTTTGGAATCGATGACGAACCCACTGGCATACTTACACTTTATTCTTCGATGGGTACCCCGATGATTGGTGAATCTGTCTCACTGGAAATACCAATCGTGACTTGCTCCTGCATCATGCTGCACAAGTGCCCCCCAGTTCTCAAATGAGCACTCAACCTTACTCCACTCTACAACTCAACCAATCACTACAACTCAAATTCACTGCAACACTCTCTACAACTCTATCAACAACTCACACTTGCATAATGGTGAATTCCAACTGGGTTTGACCACTTCTTATAGCACTGAATCGATCTTCCACCTCTTATGACCAAATCATTCGTTAATCGCCTGAATCCATCGTTGATCCTGTCAGTCCAATGGTCGGATCCATCATTAAGACACGTCTCATCCAAGAGTGTCGTTGTTTAACTATTTTAACTACCCAATTTATTGTTGATTTGACACTAGCGCGGCCCTGTGACTATCACGACCTAACTTCCTAACTGCGATACTAACTCCTCTACTTGCGCATCCCCTTCCTATCCTAGCTACATCTCATGCAAAAACAAATATTTTTTGTAATTTCTTTTATAATTTTATTTTCCATCGCGTAGTGCCTCAATCATCGCGCGGTTCTGGGCCCATCCTGTAGGGATTCAGCCTGCTTCCATGTAATAGGTTTGGAAGCATCGTACTATCTAACTATTGCAGTTGTGTTGCACCTCCTGAAGTAATGGAATTAATGATATATGGACCTAGCTAATGCATCTGTAACTTACCTGGATGTTTGGTGAACTTGCTATCATACATCGGTAGCATGTCCCCTTGCTGAAATTGTTTGTTTTAAATATGTCGATCATGCCAAGGTTTGTGTCGATACTTCTCAACGCGCTGGTGAAAGCCTGCAACAAAGCGATCTTCCTCGAGCTAGACCAACTGTGCCAGACATTCTTCTAATGCTGCTTCATCATCCATGTCTGTCCCTTCTGCTACGTGCAAACTTAGAACAATTTAATCCATCGGCATGATTGTGTCTTTTCCATACACCAATTTGAATGGTGTCTGTCCTGTCAATCTTTTTCAAGTGGTGCGATATTCCCACAAGGATTTTGGAATCTTCAAATCCCAGCCATCAAAGTTTGCGTTACATACCTTTGTGAGCGCATGTTCCAACACTTTGTTGAATGCCTCCACTATCCCATTTGCTTGTGGATGATACAGAGTACTCTTCTTATGTTGTATCTGAAGATCCTCTTTCAATGCGATGACTCTTCGGATTGATGAAGTGACTCTCCTACTCACTCATCACTATCTTTAGGCACCCAAACTGAGTAATAATGTTGTCAAGCAGGAACCTCGCTCCTGTCGCAGCAGTGCAATCTACAATAGGTGCATCCTTCACCCATCTTGTCAAATAGTTTGTCAGTATACTTATGTACTGTGCACTAATTCTCTTTCCAGGTGGGTTGATTGGTCCCACAAATTCCACAACCCACTTATCAAATGGCTGCAATGTCACCTAAGGTACTAGCGACATCTCATCCATCCTTAACGATTTTCCAGTCCTTTAATAGACATTGCAATTCCATGCATAATCTGTCGCAACATTATTGAGAGTGGGCAACCAAATCCCTGCACAGAGCACCTTCTTAGAAGTAGCGAGACCTCCATAGTGTCCAATGTAAACTCCCACATGTGCCTCTGCCAATATCTACCCTTTTTCATGTGGTAGGACACATCGCCTTAAGATCTCATCTGGTTAGAGCTTATATAGTTGTCGAGTGATAAACTGGAAATCCGTAGCCTTAACAACCAACTGCTTCTTCTGACTTGTAGTAAGCTCCTATGGTGCTATTTATGTCACCAAAAACTTAATTATTTATTCGTAATAGTCATCAACCATTTCAACTCTAAATAGTTACGCATCTGGAAACCTATATTAAATGTTCGTTGGTTCCTCACCTGTCTCAATTCGTCATAAATGGTCTGGGCCAGCATTCAAGTGACCGGCTTCACAATTATCTCAAAACCAAATTCCAGAAAGAGAAGAAGCCAACGAAATATCTTCCCCCCCAACACAGGCTTATTGACCAGGTATTTCAAAGTAGAGGTGTCCGTGAACATCTTGAAATGACCGCCCAATATGTAATGGAGAAATTTCTAGAGTGCATATACCATCGCCAGACCTTCCCTCTATGTTGTAGAATATTTATTCTCTGAACACAGCAATTTCTGACTAGAGAAAGAAATCAGGTGATCAATATCTCCTTCCCCTAGTTGTGTCAGAACCACTCGTAGTGCAATTGACTATGCATCCACATGGACATGGAAATCCTTGTTCCAATCAGAAAAAAATAGTATTGGTGCGGAATCCATCTTAGCCTTGATCATCTCAAAGTTGTCCTGATACTCTTGAATCCATACAAATACTATTAGGATATTTAGACACTTAGGAGTTAGTTAAGATCAACTTCTGTAATATATCCGTTAGGTAAAGTGTGTTTCTTTAGTATGCATTAGTATGAATTTGTAAATATTCTAATCCGACAGTCAGGATATGTTCTAGACATAAAGTGATCCAATGGGTCAACTTATCTTAGATCATACCTACCATTGATCCATGGCTTGACACTCGATTGGTCCATTATCTCTATTTAAAGAGCATGGAGGGTCCTTGGCTAGTTGATCGATTATGAGAAGCTCATATGTAACTTTCTTTCTTTTGCATAATAAATTGCTCCACGTAGCTATTTGGCTTGGGCCGTGGACTGTTTCCCGCTCAAGTATTTTAACCACGTGACAAGCATCGGTGTATTGATCTGTGATCTGTTTGTGTGAAGTGGTTGGTCTAGGTGTTCAGTATTTTGCGAGTGCCTTGTGTACCTGAACATGGTATCGGAGCGTTTATGAAGAGCCGCTTCCAGTTTTGATGAAGATATGGAACTGCTGTTGCTGAAACTTTGGAAGGGTTTATGGTTCTGGAGTTTCTTTGCATTTGTGGCATGTGGAAGTTATTCCATTGCGTCCAAAGTATCATTTTCATTGACAAATAGTTTTTGTTTCATCGAAAACCATTTCCGTTTGGTCCAGAAACATCCATTTCGACAAATCTGAAGTTATAATGTTACAATGACGGATTTGTTTTTTTTGTTTTTAAATCTCTCATATTTATCAGTTTTATTATTAGATATTTATTGTTTTAGTCTCGAACTATTGCTTTCCCTGGCTACTTATGCTCTTTTCTGTGCACCTTGCGCGATTGCGGTGAATCAGAAACAGAAATGAAAAGTTTTTTTTTTCTTGTCTTCTTGGCTAAGTATACTCTTTGCCGTGCACCTTATGCAATCACGGTGAATCAGAAAACAACAAGAAAACTTGAAAACATAGACGTTCCGTGTAAGCTAACCAAGATCGAACCCCACCCTTAGTGTGGAAAAAAAATTTGTTTTTGTTTTTCGTTTTTTTTTTTGTGATTTGCAGAAAATAAAGGCAAGCATGGAGAAGAGTAAAAAAAAATCCCCCTTTCTCTTTCCATTATTTTATGTATCTTTTAAACTTAAATCACTTGGTTCAAAGTTGTTTTATTCTTTAATAGGCCTTGAGTTTAAGTCTTATTAAGTTACTTTTTAGTACATGCAATTTATATTTTAAAGTTACTTTATTGTAAAAGTGCATCTCACTTAAATAAAATAAAATAAAAAGTGAGTCACTTAAGTCTTTTAATTTATTGTCACACTATTTAAAAGTAACATTATTGTAAAAGTGAACATCACTTATTTTACAAAAGTGATTCACTTAGAAAGCAATTTTCTTGTAAGTGATTGTCAAAGGTTCATAGTGGGAATAAGGGGGTTCTTTTTTATAGTTGGTCAAGTTAATATCTGCCATGTCATTATGAGGACATCTTCAACATTTTCTTTGGTCAAGCATAACTTCATCATCCAGAATTAATTTTTAGTGCCGTTTTTTTTTAACGGCCTAATTTTTTGAACTCTTTGCATTCATACAGTTAGTTTATGTTTTTTCAGCTATTATTTTATAGTATGGCCTCCCCTTATGATATTCTACTTACTAGTTCTAACTATTTCTCATGAAAATCTCATATGGAATATGTTCTACGAAGTAGGAGACTTTTTAGAATTATCTCAAGGAAAGAAACATAACCCACTAATGATGATAAGAAAACAAAATGGGAAAATAGATGTGATGAAGCTCGTAGATTGATTGGGATGTTAATCTCTATTGATTTGCAATTCCATATATCTGGAATTGATGAACCTGATAAAGCTTGGCAAAAGTTGGAATCTGTGTTTGGTAAACACAACGAAATTTGAGGTCATCAACTTGAGAATGAGTTGATTTCTTTGAATCCAAGTGATTTTTCATGCATTCAATATTACTTATCTAAGTATAAAAATCTTAGACTCTCATGTGAAGAATGCAAGATTAAGAAAGAAGACAAACAATATATTTATCATATTCTTTCAAAACTTGGACCTGCATATTCTGTTTTTGTATCTACATTTTACTCCATGAAAGAATCCTTGAATGCAGCTAGCTATCAAGAGCCTACTCTTGAATCCTTTTGTGATTCGTTAATTAGAGAGAAATATAAGCTCATTTATATTGGAATAATTAACAATGTAGATACATCAAGGAAAGCCTTATTGTCCCAATAGAAAGAAAAGTCTAAGACTCCCAAGAAACAAAATTTTTGTAATAATAAGCCAAACAAGAGTTTCAAACCCTCTTAGTCAACTCCTTCTTTAAAAAATGACAAAGGATCCAAGACAAAAGGAAAGAAGATTGAGCATCATTGCAGTTTTTGTGGGAAAGATAATCATGATGAATCTAAGTGTTTCAAGAAGATGGCAGCCTTGGAAGCAGCAATGAAGAAGCACCACAACAGCCTAGATTTGTCTTCAGAATCTACCTCTCATGGACATGCATTTTGTGCTTTTGGTTACGATTATACTGCATCTTCTTCTTCTACTTCAAATGAATGGCTCATTGATTATGAAGCATCTTATCATATGGCTAAGGATCAAGCCATCTTTTCTACTATGCATGAATGTAACACTAAACAAATATTTGTTGGTGATGATAGATATCTAAGTGTTGTAGGATCTGGAACAGTTCCAGTAGAAAATGGTCATTTCAGTGATGTACTATGTGTTCCAAAAATTTCCTCCAATTTCTTATCAGTCTATCAAATTACTCATTTGGGTGAAGGTAAAACTGTGACGTTTACACCTCACCAAGTCGTAATTAAGGATTTTAAAAATCCTTAAGATGTCCTTGCTACTGAAATTGTTGATGATATTATCAGGTTGTACAAATTTAACAACTTTGTGTCATCGTCTTTTCCTTCAGTTTTTGTTTCTCATAGTGATAACTTGAGCAAAATTTGGCATGAGCGATTTGGTCACTTAAATTATCGCTCATTGTAACAACTATGTAAAGACAATATGGTGACTAGTCTTCTGATGGTAACTTGCAAGGATGGTGTTTGTTCCAGTTGTGTACTCGGAAAACATCATCAGGATAGTTTTGACAAATGTGCCTCTTGGCACGCCTCGGTTCCCTTTGAGCTTGTGAATAGTGACTTGTGTGGTCATTTTCCATCTGCTTCCTTTTCTAGTTTCAAATATTTCTTAACTTTCATTGATGACTACTCCATACGCACTTGGGTTTACTCCTAAAAATTAAAAGTGAAGCATTTAACATGTTCTTGGCCTATAAGGCCCTTGCTGAAAAACAATCTGCTCATCAAATTATTAAGTTAAGATCTGACAATGGAGGAGAATATGTTAACAAAAATTTCAGTACTTTTTGCACTGAACAAGGAATCCAACAACAACACACTATTCCATATACACAACAAAAAAATGGTGTAGCTAAATAGAAGAACCGCACTTTAAAAGAAATGCCTAATTGTATGATCCAATCTAAGGGACTAAGTCTTCAATATTAGGCTGAGGCCATAAATTGTGCAAATTACATAGTTAATCGCACACCGACTAAAGTTTTACAAGGTATAACACTGGAAGAAGCATGGAGTAAAATTAAACCATATGTAAGTCACTTCCATGTGTTTGGTTGTGAAGCATGGGCTCACATTCTAGATGAAAAATGGAAAGCATTGCAACCTAAAAGTGAAAAGTGCATATTTGTTGGATATTCTAAAGATGTAAAAGGTTATAGATTTCTTCAGTTGCATTCTCATGATATAATCATTAGAAGAGATGTTAAATTTGACGAAAATCTCTTGGCCTGTGAGCCTAACTTGGCGGGTGTGCCATCTTTGGCTTGTGATCCTGATTCGGCGGTTGTGCCATCTTTGGCTTGTGAGCCTGATTCGGCGGTTGTGCCTTCTTCTTATTCTTCTTCCAAATTCCTTGACAGGTTTCCAACTCCAGTTTTTGATGATGACAGTGAGGATGAAAATCCACCTTTGCCTACTCATGTTCCTCTAGTTGCACGAGCACCAATGCATCCTTGATGGGTGCATTCAACATCTGAAGCAGCTAGTGATCTTGCCAGTGATCCTAGAGATCAACGTCGAACACATTCTCAGTTTCAGCAAGCCTCTTCTCTTTTGGCTCAAGTTTACGAGAATCGTGATCCAGAAAATTTTGCAGAAGCTTCAGGAAATCCATATTGGGATGTAGCTATGGATGAATAATATTGTTCCTTAATGGCGAATGATACTTGGGATCTTGTTCCTCTTCCAAAAGAAAGAAAACTTGTCAGATGTAAATGGGTCTACAGAACTAAGTATGCACCAGATGAAAGTGTTGAAATACTTAAGGCACGATCAGTTGCCAAAGTGTTTTCCCAAGTTGAAGGGATTGACTACAATGAAACCTTTGGTCCTATCACAAAAATGATCTCCATCTGCCTTATTCTTTCCCTTGCGGCCTTACATAACTAGGAATTCCATCAAATGGATGTCAATTTTGCCTTTTTACATGGTGATTTATAGGAGGAAATTTACATGGAACAACCTCCTATATATCTTTAGGATAACTCTAGCCTTGTCTGTCTCCTTAAGAAATCCTTATATGGCCTTAAGCAAGCTCGTAGAGCTTGGTATGCCAAAATGGATAGCTTTCTCCTTAACACTATTTTGTCTAGATGCCATTATGACCCCAATGTCTATACCAACAAAGTAAGAAACCATCTCATCATATAACTTGTTCTTTATGTTGATGATCTTATCCTTACTAGTAGTGACCCTAAACTTTTAACCCATGTGAAAATTAGTCTTAAGCAAAATTTTGAAATGTCATACTTAGGACATTTGCAGTATTTTCTTGGTCTCCAAGTCTTATAAACCAAAGAAGGAATCTTTGTTTCCTAGTCTGAGTATGCTTTAGACCTTATTAGTTGCTTTCACATGGAATATTGTAAACAAGCCCCTTCTCCCTTCCAGTCTAGAGTCAAACTTTCTACCACTTGTACTTCCCCTGAAGTAGATTCCACCTTGTATTGTCAACTTGTTCGTAGTCTCTTATATTTGACTCATTCCCATCTTGACCTTTCCTTTTTCGTTGGTCGTCTTGCCCGTTATATGAAAACACCTCATGAAATTCACTAGAAAGCAACAAAAAGAATACTTCGATATATTCGAGGTACAATTCAGTTTGGGATTCATTACTGTATAGGGGGGAAACCTTTGTTGGTTGGTTTCACTGATTCATATTGGGCCCATGATCTTGATGATCAAAAGTCTAATGCAGGTTATGTTTTTAGTCTAGGATCTAGACCTGTCACTTGGGCTTGTAAGAAATGATAAGCTCTTGCTCTTTCTTCAGAAGAAGTAGAATATCGAGCCACAGTTAATGCCGGTCAAGAAGCTTTATGGCTTCGACAGATCCTTTTAGATTTTCGATTTGAGTAGTAGCAGCCTACTCCACTTTTGTGCGACAATCAAAGTTCCATCAACCTTACCAAAGATCCAGTTCTACATCAACGCAGCAAACACATTGAGCTACACATGCACTTCATCAGAAATCTTGTTCATGATCATGTTCTTGAAATGCTCTATTGCACCACAGATGATCAAGTTGTAAACATCTTCACCAAGTCTCTTACGAAACTGAAGTTTTCTAAACTTCGATCTATGTTAGGATTTCAGGAATGTGTCCTTAAGGGGGGATAGGCTCTAATGCCTCCTTCCTTTTCCTAATAGTGTGACTTTTGTAAATCCTTCGATCCTATCCCAAGTTGTTCTTAAGGGGGGGTGTTAGGATATTTAGACACTCAGGAGTTAGTTGAAATCAACTTGTGTAATATATCCCTTAGATAAAGTGGGTTTCCTTAGTATGCATTAGTATGCATTTGTAAATATTCTAATCTAACGGTCACGATATGTTCTAGACATAAAGTGATCCGATGGTTCACCTTCTCTTAGATCATACCTACCATTGATCCGTGGCTTAGTACCCGATTGGTCCATGATCTCTATTTAAAGAGCATGGAGGGTCCTTGGCTAGTTGATCGATTATGAGAAGCTCATATGTAACTTTCTCTCTTTCGCATAATAAATTTATCCAAGTAGCTATTTGGCTGGGGCCATGGATTGTTTCCCTCTTGAGAGTTTTAACCATGTGACAAACATCGGTGTATTGATCTATGATCTGTTTGTGTGAAGTGGTTGCTCTAGGTGTTCGGTATTTTCGGAGTACCCTATGTACTCAAACAAATACCGCATCCTTCTTTAACAACCTCTCCATAGGAGCTCTGATCACAACATAAGCACAAATGAACTTGTGGTAGTATCCTGTGTGCCCTAGTGTCACTCTAAGTTGCTTCACATTTGTAGGTGGGGGAAAGCTCAAATAAACACAATCTTTGCAAGGTCAACCAATAGTACTTTCTTGCAAACCATGTGTCCCAACAACATCCCAAAAGGTGCGCAGAAAATGCACTTCTATGAGTTTAGCGCAATATGATTCCATCGACATCGCTCTAGCATCAGTCGCAGGTTCGCCAGATGGTCCCTGGTGAATCCATAAACCATATAGTCATCCATATAAACCACCAAAAACTTATGAATAAAATACTTGAATGCAGTGACAACAATCCGAGAGAATATTGTAGGTGCATTCTTCAGTCGAAATGGCATGACAGTGTACTGAAAACATCCCCATCAAGTAACAAAGGTTTTCTTGTGATGATCTTTTTTTGCAATCTTAATTTGGTGATAGCCATAAAATCCATCCATGAATGAGTGTATTTCTTGACCGCCCACTCCTTCTAGCACCTCATCAGTGAATGGTGTCAGAAACAGATCATGCAAGCATGCATCATTCAATTTTCTAAGGTTGACACAAATCCAAACCTCACATGTCTTCTTGTCTTGCACAACCATGGGACCGATCCACTTAAATTCTTCAACCAGCTTTATTATCCTAGCATCCAACATTTTGTTGAGCTCAACTTTGACCCTCTCCTTGTATCGTGGATTCAGGAAATACCACCACTTCTTTATTGGTTTTGTATCTGGCTTCAGCGGAATCTTCATCTCTCCTAATTCTCCCAATATTCCTTTCATCTCAGAAAAATTTGTCGAAAACAAATCTTGGAATTTATGCAACAGATCCATTATATTTGCCATAGTTTCTTCGTTCTAGTAGTCCCCAACATTTGCAAACATTGGGTTCTCCTCTATCCCAATGTTGACATTCCAAATTTTCAATAGTTGATTCATTGGATCCGTCGGTACGTCAGGTGCTGTGACATCTCGACTCCCTTCTGTTTCTGGAATATTGATGTTACATGAATCATCACCATCATATGGTTCTCCTGTCACATTGTAGCATTCCATCATTGATTGCATCGGAAAACACACATGCATATCCACTGGATATTAAACTGAACTACCTTTAGAACAACGTCGCGGATGTGCTGCAGTGCATTATGAATAGCTGGATTGGTATCCGCAAAACTAAAGGTGTGAGTTAAGCAAACCGCCAACTCTTCCCAAGTAGTAATATCTCTACTCAACTTAGTTGATACATACGATGAGCGTGGCATCTCATCCAACATGTGGACAAAAGCATGGACCCACTCATCCTTTGGTAGTGATGCCCACAAGGTTTGACACTCGATCAGATGATCACTAGGGTTATTCCTCCCATCATACCTTCCGGCGTGGTACTCTTCTACATAGACAAAGAGAGCTCTCATCAATATTTGGCACTGTGACCACCTGTTGATTGAATTCTTATGTGTCTCCCACCAACGTGTTGGCATAGCCTTCAACGCTTCATCCAACACCAACAATCACTTTGGTTATGACATCTTATCCTCAAATTCCACAAGAAACTCAGACAACTATGGAATTCCTTCATATACTGGTAATTCAATAGTATTAGGTGCGACTCGGTACAACGATTGAGTAATCAGGACACACATCCTTAGCGATACCTCATGCATGTGATTCTTCCAGTTCTCTAAAGCATCATCAGAGATGGAAGATGCAGAGTTGGAGCTACGCCAACCAAGTTTCCCGTCAACAGTTGGATGGATATAATCTTCAAAAATGTTATATGCATGATCCCATCCTCTTACAAATTCATCCTTCACTATTTCAACATACCTTCTCCCTTAAGTTAGATCCATCGGAGCTATGAATATGATATCTTTATTTTCAAAGGTCATCATTCACTTCTTAAAATTAATCACTGGCAAGTTGTCATTGGCCCATCCAATCCCCAGTAATGTGGGATAGGATCCTCTACCATCAACAATGTTAATAGCATCAAAATCAGCATAACTCTTCATCCCTTCAACCTCCATGGTAAGGCACGAAACTCACCCAATTAGTGTTACTTTTGCCTAGTTAGCTAGTCACAGCTAGACGGGGGACCAAACTAACTAAGCGCTCCCCATCATTTGCCATGTCTTCCTTGTTAGAATACGGAAATTTGATCCTAGATCCAAGATGACTGAATCTACCTCGTAGTCCCCAATCAGAATATTCATGCACATCTCTCTTCCTTTCTTTTTCTTATGCAAAGAGTTCACCACGGACTCTTTCCATCCCTTGGCTGATCGATGTAATAGAATCTCTGTCTTGGAAAGAGCATCGAGATCCTTTTCTAGAGACAAGAAACTTTCAAATAAGTTATGCAAAGTAGCATACTGTCACAAAGGTCCTGCTACAAAACTTGAATCAAAAGTAGTTGGCATTTCATAAACAGGCAACTTACCCGAATATCTTCTTATCGCATCATGTGCTTCAAAAAAATATCTTTCTTCACGTTGACATAGAACTGCACCTTTTTCTTTCCAACCAAATGGATTTGTGGAAATGGGATATCTTCTCTCGTCGTCACACCTCTGCGAGTAATGATAGCAACACCATCATCCTGCATCCTTGGTTCTGCTGAGATGATCGCAACTGTCAGTCCTTAACTCTGGTTCAATGGTGGATTCACAGGTTGGTTAACATTTTCATTTGCACTCTAGTTATGATTTTGAATCTAGTTCTAGTTTTGATTCTACAATTGGTTCTGGTTCTAGTTTTGGTTCTGCAACTGTGGACTGTTCCCTTCCTGCCACTTCGCAATCTGTTGTGGAGAGTTCTCAACAGTGTGTTCTACAATGATACAACAAGTAAACTATTCTTACAATTGTAGGAAATATCCCAGATAATGTCCCACCACTCCACAATTATAAAATTGCACTAGTCTGTGACCTCGTCCTCCTCCTCGACCAAAGCCTCCACCTTGTCCTCCTTCCAATCCTCCGTAGAATCCTCCTTATTCTGATACTATGGTTTATTGAATTGTTGTTGTGAGGGATTCAATTGTTGTTGTACATATTGTTGCGATTGAACATATTGTGGCTGCTGCAGAGCCATTTGCATATTGTTGTATTGAGGTTGTGGAACAAACTATAGTTGCGGTACAAACTGCATCTATGGTTGTGGTTGGGGTACAAATTGTGATTGATGTGGCGGTAGTACCAACTGCATTTGCAGTTGTTGTAATGCTCAATGGTATTCTCCCTTCACATAGTACATTTCCATTGTTCTATCCTGAATTAGATCATATGCATGACAATCCTTATATTCATGTGCAACATATCAATAAAATGTGCAATATAAATTCATCGACTTTGTGACCATCTTATGCATATATCCACAATATTCATGTCAATGCCCATAAGCTTGAAAAATACGGAACCATGGAATACCTCCATAACTTAATGGGTTTGGATCTCCCGACAATAGGTAGTTCGGGAAGTTCATGAACTGATTTTTATGATGTCCCTTTGCGTGACATCGAGTACACCACACTTCCTAGTGATTCTCTTTTCCTTTCTTGATATCTTGCAACTGGAGGGTCAAATTCTTGAATTGTGTTTGAATCTGGTTCAGACCGACTGCATTCTCACCAACAGGTAAAAATTCTAACTTCATTGTGATCTCCAGAGCCTCGCTCTGTGTCCTAATATTTTGCTGCATCAATGATAGTTTGATATGAGATAGTAACATTGCGATGAACCCTTCCTTATGTTGAATATCGCTCATCTCAAAGATGAATCTTGTCATTATTGTCTTAAATCGCTGATCAAAATACTAGACAGTTTCATTTGGATGTTGCTTAATCTCCTTCAGTTATGTGATATATTGCACCTCAAATTTTGGTTTTCTAAATTCCTCAATCAATCATTTTCTAACTTCAACCAATATTTTTGTTGGAATCCCTGTGGAAAATTTTACAAATTTCATGATCCAATCAAGTGCGCGACCTCGAAGGCTCATCGAAAATTGACCTTTCCTGACCTCATCATCCATAGTTTGTTTGACAGTCCCCACTATTTCACACAACAACCAGTATTGCTTAGTATCCTCAGTCCCATTCCCATGAAACATGGGTAACTTGGCATCATCTCCGCCATCCTCGGCCTTATTCCTACAATCATTAATCCACTACTATTAGAGTGTTATTGACATGCCGGACAAGGTGGTGTTGAAATTGTGTTTATTCCTGAGTGTGGCATAGCACACGGAGGTGTGGATATGTTGTTTCTTTGGTTCAGCCTTTCCTTGGGCTCAAGCGTAGCTTGGTCATCTCCTTTGTCGTTGTAGGGTCGCTTTGTCCCATGTGGTCTTCCTTCGCAGCCTCATGTCTCGGTCGCAAAAGGACTCCCTCTTGTCCTCTTCCTTTTCTCTTGCCAAAATCTTCCTCCTCTCGTAAGACCACTTCCGTCCTCATCTTCCCTCACAGTACCATCATAGCCTCCATCCATCTACCCTGTATCATTGCATCCAACCCTTGTCTCTATGATACCCGTAGCCTATGCACACCAGAGCTCTACTCGACAGAGTTCATTTTCAATATGCCTTTTTCATAGATGAGCATCTTAATAGACAACTACAAAGATAACAAGAACCTATCTCTTGGTCCATTGAATAACTCCCTCTCTGCTTCACTATAGGATTTAACTATATCAACCGCGAACTCAGCGATATATCCCTCCAAGATACTGTCAAGCCAGAATTCAACAGCCCTTGATGCTTTTTTAACGACCTCCTACAACTGTTGGATCAATTCTTGTGTCCAACTAGTTGGTTTACCTCCTTGGAAATTTGTTTTTTGGTATGTCAACCGCGCCAACCAATCATACAAGATGATAACAAATTCAAAGAAAAATTACTCGTGTGGACCGTCGTCCATGTACTATCATCAGTACAGGGTTCTAATTCTCTTTCTCAGTAAACTCCTGTATCTTTTGGTCAAACAAATCTTGGATTTTCAGTCTCGTCGGATGCCACGTCAACATGTCCTCCCTCCTTTCTCACTAAGTTCCAAAAAATGGAAACATTTGTTGACACAAAACTAGTAGACATGGGTTCTCTCACTGTCGACACCCAAACTACTACGATCTCCCTTAGCGCCGGCCCAGAGAGGTTTTACCCCATCCGAAAACACCTGAGATGTTCGAGGGAGCTCTGACAGAACCAAGTTTATGTAGTATGAAGGAGGACCGTGTGTCTACTTATCAACTCAGCACAACATTATTCAATAGATCTAATTATTCAGATTATGCATTAACATAATCATATCATCATTTAGTTGATCAGATCAACATAATTAGATTGCAACAGATACATCAAAGCATAAATGGATCTCACAGTACATCATCATTAATAGCAGAGAAGCATCACATCATTCACAGATAAACATTGCATTCACATTTGGATCACAGAAAAAAGAAAAATAGGAAGATAGAAAATGACACAATGATTCTGCTCAATCTCTGTCATGTCATATTAACCTTTGCATCAAAACACAGATTCTCAAAAAAAATTCTTCAACTCATATACACATATCCAAAAATCTCCAAGAAGTTCAAAAGTGCCATTCAGGTAAGAAGACTTTACACTTGCAATTCTACATCTATTTATAGGCTTGCGCCTTTACATTGGTGGTCCACTTAACCTACTTAACAGAATCTACAAAATAATGACCACAATCCACATAATGCAGTACAAATCTACAAAATATAACCAAAATACATAAAATTTTGTAAATCTGACTTGCATGCCGTTTTCCACCTTGCGTGATATCTTTGACCTTCTGCAGCATCCGCGATGTTGGGAAACTAACTTACCCCAAAAATTCCTACCAACAAGTATTTCCCATGGAAATTCTGTCACAGTAATTATGCTGCAAGTATTTTTGGTCCCAACACTTTTCGTTAAAGTAAAAAGAAAAAGAAAATTTTATGAGGGTGCATTAACTCAATTCTTGTCTTAAAAGGGAAAAAGTATTTTTGTGAGGAAAGTTAAAAATTAAAAATGACTTCCACTTATGGTTCACACAAGTCAAGTTTACAAACTCTAATTTTTACAAGAAAGAATTATGAGTATTGCTCTCTAACAATGAAGGCTTTGTTCAGAGGTCAAGATGTTTGGAAGATAGTTCGGAATGGTTATGTAGAACCAATAGATTAGGCAGCATATAAAAATATCACACAAGCTAAGAAATATGCCCTGAGGGAATAGAGGAATAAAGATGGAAATTATTTATTCTACATACACCAATCCATGCATGAAAGCATACTCCCAAGAGTAGTATCAACAATTACCGCTAAGCAGGCATGGGACACATTGGAGACCACATATCAAGGCTTGGACAATGTAAAGACTTCCAAGTTGCAGATTCTGAGAAGAATTTTTGAATCTCTGTCAATGAAAGAATCAGAGACAGTAGATTCATTTTACATTAGAGTTGTTGTCATGATAAATAAATTGAAATCTCATGGAGAAAACATAGACAACCAAAGGGTTGTTGAAAAAATTTCTTAGAAGTCTTCCCCCAAGATTTAAATTCTTGGTTGTGACCTTAAGAAAACAAAGACACATCAGTATTTACCATTAAGGAATTACAAGCTTCACTCATCAATCATGAACACACAATCAATAGATTAAATACATCATTAGAAGGTGCATTCGCAACAAATTCATCCATAATCCGTGGAAGAGGCAAGGGAAAAAATAATTCTAGAGGTAGAGGAAGAAAATTCTCAAGAGGAGGACACAACAACAGTCCCGCAAATTTCATTGGTAGAGGACAGAATAAGAAACCAAGTCAACCAAGTGGTCACAGGTTTGATAAATACAAAATTCAATGTCATTATTGCAAGAATTTGGTCATTATGCATATGAATGCAGGAAGAAGCTGTATGACCAAGGAAAGCAAAGCCAGAACTAGTTAACGAACATTATCACTTCATTGGGCGCAATGTTGATGGAATGCACATCCCCAATTGAATGCAATACCATCCAAGAAATTCCATGAGACATATGGTATTTAGATTCGGGATGCAACAATCACATGACTGGTAATTTAAATTTGTTTTCCAGTCTAGATAATTTAGTTCAAATTGATGTTACACTTGAACGTAATTTCCAAGTCACTGTTTTGGGAAAACGTACTGTTGGTATTCTAACCAAACATGGGGAGAAAAAGTTTATGCATGATGTCTATCATGTCGAAGGCATGAAACATAATTTATTAAGTATTGGATAGCTGATACACAAAGGATATAGAGTCTACATGGATGGTAATCACTGTGTGATTAAAGACATATGTGCAAGAAATTAGTTGATAACAAAAGTTCTAATGAAAGGAAATCGCTTGTTTCCATTGAGGATAGTTCTAGACATGAAAGGAGAGTGCACTTTGACAGTTGTGTCCCAATGCAAACATCATCCATAGGAGGCTCCAATTATTTCCTTACTTTTATTAAAGACTCACTACAACAAAAACTGGATTTAGCGTCGAATTTAGCACCGGATTTTAGTGTAATTTTTTCATAATTGTGGTGAACAATCCGGTGCTAAACCAGGCGCTATTGTACATTTTCTTAAAACGTCGTCTATTGCATCTTTTTTTTCATCCTTTTTAACATCCATTTTTGTGTCCATTTTTACACCCAATTTTTTGCATCTAATGTTACGCCTTTATTTGCGCCCAACTTTTCAACTTCTATTGCATCTTTTTTCGCGTCCTTTGTTACATCCTTGTTTGCACCCAGTTTCACGCTCATTTTTGCATCCAATGTTGCGTCTTATTTTGCTCCTAGTTTTTCATCGAGTCTTGCACCCAATTTTGTACCATGTTTTACATAAAATTATGTGTCCAATTCTGCATCTAGGTTTGCATCCAATTTTAGGCCCAATATTGCGTCTAGTTTTGCATCAAAATTTACTTATAATGTTGCATCCCCATTTGTATCTAATTTTGTATCTTGTTTTACATATTTTTTTGTATCCATGTTTGTGCCAAATGTTTCATCTCGTTTTACGTCATATTTTCCATCTAGGTTTGCACCTAGTGTTGCATCCCAATTGATGTCTTTTTTTGCATCTATGTTTGAGCCCAATTTTGCACCCAGTGTTGCGCCTAGTGTTGTGCCTAGTTTTGCACCCATGTTTGTATCTAATATTGCATCTAGTTGTGTGTCCAATGTTGCATGCCATCTTGCATTCAATATTACGTCTAGTTTTATATCCAATGTTTTGTCCCGTCTTGCATCTAAAATTGTGTCTCGTTTTAAGTTTTTGTTTGCGCCAAATATTGCTTCCAGTTTTGCACCTAGTGTTACGCCTAGTTTTATGTCCATCGATACACCATATTTTGCGGTCAATTTAATGTCCAATTTTACATCTAGTTAGGAATCCACTTTGTCATCTATTGTTGCATCTAGTTTTGAGTCATTAATTGTGTCTAGTGTTGAGTCTCTTTTTGCATCCAATTTTGTGTTTAGTGTGACATCCATTTTTTTGTCCACATTTGTGTCTGACATAAAGTCGTATTTTGTGTCCACTTTTGTGTTTGGTGTGAAGTCCACTTTTACATCATGTTTTGCATTTAGTATTGCATCTAATATTGCATCCATCTTGCACTACTGCATTTTTTACCTTTAAAAATGCGTTACAATATCATTAGGGCATGGAGGAATTGAACCACCAATCTCCTGCTTGTAAAGCAGGTGCTCTTCCATTGAGCTAGCACCCTCTAAGAATCAAGAAGAGGAGCAATATTAACACATAGATTTCATCATTTGTAATTCTAATAAAAGAAAATAAGATCCAAAGACAAACATGCATAAAATCCAATTTATTTTTCCAAACACACTAATAAGCAAAAAAATCTACCATGCTTAGGCAACAAAATATCCTAAACAATTACGCAATCTTATTGTCATGCAACCATTCAATATCCCCCTACACCCATTTCATGGAAGGTCACCCTTTAAGAGGATAAAATGCTTTAGTTCACTAGTTTTCAAAAAGTGTTGCAACTCATTGGATATGCAATCATATTCCTCATACAAAAAAAAATGAACACATCTTGTTTAACCAGGGCCAACATGTACAAAGTTCTTAATGGGAAAATGGTTCATTAATTTGTGTTAATCTCTATATGAATATTATTATATAAGAACAAAATTTGGATTTGGATGTGGTGCCTCTATGTTAATTGTTTGAGTATTATGGTAAAAGTCTTTGTAGAATAAGCAAGGAGCCTCTTATGGACTCTCTTGCAACATTTGTGTTGCACCAAGTACTTGCATCACTCTAACGAAAGTTCAAGGAATAGCATTCACTGTGATGAACAATTATGCATGAAGAATTCCATAATTAGCCTCTCATATCCCATCCTCACCCACAAATGTCAAAATGACAAGTTCTTGCCTTGCTCTCTCGAAGAATCAGAAGTTGCTCAAGAACAATGGATGGCAACCATCGTCATGAATGCTAGGCTAGCTAATGATGGATAGGAGTCCACTTTGAATGAAAACATAATTGATGTTCATGGATTTGTGTGATTGCCTCCTCTCATGCCTTAATGGCAAAGATTTAGGGTTGCTATATTTTGGGTGCTAAGTGATATTTATGGAAAATCACTAAATGTGAATTCCTAGTTGCCAATTTTGATAACTATTTTTATGCTCTTTAAGCAATTTGGATTAACATTTTAAATGTAATTAGGTTGTGACATAAGCTACACAACCCATTGTTTATGTATAAATGTGTAAAATGTACATTGATATTATTAATAGTTAAAAGAAGCAGTATACAAACAAACAAACTCATCATATCAAAATCACTCTGAATAAGAGCAACAATCAATAGCACTCACCTTCCTTCACATGACAAATGGACTAACTTTGGAGAATTCTATCAAAGTAATATTTATCCCATCATGCAATCATAACATATCAATAATTATGTATTTTAACTCACTAAACACATAAGGGATATCTTTTTCATAGGAGGGACTACCCACCTACTTTAAGCTTGGACTTCAATATTTGTCATGGTCAGTGATAGTGTTCATTATTACTTTATATTTTCACCTACAATTTAATCTACCTTCATTCAACATGTCCTAAATCATCAATCTTATAAGCAACGAGCATTGATAGTTTGAAAATAAACATATAACACTCCATTCTAGTGGGACCTAATGATGCCTATTACAACTAATATTGAATGCAACTACCATTAGTACTTTAAAAATAAACACATACCTCTCCTTCCTAATGACGCCTACTACATCTAATCTACCTTCAGGCTCCATGTTCTAAATATTTAATATTGTATGCAACTACCATTAGTTCTTAAAAAAAAACACATAACACTCCTTCCTATGGTACCTAATGGTACATGTTGCCTAAGGATAAATATATGTTGATTTTGCACAAGAAAAATTAATATATACAACATAATCGACACTCGCAATGAACAAGTAGTGCAAACTTTATCCCTTCCAATATAGGTTACCCCCTTGAATGGAACTACCATTAGTACTTTAAAAATAAACACATACCTCTCCTTCCTAATGACGCCTACTACATCTAATCTACCTTCATGTTACATGTTCTAAATCTTTAATATTGTATGCAACTACCATTAGTTCTTTAAAAAAAAACACATAACACTCCTTCCTATGGTACCTAATGGTACACGTTGCCTACGAATAAATATATGTTGATTTTGCACAAGAAAAAAATATATATACAGCATAATCGACACTTGCAATGAACAAGTAGTGCAAACTTTATCCCTTCCAATATAGGTTACCGCCTTGAAATATCTACTTGTTTCCTCTCGCTAGGGTAAGTGAGCGAGGCTATCTTCATTTAATCCCGGTGAACCTAAGAAAAAGAGGTGTAAGATTGTTGCAATCTTTAAAGGTGCTGCAATTTATTAGGGCATGTAATTTTTCTGCAGATGAGGAGTCGCCTTAGCAAGCTAAATCATATTCTTGCAAATTGGCTATCCAAGCTAATGGGTGACAAAGCATATGGCAAGTTTCATAAGTGACCAAAGATGGCTGACAACATTTACATAGATAGATTGTTTTCACTACATATTGGAAAGAAAAAGAGAAAAAAGAGCTAATTCATTCACTGCTTACTTTGGAAACATTCAAAGCATTTAAATGTTATACTAGGCAACTTGCACTCTATACAAAAAAGTGATATTGGGCAGCTTATTTGGGTGATTGAATTTGACAGGTCAACAATGGTTTTGCACCAGCGTCAATGATCAAAGTTGATAGAGTCAGAGTTGCAGATGACCTGATTTCAAGGAGTGGAGCAGTGATCAACCTCAAGCAGAGCTCTTACAAATGATCATCAGGGTACACCTTGGGAAACACACTTCTAGGAATTGTTCATTATACCCCTCACTTGTATAAAAGCGTGTAGTCTCATTTCATTGTACATCTGAATCATCAGTTGAGCACTTGACCTTTTTTTCCAGGTTACAGTGCCTAGATAAAACCCTTTGGTACTTCCCCTAATTCCAAGGATGGTGCCTGGGTTAAACCCTAGACTCTTCATGGCACAAGGCCACATCGACAAAAAAACTCGAAGTTGTTACAACAATATACTCATTATGAGTTTATTTACACTTGAACCTGCAGTGCTTTCTTCAATGGAGACTTGACGCAACTGTAGAATTTATGCCGACTGTCACCTCAATGTATGTGCCTCTCGCTTAGGGTTGGTTCAAACTTCATACCAATACCATGGGGGTATCCCTAACAGTACCTACAACTTACAAATAAATTGAACAATAGGATTGGGTTACAGGACTTGGACTTCTATGTTGAACTTAGAACTAGATGAGAAATTAGAGAAGACCAGTGCCTTCCAAAGGATGATGGGGTCAAAGTCAAGCTAGAACAAGTGTTTGAAGAGGGATGGAGAGTAAGGGCAAGGCTTCCAAAATGGAAGAATCTTGTCACACAAACAATGTAACTCAAATATTAGGGTTTGTTGCTGATGACAACCTTGTATTGGCTTCTATGAGGAAGCTAAGGAGTGGATTTCACACTCTATAGATCATTAGGGGATTGGAGGGCTCACTGAAACCTGCAATAGTTCATGCAGATCAGATGTAGTGATATTCAAAATATGCAAACTAACCTAACAACCTGAACAAAAAAGGGGTCAAGAATACACTATTCAAATGTCAAATACACAGAAAATAGGAAATAACTATGGATCAATGAACTAGATTGATTCAAAATGTCAATCTGGAATTACAATGGCCAACCTCTGGGATTCAACTTTTTACAGTGAGGATCTAACCTTATTTTAGAGGCCTCAAATGACTTAAGTCAATGCGCCCCAGCCCTGAGTGGATGTGAACAACACCAAGTGTCAGACAGAATATGTCATGCATATGATTGACCATAGATCGATCCCTTCCATAGCTGTGCCTTCAACTTTCTCACTGATAGATAACTGAATGGTTGAAAGTGGTGTAAGAGCAAGCGCTGAAGTAAACTCGGGTTAGTATGCATGCTTCCCACACACTGCACTTTATCAACTGTTAGTTAATCTTCTATGTATACAGTTGTTAAACTACTTGAGTGCCATTTCTATTGTGAGCATGCAGTTATCTCTTAGATCAGGTAAAGATTTGATATGCATGTACATATCCCAAAGATAACCCCACTTTACAAGCAGTGTTGATAATCTAAAAATGGCACAGCCAGTTAACTAAAGGTGCACCCTGTATGTTGACTAAAGATAGACACCTCCTTTATCCATGTGTGTGCCCCCTAACTATTGTATAACTGCCAGTATAATAATAATTATAATAATAATCTATTTTTAAGGTCACTGCCAAGTGAGACACCAATTTTGTGTATGAGACCCCCTTGTTTGTGGGACAGGGGACTCCCCCTGCGCAGTGATTTAACTGCTATAGTCTACAGAGGTGTACATACACTACCCCCCTCTGGATTTGAACCTGTGACCTCCTAAGAGGAAACACATGCTCTTAACCATTAGGCCCACTCATACTGTACAAAAATAGCATGATACTTAAGTGTAACTGCCAGCATAACCAAGTCCTAACTTCTGTTCAAACTTTGCATGCATGGATCTGAAGACAAGTCAGGAGTGTGCCCTTATTTATTGGAAGACTAAAGAAATATGTGCAACTTTATTTGGAAAAATATGCCCATCCTCCTAGTAATGAAAACTTCTTCTTTTATAAGGCCTTTTCTTTGTATCATCCCACAGCAACACTCCAATATCTCTTGCATATGTGGATGCTGCTTCAAATACGTCCTTTGAAGAAAAGTCATTATAAATATATGCAGATGTTATCTAAAGTTTAAACTCTTCCTGTCACTTTCCCATGGTCTAATCGGATCTATGACATTCTCAGGTGCTGAAGGTATTCTATGGGCAACATGCATTTTGCTGAACAAAATAAATTATCTGCTACCCTATAATACCATTTGCAAAGGCTTTGTAAAAACTCTCTTTGTTATTCCTCCAACAATTGATTCGGAAGTTGATATTCAAGCCTCGAGAATAGGTGTAGAATCTCATTAAGTAACCTAGATGTTAAATATACATATAACCTTAAATTCATCTCCCCAACAACAAAATCCTCAACTTCTTTTCGGGATTGTGAATCTGAGAGGTTCGCTACTAGACTTGTAGCCAACTTTGTAGGTATAAACCATTTCTCTTTCATACCCTCCTGAGATTGCACTAAGCTAAGTACAGCAAGTTCCTCCACGGCCTTCAGTTGCACCTTTGTGGGTAGAAATTAAGCTCAAATAGAAAATAAATTACATCTGCGGCATCGATTCCTCTATCCTAAGCTGTTGAGGTGTGCTTTCTAATGATCTACCAGAGTTGAGAACTTGTTTTCATCAGCAGGAACTGGAAACCATTCTGTGTTAACCTTGGTGCTTCATTTTCCCTTGAACTTAAAAGCCCCGTTGGCAAATCTCCAACATAGAAGGGCTAAAAGGTCCAGAAGTGCTTTCTTCAAAGCTAGAGCTGAGTAGTTGCAACAGAAAATTCCATTCACGATCACTTTGCGAGTCTGACTCTAAAATTTAGGGTTCAATCTATAACTAATTTCCTTTTTCCTACTGTCAGAAGCTTCAATAATGAATAAACACTCAGCTTCAACAACCTGTCAAGTGCTGCTTTGTGCTTAGACATGACATATGAAAAAACCCCTTCCTCCATTGATTTGACCGGTACTGCAACATCTATATATAATAGTTGCAATACATATTTCTTTGGTGCCAGAGTCATAGACCTTTAAATGAGGCGTGATTTAGTCCATAAGTGAATTTTTATATACTGGTATTTATATGCTTCATTCCTGAAGGCGATTTGATGAATTATCTACTAAGAAATGCACTGTGACTTAGTCTAATTACATCCTCATATGTTAATGGACCTCTCACCTTTCATAGACCTGCAGATGAGCCAATTTCCACACTGTATTGGAGTGGACCAAATTCAGATGAGTGCAGTTGTTAAGTATGAATGTTTTTCATTTTGTTGTTGTTTGTATGTTACTGCTTATACTCACAATTCCTGCTTACTCAAGATCTATCTCCAATGCAGACAAAGGTGAACCAGTCCCTTCAACAGCAACCAGCTTCCTTCCATTAAATTTAGGACTGATATATGAACAACATCATATGGCATGCCAATAGAATTGTCTTCATTCTTGTCCCTGCTTTCAACTATCATGTGGAAAGTAGTGTGAGATCTAATGCTATAAACATTCATGTTTGTCTCTCCAATGTGATAGTGCTATTCTCCAAAATCCATAAGTTGGAGGACCTGCTCCGGGGTTCCAACAATTTCCTCACTAAAAACAACTACAAAGAATCCATTCTCTGCACTCTCATGTACTTCATCTTTGACCCACAAAAATGCTGGGGCTGCCTCCCTAGAGGCACATTTTGCATGAACAGGGTCTAGGACAAATTGTGTGTTAATAGGGCTCAACATGTTACTTGTAGGATTGCAACCTGGGTTGGGAGGATAACACTCCATCCCACAACCACTCGGACTAGACCCAATTGACAGTTGAGCACTTAACCTTAATGCAACTTCCCTCATAATATTCTTCAAGCTTGTGTCATAGAGCAATTTACTCCTCTACAGTCACCACCCAATTTTGTACCTCTATGTAACAGTAGGATGCTCTGCTGGAATAGTGGAGCCATGGGCGTAGAGCTGTGCGAGCTGGAGGAAAATCAGGCCATCGACAAGCTGAAGCCAGCAAGAGTCAACGATGGTGGTGGACGTGGCTTATGCAGCTTCTTGCTTGCTGCAAGAACGAGTGGCTACGTGAGGTGCTAAGCTGGCCGTGGAAGAAGTGCAACCATCGTAGTAGCTGGTGCACGAGTTAGTGCTGGCACTGCAGCAGCCAACAATAGGAGCTGCATGGAGCCAAGGGTAATGACGGTTGGATAGGAGTAGCGACCAGTGGATCAACCATCAGTGAGCAGCCTCCACATCCATCAAGTAGGTGTCAGGAAGCGCTGGGTAGGGGCAGGAATGCCCAGAAAAGCAGCAGGCAGGCCTCTGGGTTGTCGGGCAAGAACTCGGTAGGGTCTGAATTTGTGGGCAGCAGGGCAACTGCCTAGTCAAATTTTGGGCAGCTTCGGGTAGGGGAAGAAGTTCCCAGGAAAGTCCTGCGAAGAGGGTTGAAGTGCCCAGGAAACTTTGGGTAGCCCAAGGGTGCTGTAGATCAGCCAGGGCAGGGGAAGAAAGAACCGAAATCTGCCCAGAAAGGACCAGGCAGCAGCGAAATAAAGGTTTGGGCAGTTGAAGATGGCAAACAACTTTAGAGGGAGTATGAAGAATAGCTACAGGGGGAGCTTGCAAGGACTTAGAGGGAGTCTAGAGTGGCATCTAGTGTCATTGAGAGAGCAGGAGACTCATCTTAGTATACCAACTAGGAGTTGACACAGTTGGATGAACAAGATTCAAAAGTGCAAAGAGAAGCAAGATGTTCTAGCACAAACAAGACAGGGTGCTCTAGTGTTGAGGGAGTAGGATGTTTTAGTGCAGAGGGATGTCACGTCCCCATGCCTCCGACCAGCAAGAGGACACAACGTCCATGGCTTAAACCACCTGGGCTAACCGCCCCTGAACATGTACAGGCATAAATAAAATATTGAAATGCTAAAACAGAATGCTGATAAAGAGATGCATTACAGTGGAATGTACACAGATACCCTCATTCATCATACACAACTACAATTGTATGATATGCACAGCGGAATCAATGGGCATTCAAACAAGCATTCATACAACATGTTCATTTCATATCATTATCAGTAAATATAACTGCAGAAGTAAAAATGGACAAGATCACTTATCTTATGATGAACTTGATCTGCAACCAGCTACGTCGCTGCAACGTTCCACCCAACCATAGGCCAGCGTGCTCCTTAATCTCTCAGCAACGCTGCCACCCCCGAGCTGGACATGATTCTCCAAGGAATAAGGGAACAACAGGCTTACACGTAGCCAAGGATACAAAAAACACACAGCCAAGCCAACAGAGTTGGGTTTATTAGGCCATTAAGGAGTTGGAGAAGGAAAATTGCTAAGCTGGTGAGCTCATTACAGAGCCAAGGACACCTACACCAGAACTAGCCTGACCTCTAAGAAACCCATCCGCACCCAACACAAGGAATCAGTCCCTTCTCTGCTACACAGTCCCTTAGGCCCTTCATTCCCTTCCAGTGCTATTCAGGGGTGATGGAGAAGAAGGCCAGCCCTCTAGCTCGGTCTGTGTGGTTCTAGCCACCAGGTTTATCAAGCAAATCTAAGCCAACATCCCTGCTCCTCTCACAGTCCGAATACCAACCATTGCACTCAGGCAATTAACCAGCTATTACATCTTAAGATAGGGAAGACAAATTTTGAGTCATTCTTGGCCCTATCGTGGCCAAAATGACTCTCCAAACGAAATTACAACAACCCCAAAGATGTAAGGAATACCCTGGCAACACATCCAACAATGTGGGAAAATAACTGCCCCGAAATGGAATAGCAAGAACAACTCACAGCAAACGTGGGGAATACAGCCCGCCCTGGGAAACAAAATCACTGGGAAAACACACAAAGACCACACAAAGTAAGAGAGGAATACCGCATTTTGATGGCCATAGCATCCACGATTTTGCAAGCAAAAGAACAACTTGGGAAAACCCAGAAATTCCTGTGCGTGAGAGGAACAATCCGACCCCGTGAGGAATGAACAGACAATGGAGGCCCTGCATGAGGAAGAACAGCTCCATTTTTGTCCGTGGATGCACAAACAACAGGGAGGATGCAGAATTTCAGTCCGTGGGTGTTCAGCAACTTGTGGAGAGGAAGAAGTGGAATCCCCCTGCATGAGGATGAATAGCAAAATCATGGTGAGAAGAATGGTATTTCCTATGTGAGTGAAGTCAACAGGGGTGGAGTGTGCATGTGGGTGAGGACTGACAGTCCTGCCACCCCCACTCCCAAAACAACTAACTTCCTCAACCACCAGCAGCCTTTCTTAATGAAAGTGGTTGGAAATAAGACAAGGGAATAAGACACATGGGTTTTCTCCTTTTGGCTCAAGATTTACAATTTCCCTCACCTCCTTATCCTTGGGAAAATCATGCCCCATTTCGATTTAGTTGTCGCGATCGTAGCTGGTCGGGTTCATTTAATTAATTATAGATGCATATTTACATGATGACCATCATTTAATATGTGCCACATGCCCCAATATACCATCGGTGACCATTTAAATCCCAAAACATAGCATAACCGATCAATGGTGCGGCCTTGGCCTTTAACTCCACACCATGATCATTTACAATATACACATCATACACATCTAATGTAACAGGGTCAAAACCGGGACATTACAAGGGAGCAGGGTGTTCTAGCACAGAGGAAACAATTGCAGCAACACAGGTTGTGGACCATGAAGGAGGTGCCTTAGGCCGAAGTACCTCCATGGCTAAGAGGGAGTGTTAGCTTTTGTAGCTCAGCAGGTACTTCTATGTTGGGGGTTTCTAGCAACATAGAAGAAGCCGAGGTGATTATAGACATATATTAAAGGTGGATTTATAACACCTCATGTAGATGGTATTATTGGGTCCATGGTATTACGTGGCCCATGGTATTATGTTGCCCATGGTTTTGGAGGGTCCATGGTATTTGCATGAGTTTGAGATTATAAAAGGAATCATAGAGTATGGGTTCAACATCACATTAACAGGAGAAAATGAGATCTTCAATAATGCTCAACATCACATTTGCAAGAGATAGATTTCCTCTTGTAGTCAGCAATCTAGATCTCAGTTTGAGATCACAAGCTTTCTAGGGAAGAGTTACTTCTCTGTTATTGGATCTAGGGTGGATTTAGGGTTTGTCTATCTAGATTGTAGAGAGGATTTTGGATATCTTTTTGTGTTTTGGTCTAGATCCGGAGGACCATTGTAGTGTTCTTGTAATTCTGCAATAAGAAGACAAACATTTTGCTAGTTTTCATTGAAGGACTAGGGTTTCCAGGGTAAATCCTTGTGTCTATTTCGAGTGGTTGCATTTTGTTGTTCCACTGTGCATTTGTGGTTTCTTATGTAGTTGTATTTTTAGTAATTAAAATTTAGTAGTTAACTAAAAAACACATTATAGTTGCTGCTAATCAAGAATTATATAAGAGTATAAAAGTTCATAGATGGATTGTCCTACCAACCAAGTTGACACTGTCCTACCTATTACAAAAATTGAGAAACCCTATAGAGGGATAGTTACCAAAAAATTGAGAGCTCATTAACATAATGAACAATATTATTATGAAACGGTACGATGCACTGATATATTGAGGGTCCTTGCTCTTATAAAGAGCTTGAGAGACCAAAACCGTAAAACATCTAAAACCTTAATATGTAAAGTTAAATATGAAGTCTTGGATCCGCTTGGGATCCATTTCTGATTTGAAATGCGAAAGGGTTTGCTTGGGATCCATTTCTGGTTTGAAATGCCAATGGCTCTTCATGGGATCCATTTCCGATTTCGAATGTGGAAAGGTCCACTGGGGAACCATTTCTGTCCTAAGGTAAATGTTAAGCTGGAACCAGGAAGATCCTTTTAAGAAAAAAGATATTGAAAGAAAAATCACACAACAAAAACATAAATAAACAATAAAATAAGGCAAAGCATCAGACCCAAATACTCTAACATTTTCCTATAAAATAGCACAGCCCCCTATAAAACACACAAATCTAAGAAGTCTGTATTTTGAGTTTGTAGGAGCAGATTGGAGCAATCTGTATTTGGACATCTGATTTTTTATGTTTCTGGTTCATGGTTTTAACTTTTGACACATTACACATTTACCTTAGTTTGTGAAGAACGATCCACCCAAGCACTTTCCTGTCCTTTGGTGAAATTCTTGCAATGTAATCAGACTGCATCAATTAGTCGAAAATGTTTCAAATACAACCAAAACATATCTTAAAGCTGAGACTTGAAAACCTAGTTGCTTATCTTGGGATTTTATCTTCCTATTTAACTCTTAGTTGACAGAGACCAAAAATACCATGGCACTACAGTACTTAAATTTTACCATTAAGCATGCCTTCAAAGACAATATCAAACAAAATTGTATGAATTGAGTCCCATAAGACCTTTGTCTAAATTTAAGCTTAAGTTATTGTTGAAAAAAAAATATTAATTTTTGTGTAGTCAATAATGATACTCAAAATCGTATCTAGATTCTAAATTTCTTCATCTATAAAGACATAGAAACCCATATGATACACTCTTATCAGCTTTATATTACTGAGCAGTGTATGTTAGGAAACATTTTTTCTGATCTATCAATGGCATGTACCTGTTACAGAAATAAAACATGCCACTCAAATGCTAGCGTCATTTTTGAGTACACAAGATCCTCTACTCAAGAAAGGTCATGATGAATATAGAGATATCAGTATTCTTCATTGAGTACTTAATTTAAAACTAGACTTAGGCTCATTGGATCCATCCTTTCTATTCACTCCATAGCTGGCTGCTGGACTCCATGATAACTACATCCTGCAGGGGACTAAGACAAGTAGTTCTAAGGAAGAAAACCATCAGAGCAGGTTGATTAAAATGTAAACAACAGGACAATCTGAGGAAAATAATATAGGAGCTAGCTAATTTTGGAGCACATCCCATGTGAAGTTGAAGAGAAGTGAAGTTAAACTTCTAGGACAACTTGATTAATAATATAGAATCATTACTAGATCAATTAGTTAATTAAAAATTTGCAATTGATGTGATCTATTACCACAAACTGCATAATGCAGTATGACAAAATTCTTAGCTTTCTTGTAGGCGGGTATTTTTTGCAGGTTTATGAGCTGTTTTATCTTCCATTGAAGGGGTTTTGCATACTTTCTGCATATTCTCGACTTTTTTTTTTCCTGTTCAATGGCATCTTCAAATATGTTCAAAAAACCACCCTAAAACCCCCATGAAAATGTGGTGTAGGAGTAGATTGGAGCAATCTGTATTTGGAAATCAGATTTTTTATGTTTCTGGTTCATGGTTTTAACTTTTGACACATTACACATTTACCTTAGTTTGTGAAGAACGATCCACCCAAGCACTTTCCCGTCCTTTGGTGAAATTCTTGCAATTCAATTAGACTACATCAATTAGTAGAAAATGTTTCAAATACAACCAAAACATATCTGAAAGCTGAGACTTGAAAACCTAGTTGCTTATCTTGGGATTTTATCTTCCTATTTAATTCTTAGTTGACAGAGACCAAAAATACCATGGCACTGCAGTACATAAATTTTACCATTAAGCATGCCTTCAAGGACAAAATATCCAACAAAATTGTATGCATTGAGTCCCCTAAGACCTTTGTCTGACTTTAAGCTTAAGTTATTGTTGAAAAAAACATCTTAATTTTTGTGTAGTCAATAATGATACTCAAAATCGTATCTAGATTCTAAATTTCTTCATCTATAAAGACACAGAAACCCATATGATACACTCTTATCAGCTTTATATTATTGAGCAATGTATGTTTAGAAACATTTTTGCCGATCTATCAATGCCATGTACCTGTTACAGAAATAAAACATGCCACTCAACTGCTAGCCTCATTTTTTGAGTACACGAGATCCTCTACTCAAGAAAGGTCATGATGAATATAGAGATATCAGTATTCTTTGTTGAGTACTGAATTTAAAACTAGACTTAGGCTCATTGGATCCATCCTTTCTATTCACTCCATAGCTGGCTGCTGGACTCCATGATAACTACATCCTGCAAGGGACTAAGACAAGTAGTTCTAAGGAAGAAAACCATCGAAGCAGGTTGATTAAAATGTAAACAACAGGACAATCTGAGGAAAATAATATAGGATTTAGCTAATTTTGGAGCACATCCCATGTGAAGTTGAAGAGAAATGAAGTTAAACTTCTAGGACAACTTGATTAATAATATAGAATCATTACTAGATCAATTAGTTAATTAAAAATTTGCAATTGATGTGGTCTATTACCACAAACTGCATAATGCAGTATGACAAAATTCTTAGCTTTATTGTAGGTGGGTATTTTTTGCAGGTTTGTGAGCTATTTTATCTTCCATTGAAGGGGTTTTGCATACTTTCTGCATATTCTCAACTTTTTTCCTTTCATGTTCAATGGCATCTTCAAATATGTCCTAAAAACCACCCTAAAACCCCCATGAAAATGTGGTGCTGGTGGAAACTACCCGTGTTGAAGATTATGTAACTTTGAAAGATATTCTTGTTGTATTATTGTTGTAAATATGATTTTCTTGACTATGTATCCCCATATCCATATCCCAACTTTTCAAACCATCCTGCAATCCATATCTGAATATGTATCTGTTCCCATGCAAGAAAGCTTTATATTCATGCATTTTCAATCTGTCCATCACGGTGTTTTATTGATCATTGCCTGAGAATTCGTTCATAGGAGGGAGAAACCTTTAAAATGTTGCATTTTTCAAGTTCCTCTTCAATCTGTCCATCACGATGTTTGATTGACCATTGGCTAAGACATCTTCCTCAGCATGACGGTTTCATCGATGTATTGGAGAAGGATATATATTCTTCCAAAGTGTGTCTCCAAATCTAACCATTGGGAATTAATGCAAGGCTGACAACGCAATATGTAAAGACCATATCCCCAGGTTGCTGCACTCAACATCACTGAAAATCCTCACAAAAACACCATCAATCCTTGAAATTATAGAAAAGGTTGGCATGCCTCAGAACAACTTCTAATGTGGCAATCTTGGAACTGAACTTGCCGGAAGTGGCAATTGCTGAACAAAATAATATTCTTAATGACATGGATAGGTGTCTTAGCCTCCAAGGATTGTATTGATAAGTGTACACAAGTGGAAAAACAAAAAACAAAAAGCCAAGAGAGTACAAAAGAAGGCACAGGAGAATCTCTGAACTGTACACTCTTCATTAGTAATCAATTTATAGAATACAGATGGGTACAATGCACTACCACATGTACAAGGAGATAGATAGTGGCATCGATGTGTTGTCAAAATAAATAAGAAAGTTACAATTGGAAAATTGGACAATTACTCATAATTTCTTGTTATGAATTGATAAGCCAAAAAGTAATTTCCAGCTTCAGTAGGTGGTGGCAAAGGATATATTCTTTCTGCACCTCTTTAACATTATTAAACACAAATCTTATGTTAGGTACATAGTCCACCTCCATCTGACTAGACAGCTTCTCTAACTCTGCATAAATCTTCTATGATTGTGGGTGTGATTTTCTCTCCTACCAAGAAAGCATGCACCTGTTTATTGATCTCAATCCAACTACACCCTGTCGTTTTTTCTATTCTCCCATATTTCATCATTTTCCTCAACTTTTGAACATGGTCCCACTTGCCAACCACTGCATAGATGTTTGACAACATCACATAAGGTGCAGCATTGTTAGGATCCAACTTGAAAAGGCATTTTTCCATATTTTCTACTAAATCTATATTAATATGGACCCTGCAAGCAGCAAGTAAAGAACCTCATATGGTAGCATTAGGTTCAACTGGAATTTTCTTCATAAAATCTTGAGCATCATCTAGGAGCCCAACACGGCCAAGAAGATCAACCATGCAGCTATAGTGCTCCATTGTAGGTGTGATGCGATAATATTGACTCATAGACTCGAAGTAATGCCAGCCATCATTCACTAAGCCTACATGACAACATGCCAACAGAACACCAAGGAAGGTAATATGATCTGGCTTACAACCACAACATTTCATTTCTTCAAAATGTTGGAGGCTTTGTTTTCCAAGACCATGCATGGCATACCCAAATTCTAACGCACCATTCCCATTGTAGTTATTACAATTTTAAAGCAGACACACATCCATAAAAGCAAGGACTGAGACAGTTGCATCAATAAGAAATTGTCATGGATTTTAAACTGGCATGCTCAAATGGTAACATGTCATTACCAATACCCTGAAATTGACGTGGATTCTGAGTTGACATGCCCAAACGGTAACATGCCACTCCCAATACCCTGAAATTGACATGGATTCTAAAATGGCATGACCAAACAGTAACATGCCATTCCCAATACCCTGAAATTGACATGGATTCTAAACTGGCATGCCCAAATGGTAACATGCCATTGCCAATACCCTGAAACTAACACGGATTCTAAACTGGCATGCCCAAATGTTAACATGACATTCCCAATACCCTGAACACTTCTAAGCACACCCAAAAGAGAAACAATTAACTCAATTTTCAAAAATATAAAAGGAAAAACATCCTACTATCCTACTATCATCCACTTGGACCAAATTGACATCAAAGGAGGGGAGGGAACACAAGCGCTCCACACCCACAAGGTCTTGAAAACAACACCCCATGCCAACCACTAAACCATAAATCAACATCAGAGACCCAAATGGCAACAAAGTAGATGATGACAGCTAAAGGTTTAAAGTTAAACCACCATACCCAAATGCTAACACATCATTCCCAGTGCATTTTTAGATTGATTCAACTGAAACCCAAATAAATAAATAAACAAGTACATAACCCCTACAGCTACAACAAATTGCCATGAACTCTAAACTGGCATGGCCAAACGGTAACATGCCATGAATTCCAGTGCATTTTCGAATATGCCATACCCAATGCCCTAAACTCGATTTTGAGCTTGCCCAAATAAAAAACCAAAAAAACAGTAACCAAACCAATTTTAAGCACAACCACATAAAATATTCAATGCTAACAAATCAGATTACTAACATCCACAGCACAACAAATCAAAGATTAACTAGCATACCCAGATGCTAACAGAACATTCGCGATGGATTTGAATTGATTTCAATAGAGATCCAATCACAAACAGCGAACATAAAGACCCCTACATCTATCTAATACAAACTGCCATAAATTTCACACTATTCCTGAATGGAAGCATGTCAATTCCCAGTGCCTTGAAACGAATTTCAAGCAAAACAAAATGAATAAATCTACATACATACAGACACATAGACGAATTAACAGAAACCAAAACATACCTTGTATCGATTTACCAAGTTCTTCCACTTGCATTTGCACTGATCGGAGCTCCTCTTGAAACCCTTCTCCTTCATCCTCGAAGAAATGAGATCCCACATAGTCTTGTTCCCCTCTGTCTGAGTGAAATCCTTCTCAAGGTCAGCCCCAATTGCAATGAATTCCTTGGTCTCATTGAATCCCCATTGAGGAATCTTATCATCCTTCTTGAGGTTGTTATTAAGACCACCACCGCCATTGTTTATAAGAAGGCTACTGTTATTGGATCCTCCAAGGTGGTCTCCCACAGAAATTGCAACAGTGGGAGTTAACTGCAGAGGCAGGGTGGCCATCATCCCTAATCCCATGCCTTTGACTTCTCCACCACCGCCCATCATCATTTTCGCTTGCTTTAAATATTGATCTTGGAATAGAGGATAGAAGTGCCGATGAAATGCCAAATAATGAAATTGGTTCAATAATGAAATTGGTTCTGGCAGAAGACGGCGCAGGGGAAATCCCGCCGTGAGAGGTTTCTGATAGAGACAGGGCCGTGTGGTAGGGTTTGCTTCATATTCAGTTGCAATATGGGTTATGAAGTAATATGTAATTTGCTTAGCTTTTCCATGTGAATGTGTAATGGAAAATATAAAATCAAATGCCAAAAATTTAAAATACAATTACACATGTTTACATAGCTAAACATAGCTCTAACCTCCACACTAAGATATCTTTAGTCTATTCAATGGATATGGGAAAAATGAATCTAGGTTTTGAAGACCGAGAATGGGTCTTAGTCTCTAAATAACATAAGAAAGGTACACAAATTCCTTTATGCACTACACAAGTCTTCTCATAATCAAGGGCTATGTAAAATGGCATGGAGTCACACCTCTACATGGGTTTTTGATACTTGAGTTGGATATGGATGCCATTATAATGTCTAAGCAACATGGATGGGTCATTGATACTTGACAATCATCGGTGAATGAAAAAAAGTGCATTATGATGTTTTCAAAATTTTGAGGATCCCTCCCTTTATAACTGGTTTTTGGACTTCGAAGTTGATATATGTGCAATGAGTAGGTTCTATGCAATGGAAATGGTTGTTGAGGGATAAATGTGGTAAGTAGGGAAACACTAGCTTTCCTCTCTAATTGAACCTTTTTTATATTAGTAATTATGAACGAAACCTATAAACCGTGACACAATCCCTCTTTAGGGTGTCTTTGGCATTTGATTTGAATTCATCTTCCATTATGATATTTTGGGCACTTTGGATGGGTCTTGAGTCCTTGAACATACTAGGGGAAGAAAAAAAGAGCCTTGATCCCTGACCCTTACTTCCTAGGATTCCGTGGAAAAATCCTCAAACTAGCACATATGAACTGTGCATGGTATTACTAACCTCAAAAATTAGTACATGGGAACCACTACTAGGTTAGTTGTGAACCAAGAATATGTATGAAGGTCTAATGAGGATCGTGGGAGTGTAAAAGGCCATTAAATGAATCTTACTTCTCTAGATCACCATGAAATACACTTATACCTATAAACCATATCTTTTTTGGGGGGATCTATACAACATAAGTGTTTCTTAAAGAGACATTATGATTTATTTTCTATAGTTGATGGTTATTTGGGTGTAAATAGTGCTCAAAGAAGGATATCAAGGGCCTTAGGCATTTAAAAACATTTATCAAGCTCAAGCATCATGAAATTTGCACTAAAATGCCACATAGGACCTCTATATGTTGTCTTTACCCTCTAACTAGGATATGAGCTTCATTAATTTGTTTGAGATAGCAAAGATGGATCTAGGGTATTAAATGATGGATAAAAGGAAAAACAAGGACCTTACATAAGAAATGAACCTTATAACCCTAAGAAATACTAAAGAAAGACAACAACTATGAAACACACACTCCTAGTGGGTTCTTTCACTTCTGAGTATGATCCAAAATGGATCAATACATATTTTTTCATTTATTTTAGTTATTTTTGGATCGAAAGATTGGGTGAATTCATTTGATGGGCCCACATTAGGGACAACTCTCACTTTTTATATTTGGGGTTTGGAGCCTTACGAGGCCTATTTGAGGGCTTACATGGTGTTTTTTGGGTTCAAAAGATCATCACTTACACAACTCCCTTAACACAATTCCACACTTAGATTCCTTTCCAACGGTGCAAGATTCATCTTAATCGAAGTCCATATGAAGGAGTTATGCCTTTTGAAAGCTAACCTATCTAGTTGACCACCATGATACCATGTGGATTCCTTGTGATCTCTCATTTCTCACACATGAAAAGTTGGTTATGTGTGGAAATTCAAGGACATTTTAGAAGGTACAAAACCCTAACCCTAATCAAGAATCAATGAATGAAAAAAACCTAAAAATAACCCTATATGACTATGAGGTTATATTAAATACTGAGGCATTAGGAGAAGACGGGGCTCCATTCTTATGATATTATTGTATTGTTCCATAGTTGAGTAATAATAAGGGGGTATATATTAGAGTAAAACAAAGGGAGTAGGAGATCCTGTAGTAGCAATTTATGGCTTGGATTTTCCTCATAATGGGTTATCCCAGGGTAAATCTTATGTCGATCTTGTGTCTATATTTTATCTAGTTATTTTTCTTTCAGTCCCAATTTATTTAGCATTCAATAGAAATATGCTAATACAAATAATTAAGTTGTAAAATCCATTGTGACAAACTGTTCCAATGGAATATACATGGAAATTTATGAAACATATTGTTATGAGGGAAGTTTTCTTTGGGTTTTTGTGGGAAATTGCAAGATTTAGTGGTGGAAAAATTCCTTAAACCCTAAACACAGTGGACACGTATAGATAAAAACTTGTAGGTGATTATGAGCAAGGATTTGAAAAACTAGAAATACAAGTCACTAATATCTCATGCAAAACATGGGTATATTTTCTGAAACATAAATTTGATTCATTTAGTTGTTTTCAGCAACGCAAGGCACTCATGGAGAACTAGAGTGGACACCACATCAAAATCTTAAGGATGGATAGAGGAAATGAATATGTTTCAAATGAATTTATAAATTTTGTAAGTCCCATGGCATACCAAAGAATTTCACTGTGCGGTATACACCTTAGCAGAACGATGTTGCAAAGAGAAATAACATAACCATTATGGAGATGGAACGCAACATGATGGAAACCAAGCATTTTCCAAATGAATATTGGGCTGAAGTAGTTGCAACTACTGTACATATTATGAACCGGTTTCCAGCAAAGAGCATGAATAACAAGGTTGCTCAAGAAGCATGGACAGGTATGAATCGCATTGTTTCTCATTTAAAACTTTTTGGTTTTGTTGCATATACTCATATTTGCTAGATGAGCTGAGAAAGAAACTAGAAAAAAAGGGATAGAAATTTATTTTTGTGGGCTACTCTAAAGACACAAAAGCATACAACTTGTATGACCCTGTCTCAAGGAAAGTCATCATCAATCGTGATGTTCAATTTGTCAAGAATGAATCATGGGATGGAACCATCGAGAAGAATGTGAAGATTCTGTTGAATGTCGAACATGATGACATGACATAGGAAGTGGTTCAAACACCACATGTAAGTCAACCGGTTGCAACGCCGTCGACTCCCATGACATTGCGACAAGGTTAAGCACAAGGAACATTGACACAAGTCATAGCTCAAGCTACACCAACAAGCACACCAACAGGACAACATAATCCATCAAGTAGCTCATCAAGGTTGACATTGACAGATCCAACTAAGACAAAAAGTTTGTTTGAAATATATGAAGCTGGTACACCAAATTCATTCTATTTATTTTCATTATTTTCTCAAATAGATGATTTGCTAATGTTAGAATATAATCCGTTAGGGATTATAATATTGTAAATAAATAAATAGGAATAGTTGGAAGCCGAAAAGGCTGGACGGAAGGTGAAATAAACCGTCACATGAATGTATAAATGAATGCTTAGCCATGAATAGATTAACGAATTGGGAGTTATTACCAACAAGTGGTATCAGAGCAGGTTGTCTGCCATAACTCCTGCTGCATTTTCTGCGCCCTCCTGGCTGCCAGACTGCCTGCCAGTCTGCCCCTGCGTGCATTCATTATGTGCGTTTATGTTAAGGTGATTCTCTGCTGCAAACCCTAATTCTTCCACGCTGTAAGTTTCTGTTACGGTGGTTTATGCTGCAGCGTGTTGATTTGGAGAATGCGTAAGTCCTGGTGCGTGGTGTTGAGAGTAAAGTTTATGCTGCATGACTACTCCGTTGAAGACTGCTGGGGAGGCGTGATACATCTGCTGCGTGGAGACCGTGATACATCTGCTGCGTGGAGGCATGATACATTTGCTGCGTGTCTGATACAATTTATTGCGGACTGCTGGTATCATTTATATGCTGCAACGATACATTTGCTGCGTGGAGACTGTGATACATTTGCTGCGTGATACATTTGCTGCGTGGAGGCATGAT
>LPNX011209849.1:45596-132950 GCA_001517045.1 Pseudotsuga menziesii | reverse complement strand
ATATATATAATGAAATTAGATTTGAATTTATTCTTTGTTGGTAGGAAATATGCATGATCAAGATGAGCAATAGGAAGCAAGGTGCACAAGTCGAAGCATGTTGTGCAAGGAAAAGGATGGTGCGAAAGGAGAAAAATTCGACAAAGAGTCACCTTGGTCATTATTTTGTAGTTTTTGGTCCAATTCAGTTAGGAATTAGTTAGAAAGTGGACGATGTTGTAAAGGTGCAATCCTATATATAGAGTTAGAAATGTAGTAGGAGATAACAATCAATCGAAGCATATATGTGGAAGATCAATCTGTGTATCTGCTATTTTGGTTCTATCTTTCAAATCTGAGGATGTATTTTGGAGATTTATCTTGATTTGGAGAAGTAATATGACAAGTGTGGTTGATATTGAAAATTCCATCTTCTGTGTTTTGCTGATCTTAAAGTATTAATGATGCAATCTAAATGAATGTTGTAGTATGTTATATGTTTTGAATGATGGGATGTCTCTACATACTTGATGGTTTTATACTTGTTGATCGGTTTATGAATGGGTATAATGATGCGATCTAATGGGCTTTGATGTGGTTGAATATGAATAAGTAATGATAAAATTCCTTTTTCCTGAATCTCCGAGTTATGTTGTGAATATAGTGGGAAAGTAGAAGTGCAAAATCCTCCTCCTTACTATGAAAACTTGGTTCCTGTAGCTCTTGCTCGAACATCTTAGGTGAGACTTCATCTGCTTCACAGGTGTTGCTGGACAAGGTAAAACCTTCCAGGCCTGGTGCTCAGGGAGATCATGGTGTTTAGGGTTGTCGATAAAGAGCAAACCCCTATCGATAGATCTATGTCAACAAATGGTTCCATTTTTGGGGTTGTAGTGCGAGGAAGAGGAGTATATGTTGTGGCATCTGATGAGACAGAATATTTAGGATTGGTTCAATCAGAAGGCTCCAAAATTTGCAACAAAGGAAAATACAAGTTCCAGACTAACGACATAGAAGTGGATAGGAAGGCATATCTATTATGATATCCATGAGTACTTCTTCACTGAGTTTTTAATTATCTTGTATGAGTGGTTAGCACAGTTGACCTATCGAAAGACAAATTTTCAAGGCGACAAACCTACTTGCTGGACTCCGAAGCTGATACATCAACTAAAGGAGGTAGAGAACAGAGCATCAAGGGTTTTCGAAGCATGGCTTGAAATAATCTTGGAGGGATACATCTCTAATTTCATGGTCGACACAGTAAAATATTATAGAAATGCTGAAAGAGAATTCTTCAAGGGACCAAGAGGTATGTTTCTATTATCTTTACATTTGTGGATTAAAATTCTTATCTGTGAAAAGGGCATATTGAAGATGAACTCTGACGAGTAAATATTTGGTGTGCGAAGGTTGCGGGTACTGCGGAAATGAGGGTTAGATGGAATGTTATGGGGTAGATGGATGGAATTTATGACGAAATTGTGAGGGAAGTCAAGGAAGAGTGTGGTCTTCTATGAAGTGGGGTAAGGTTTCGACAAGAGAAGAGGCAGAGGACTGAGGAGATTCCTGCTGTGACTAGAACAAGAAGTTACGAGAGAATATCAAAAGAGATTAAGATACCCTACAAAGATGAAGGATAAAAATGGGCTATGCCCGATCCCAAGGAAACACCAACCTAGAGAAATAGCATACCTACACCTCCGTGCACTATGCCATAGCCAAGAAGAAACACTAGCTCAAAACCAAATTGCTTGGTGTGTCATCAACACACTAATAGTAGTGGATCAACGACCATAGGAAGAAGGCCCAGGATGGCGTGTGATGATGTGAATTCACCTCTGTTCCATGGGAATGGGACTGAAGATCTTGAACAATATTGGTTTCTCTACGAAGCAGTCTAGACTATAAAGAAACTCCAAGACAAAGATATTAAGAAGGGTCAGTTGGAGACAACTTTTTGAGGTCATGCATTGGACTGGTACATGAAGTTTGTACAAGCTTTGACAGGGAATCAACATAAGACACCGAAAGAGATTATAACTGGATTGATCGAAGAGCTCTAGAAACCCAAATCAAATTCGCAATATATCATGGAACTGAAAGAAATCAAGAAATATCCGAATGAATAGGTCTGGGATTTTGACCAATGATTAAAGACGTTGATGGAAAAAGTCAGTTTCGGAATGAGTGATGTACAACACAAATAATGGTTCATCGCAGTGTTGGTACCGCATATCAAAATTCCATTATTGCAGCAAAAGCGTGCAACACAAAGTAAGGCTCTGGAGATTGCGATGAAGCTGGAAGATTCACTAATCGAAGAAACTAGAGCTGGAATGAATTAGATCCAATCACAAATGGTGAATCTAATGATCCAATTGCAAGTTATAAAGAATGGAAAAGAACTTCGTGAAGAAGTATGGCATACTCGATGTCACACGGAGGGACATCAAAAGGATCAATTCCCATACTTCTGCAACTACGTGCTATCAGGGGCTCCGAATCCACTAAGTCAAGGTGGCTTATCATGGTGTCGAATCTGTCAAACTCATGGACATCGATAGGAGGAATGTGTGTATCTTCAGAAGATGGTATCCAAACCTGCAAACTTGTTTTGCAATTTTTGTCATTCTTTTGGTCATGAAGACAAGGAATTCCAGGAATATGACTTGATCCAATATAGGATGATGGATACATACTACATGAAGGTAGAAAAACATCGATTCGTGGAGAGATCGCCAACATAGAAACCACCAAATTTTACGCAACTGTAACCATAGTTTTCTTCAACACATCCACAATACAACCAGATGCAGTATGCTTTGCAATAGCCACGGTATACTCAACAACAATATGTACAACCACAATCGAATCCCCCAAAACTGTAGTAGTTTAGTCAATCGTAGTATCAACAACAGGGAGGATTTCCCAGAGGATTTTGAGGAGGATGAAATGGAGGTTTCGATCAAGGAGGAGGATGAGGTCATGAACTTGTGAAATGTTACAATGGTGGAGTATTGCACCATTAACAGGGGGAATTCCCAAACCTGCAGGTCGCAGTGTACTTATTGTACTATTGCAAACCATACAGTTGAATATTTTTTGTAGCTGATCGCAAAATGGAAAGCAAAGAATGTTTCGCCATTGCAGAACCAAAATCAGAATGTGAATTAGAATGCAAACCAACTTGTGAATCCGCCGCAAAACTATAACAAAGGTACAACCATAAAAAATATCTCAGTAGAACCCAGGGCTCAACCTCTGTATGTTGGATTCATTACTCTAGGAGGTGCGACAATAGGAGCTGATGGTCCTGTTGTCACCTTTCACACACATGGGGGTTAAGCAAGACATAAATATTCAAGCTGCTAGGTGCGTCCTTGGGGGAAAGTGATCTTGAATCCTTCGTTTAGTCCATACTTCTGACGAAACCAAGGCGGTGGTCCCTAAGAAAGAGTTGTCTAAGGCTCTTTAAGTTTAATCGTTATTGATGGAAGTAAGTTGTTTAGGATTTTTTTGAAGTAAATTTTGATACAAGATTTTTTTCAAATTTAAGTAAATATTCACCAGCATAACATCAACACATAAAGAGAGAATAAAATAATTGCAGATCAGATTAGTGCCAATGGAGTCAAAGTGAAATAATTTTGTTGAAGTAAAATGTTTTACAAATGTGTCTTGGTTAGTTTTAATTATTAAGAGATGAGTTGAATTATGGGAAGGGAATTCTTGATATACTGGAAGTATTGAGAATGTGTCCAAAATATGATTAAATTGGTTCCTCACTAAAAAATGTGGGCTGAATCGGAGTCTCTGAGAAGGTGTCCAACACTACACCAACAAGGATGTAGCTTGGCTGTATCTCTAGGTCACTACATAGTTGTTCCCGCTTCCTTTGAGAAATTTTTCCATGATTGTCAACTATCGTACACTGGATTTTTGTAATGTTTCTAGGAGGAGTTGATTTTATTAATGAATTATTATATTAATGTGAATAAATTAGAAAGTATTGAAACCCGCTTTTGATTTCCCAACGACCAAGAAAAGCCTGCGGAGGGAAAGAGCATACACGCATTGATGAAAAAATGTTTATTCCAATTTGATACAACAAATAAGTTTGTAAAATAAAAGGATTAAAAACAAATTAGAACCGAAACTATGTGTCACTTTCTGATCATCCACCAATAATCGGTAAATCCTTTAGTTGGTGGCGAGAGGATCCTTCATGGCAACGAGTTGGGTAAGAAAGTAAAAATTAATATGAGATGAACTGAAATAAAAACAACTAATCTATACAACCTTTCAAGAAGTTGGATTGTGTGTAAGTGTTGATTAGTAAAATCCAAACCATGAAAGAGAATGTGAATCCCCCTAGGGGGGATGGAGTGTGGGCACTGTGTATCCCACTTGCTTTCTTTATTAATGAGTTTACAATATGATAAAAAATGAACTATTACTTGCAATTTGATCCTTAAAATGGATCGAAAGGTTACAATGTCGCCGGGAGAGAAAATGAAAGAAGAAAAGGGATGGAGGATGGACCTTTTTTATGTCCTGGATGACTGGAATTTGAAATTTGAGCAGTATGTCCTCCTCCTTTTCTCAAAACATGCTAAAAAATAGTGAGTTAAATGTGTTATAAGATTTTAAATTAATCAAATCAAATGCATAATCTACACTACTCAACATGCTCATAAAAGTGTATATTTTTTTTAATGAAAATGGCACTTTGAAAGATTGAAATGGATCTAGTTTAAGATAAATATTTAAAAGTGAATCTATATCTAATATATATGCTTAGTAAAATCATATTTTAGATACATAATTATTTATCCAATTTTACTAAGCATCAAGTAACCGAAATCAAGAAGAAAGCTTGAATTTTAGAGAGAAGAAGACTAAAATTCCCAAGCCCGTGTTTGACAAAAAAGGAGAGGGATATGCAAAAAAATTCTATTATAAATATAAAATTGGATTCTGTAAAGAGAATTGGATGGAATTGGGCTCCAAGTCCCTTCACTCTAAGACAAATCTGCAAAAACTAGGCAATTTCTCAAAAGAACAAGCTAGTTAATACAGTCATTTCATTAATCAAAAAGAAGGAGAGCATAAGTATAACCAAATACAGTTTGCTACTCCTACAAAATTTTGATAATAAAATGAACATAAGTAAGTTGAAAACTGAAAATACTTAATGCTGTAAAGAGAATTGGATGCAACCGGGCTCCAAGTCCCTTCACTCTGAGACAAATCTACAAAAACTAGGCAATTTCTCAAAAGAACAAGCTGGTTAATCCAGTCATTTCATTAATCAAAAAGAAGGAGAGCATAAGTATAACCAAATAAAGTTTGCTACTCCTAAAAAATTTTGATAATAAAATGAACATAAGTAACTTGACAATAGAAAATACTTATTTCAATTTAACTGGATCTAAACATATCATTCGAAAGAAATAAAGCATGAAATTCTACATATTTCACCTCAGATTTTGACCAAAATACAATCTCACAATGAAATCACCTACTAGCCTCCAAATCCTTCAATATTTATTAACAAAATATCAGAAACATAAGTACAAATGGCAAAGGTTCAATGCATCCATCCTCAACAAAGGAGGAGAACCCTGCTTTTATAGCAAAAAAGAAGCTGAAATCCCAAGGGGGTGAATTTGAAAAGTGTGAGGTGTTTTGGGGGTTGAGAAAATGGTGGGAGGAGGGCCTGGGTGTTGGAATGAAGGGATTCCACATATATTATGTATCCCAATTGGTTTGTGAATCCTTTATCTCCTATAACCACTTCATCCAAGTGGAAAAACCACCCTCCATGAGTGAATTCGCCCCCCTTTTGTGGAAGTGATTTAGAGCCCTTCCTTTGATGGCTGGAGATGCTACTCTATGCTCATAAATTTCCCCAAAAATATCCTCAACAACTTACTTCCATTAATAATGATTAAACTTAAAGAGCCTTAGACAACTCTTTCTTAGGGACCACCCCCCTTGGCTTCGTTAGGAGTTTGGCCTAAACAAAGGAGTCAAGATCAAGTGACAGTACTTGAATCGAGACTTGCCCCCAAGGAAACACCTAGAATATTCAATATTTAAGTTGTGCTTAACCCCAAGGTGCGTGAAAGGTAGCAACAAGTCCAATTGGAAAATAGGATAAAGGTGTAGTTTGATTTCGGTGATGAGAGGGATACGTTCTTTGATGCAAGAGACACCATCAAAAGGGATATGGGTAAGTTTCCTTTTTTTGAAATGCCACATGTTTTTAATTAAAAAATGGTAGTAGGACCATCATGAAAGCATTGTATATTGCAAAGTTTCTTTGAGTGTTTCCTGTTGCTAGTAAAAGATCCTGACGCACTAGCCGATATTTCAAGTATTCTATCATGACTAGAGAAGGGTCGACATGAATCCATTGTGGATTCCCTGCACAAGAATAAAATACAAAAGGAGATGGGGATGAACATCCATATTGGTGATTACGATGTGGACTCGGTCATTCTAGATTTGGGCTCGGATGTCAACATTTTGACAAAGAAGACATGGGAGAATATGGGGAAATCATAGTTAGTTTGGTCCCCTGTAAAAAAGCGACTGGCCATCTAGGCTAGTGTATATTCAATTGGGAGAGTACTTGTTAAAATAGATCCATTGATAGGGGTTCACGCTTTGTCGACACCCTTAACTCAGCGATCTCTCCGAGCACTAGCACAGAGAGGTTTTACCCTGTCTGGCAACACCTGCAAAGCAGATGAAGTCTCACCTAAGATGTTCGAGGGAGAACTGTCAAAACCACATTTCTATAGTAAGAAGGAGGGGTTTTGTGCATCTACTATGTAACTATCATAAAATTACTTCAGATATCCAAGCACATGTTTACATCACTTATTCATCTCACAAATCATCAGCTCAACATGAACATATCCAGATCGTAGTAATATAAATACTTAGAAATAGATCAACCATCATAACATGATTCAAAACACATAAAAATAGCATCATTCAGAAACAACGAAGATTATACAGCATTGGTTTATTCACATTGCATCATTCAATATAGGAAAATAAGAAAGACATAAAACACAGTATTTCCATCAACATCTGTCATGTTATATTACTTCCACTTCAAAATAGGTTTCCCAAAAACATCTTCACATTTGCAACAAAACATAAATCAATCTTCTACATAAGATCATACAATCACTTTCCGAATTCAACACCCATTTCTTGATTCACTAAAAAATTCCTCTTCAAATATAGATATCTGAACATTACATTCCTATCTCTATTTATAGTCTTGCGCCTTTTACAAATTGGTCCACTTTGATAAACTTCCTAATTGACTTGGACCAAAACTACAAAACTATGACCATTTACTACAAAATCGTGACCAAGATGACTCTTTGTCAACTATACTGCCTTCCACGCCATCTTTATCCTTGTGTTTCATATTCGTTAATGCATATCACCCTTGGTGCTACGTAGCTTATCTTTATCAAAACCTCCTGCCAATAGGCCCCAACACAATCTTATGGCTCGCCCTTGAGCCACGTCAACTAGAAATAGTGTAGTCACTTATTTTGATCTTGAAGTCCCCATATTGCTGTTTGAATTCTTCTAATTTCTCCTTCATCTTTCCACTAACCTCCATGCATTCTGCGAAATCCTGTTCATGTGGATGTTCGACAATCTTCATTGTCACCTCCCTTTGGCTTTCCTGCACCGCTTGAAGTGTAGTAACTTCTTTCAATGACACCTTCTCGCTAATGTCATGAAACTACTCAAGCTGAGTTGTGCGATGCTGTTGATGCTCCTACTGCCAAAAATCCTTTAGCTCCATCGCCTTTGTGACTTGTGTAAACAGAGGCATCGCTTTGAATGATTTCCATAGTTCATCTAGTTGTACTTTTTCCTCCCTCATTTGCGTGTTCAATTGTTCGAACTACTCAACCTGGGACACGCTACCCCAAAACTGCCTGGTCGCATCTATAATCACCTTGGAGTCTTTTTCAATCTCCTCAATCTGCATTGATGCATCTTCAATGGTGCCCTTGCGGTCAACAACTTTCTCTGGAGGTGTTAATGGGTTTACTAGTTCCTACAAGTATTCAAGGTCACGTTTGAAGCTTGCCATGGCTTGTCCTAGATTTTGTGATTTGTCTTTGGCATCCATTTCGTCTGTGATCTCTAGGACTTCCTAACAGGAGAAAGACACCACTTTTTCCAACCTCCCTCTTTCATCCCACAACTACGCATTCTCGACAGCTAACATGTCCTGCTCCTTCTTCAAGTTCTCAATCTCCTCCTTTGTTGATTCTTGTCGCTTCTGCTATTTTAATAGGTGGTCACCGATAACTTGTTCACATTTGACCAGCTCCTTAGCTGCCAACTTTTTTAACTGCACCAAGGTGTGCGTTGATAACCCATTCATCTCTAGTGTGATTGTTTCAAACTGCTACAGTGAGGCATCAATGTCATCACTCTAAGTTTCCAATGCTCGCGGTGGAATCAGTACGATCCTGGCCTACTTCCCTATATTGATCTTGCCCATCCACTGCAATAAATTCACTTCAGGCATTTTTTCCAATATGGCATTAATCAAAGATGTCATTTGCGACTTTACCTCCTAGAATACCTTAGTTGACTGCCATCTTAGTTGAGTCTCGCTTGTAGTTGTTTCCATTGTGATTTCCATGGTGATGAAGTTCACTTGTTGATCCTTCATTGGAACCATGCCGCTGGCCTCTCCTTGTTCTTGTATTCTCTTTGTCCTGGTTTCCTCAAATCTCCGCTCCGCCTCAGAATTCGTTGGATTTCTTAATGATCCCTATTCGGAATCTTGGTCGCTTTCGTGTACCGATTCTTTATCCACTGGAGCATCTGATACTTCCTATGAACTGACCGGCTCCCTCCACTTTGGAGGCCAATCAACCATTACTGCGTCCAACTCTTCATTAGTGAACTTATACCGAGTGTCTAACCACCACTTGTGTGGGTCCCTTCGTGCTTTGAAATTGATTGTCTTCATGCATATGGAGAATCTTATGAATTGTCTGTATTTTTCCACTGCTTCCTTAGATAACCGCGTAATATTGGTAGCTATGAATTGTAGCGCATCCCAATACACCCAAAACTGTATTGCGCAATCCTGCATTCGGTCGACCTAGATGAGATACCATAGGTTTTTATACCTAGATCCCTTGCAGACTTTGGTGACTGCAACATCCAAGCCCAAGAAATATATGCAAGTAATCGAATTCCCAAAAAAAATCTCCCTCGGGTTCGAACTGGGGTCCTTTAGTGTGTGAGACTAAAGGTCTCATTGTCAATGACCCTGCTTGTGTTGTGGCTTCTACTTCCTCTCTAGTTGAATTTCTCGTGGACCTCTTCTTTTGTGTAGGTGACTTGGGGTGATTGGGCCCCCTCTTCTTTTGCGTAATTGGTGATGAGCCTAACACAATACTAGCTACCTCCTCCTCAATTGGCATGTCAATGACCAAAGAACCCTTGACACTCCCACTTCAAATGTCTTGCGGCATTGTTGCACTCTACATAACTTCCAACTGTTCAGCAGACACTTAGTTATTCTCTTCACTCTTACTCAATGCTCCAACTCAATAATCTCAATGGTGTCTTCAAGCCGCACCCTGCCAATTCTTATAAAACAAGATTGATTGTGTGAAATATTTTCTAATCATCACAACCAAATCCTCCCTCATCCCCCAAATCTGTTGTCAATCCTCTTGATCTAACGGTTGGATCTGCTATTAATGCGCGTCTTGTCCAACAATGATGATGGTTAACTGGTTTAACTGCTGCATTAACTACCTGATTTGGGTTTATCGCGTCCCTATAGATATCTCCACATTGCTCCCTAACTATGACCTTGACACTTCTTCTTGTGATGCCACTTGCTTCCAGTGTGCCAGCCTCTTGATTACCACTTTATGCATTTTTTTTTCATTCTGCGTAATGCCTTAAGCATTGTGTTGCACTGGGCCCTATCTGTAGGGATTGAGCCGACTTCCATTTACTAACTTAGGCATCATCACACCATTTCGTTTTTACAACTAAAAAACACCTCCCTTGGTAATGAAATTGATTACATAAGGGCCTAACCAATGCATTTGCAACTTACCTGGATGTTTCGCAAACTTACTGTCATATAGAAGCACCAAGTCACCTTGATGAAAGCACTTGTTCTTGATGTGTCGATCATGCCACACTTTTTGTCTATCCTTCTCAACACACTGATGAAATCCTATGATGAACCAGTATGCTTCTAGCTACACCAACTGAGCAAGGCGCTCTTCCAATGCTCCATCGTCATCCATCCTTATAGCTAAAAATTGAACTATTTTATCATAGTACTCATCAACCATTCCAATTTTGAATATCTACGCATTGGGTAGTCGATCCTCAATTTTTTTTGGTTCTTTACCTATCTCGATTCGTGACAAATGGTCGGGTCCTGCATTCAAGCGACCTAACTTCATAATGGTCTCGAAATCAAACTCTTGGAAGAGGAGTACCCAATGACATATCTTCCCCCCCAACATAGGATTATTCACTAGGTATTTGAACATGGAATGATCAGTGAACATATTGAAATATCCTCCCAACAAATAGTGTCAAAACTTTTGCAATGCACAGAGCATCACCAACCCCTCTCTCTCAGTCATGGTATAATTCTTCTCCGCATATGACATCTTTCGACTAGAAAAGGGAATCAAATGATAAAAATCCCCTTCACCTGGTTGCACCAACACCACTCCTAATGCTATTGAAAATGCATAAACATGAATAGGGATTTCATTCATCCCTTCTAGAAAAACCATTATTGGTGCTATATCCATCTTCATCTTTAAGGTGTCGAAACTTCCCTAATACTCGTGACTCCATTCGAACTGCACATCCTTCTTCATCAACTTCTCCATCAGCGTTATGATCGCTGCATATCCTCTGATGAACTTGCAATAGTATCTTGTATGGCATAATGTTTCTCTTAGTTGCTTCACATTCGTGGGTGGTGGCAAGTTAACGATAAGCACAATATTAGCTCGATTGACCAATAGGACTTCCATATAGACAATGTGTCCCAATGACATCCCGAATGGTGCACATAATATGAATTTATTCAAATTTAGCACAATCTAATGTTGTGGATGTGGCTCCAACATTGGTCGTAGATTTTCAATATGATCCTTTACCAACCCATACACTGTCCAATCATCCATATATACCTCCAAAAACTTTTGGATAAAGTCCTTGAATGCAACAACTACGATCCTGGAGAATATCGCAAGATCATTCTTGAGTCCAAATTGCATCACCATGTATAGAAAACATCCCCATTCAGTCACAAAGGTTGTCTTATGATGATATTCCTTCACAATATTGATCTGATGATAGCTGAAAAATACATCCATGAACGAATAGATCTCTTGACCCCCTGCTCCTTCCAATGCTTCATCAGTAAACGACATTGGGAACGAATCATGAAGACACGCATCGTTAAGCTTCCTGAGATCGACACATATTTGAACCTCTCAGGTCTTCTTATCTTGTACAACCATAGGACTGAACTACTCCAATTCTTCAACTGGTTCTATGATCCCCACATCTAACATTATATCGAGCTCAGCCTTTACTCTCTCCTTGTATTGCAGATTCAAGTGATATGGTTGTTGCTTCAATGGCTTCACATTTGGATTCAGTGGGATTTTCATTTCTCCCAAATATCCTAAGATCCCTTTCATTTCAGAAACTTAGTAAAAAACAAGTCTTGAATCTCATGCAACAGATTAGTGATCTCCACCATAGTTTCTTCACCCCAATCATCTAAATATTTGCAAACTTGGGTTCCTCCTTGGTGCCAATGTTGACCTTTTGAATCTTCAATGGTTGATCAATTTTGTCTGTCAGCATATCTGGTGCCGCAATATTCTGACTTCCTTCAAATTCTAGAATATTGATGTTCCTTGGGTAATCTCCATCATCAGGCCCTCTTGTAACACTGTAGCACTCCATCATCGACTGCATCATTGGTGCTTCATGCGGGTCTACATGGTATGCGACTGGAACTACCTTTAAAACAATGTTGTGGATATGCTATAGCACACTATGAATCATGGGATCAACATCCGTAAAACTGAAGTTGTGACTGAATCAAATTGACAAATACTCCCATGTTGTGATCTCTATTCTAAGCTCGACCAATACATACCACTATCGTGGCATTTCATCCAATGTGTGTACAAAAGAGTGTACCCATTAATTGTTTGGTTGCAACATACACATGGTATGCCATGCAATCAAATGATCATTAGGATCATTTTTCCCATCATACTTGGTATTGTTCAATTTCTCCGAAGCGAACTTTGATCAACCTGTGACACAGTGACCACCCATTGATTGATTTCTTATGTGTCTCCCGCCAACATGCTCAAGTAGCCTTCAATGCTTCATCCAACAGCAATAGCCTCTATGCTTCTGACACTCTACCTTTGAAATCAACCACAAATTCAGATAAATCAAGAAATCCTTCATTTGTTGGTAACTTGACAACCTTTGTTGCAACTCGACGTAGTGACTGAGTAATTCTGCCACACTTTCGAGTCGATACCTCATGCATCTAATTTTTCCTATTCTCTAATGCATCATGAGAATCTGAAGATACAGAGCTAGAGCTTCACCATCCTAGCTCTTTGTCGATAGTTGGATGGACATAATCTTCTAAAAAAATTTAGGCATGGTCCCATCCCCCTAGAACTTCTTCCTTAACTAGTTCGACATACCTTCTTCCTTCATTGGGATCCATTGGGGCTATGACTATGATATTAGGGTTCTTAAAGGTCATCACTCACTTCTTGAATTTGATCACCGCTAAGCTGTCATTAGCCCACCCGATCCCCAATAGTGCAGTATATGAGCTTCCCTTGTCGACAATCTCAAGAACATCGAAATCCACGTATGTCCTCATTCCTTCGACTTCCACCATTAAGCGCGACACTTGACCAATTGGTGACACCCTGGCCTGATTAGCCAGTTGAAGTTGCAGAGGGGAGAAAACCAACTGTGGATTCCCCATTTTAACCCATGTTTTCTTTTCCAAAATGTTGACATCTGAGCCCAGATCCACAATAACTGAATCTACATCATAATCCCCAATCTCGATATTCATTCTCATTTCCTTCAAGTTTTCTTCTTATGCAGGAAGTTCACAACAAAATAATTTCGATCCTTCTCTGGTTGATGCAATAGACTCGTGATATCAGTGAGTACATCAGGATCTTTTGCCAATGATAGACAACATTCCAAGAATTTTTGCAGTGTACCATGCTGTCGTGATGGTCCTGCTACTAGAGTTGAATAAAAAATAGGAGACATTTAATAAACATGCAAGTTACCCGGATATTTTCTCATGGTGTCACATGCTTCAAATAATGCATCCCTCTGAGTGTCGACATCAAATCGCACCTTTTTCCATCTTTTCAATTGAAATTATGGAATTGGGCCATCATCTCCTGTTGTTGCACCTCCACGAGTAATGACAACAACATCATGAGACTGAAATTTGGGTTCTACTGAGATATTTCGAAATGTTGGTCTTTGGTTATGGTTTGGTGGCATATTCACTAGATGGTTTGCATTCTGATTCACATTCTAATTCTAGTTCTGCAGTGGCGAAACATTGTTTACTTGCCACTTTACAATTAGCTGTGGAAATTATTCAACTGTGTGATCTGTAACAGTATAGTAGGTACATTGCGACTGCAGGTTGGACAATCTCTCTAGTAGTGCTCCAATACTCCATAATTTTAACATTGCATAGTTCCATGACCTCATCATCCTCCTCGACCAAAACCTCTGCCTTGAACTCCTCACAAACCTCTGCGGAAGCCTCCTTGATGTTGATACCGGGGTTGACTGAACTGTTGTTGCTGTGGGGAATTCGACTATGGTTGAACATTCTATGGTTGAGTATATTGTGGCTGAGTATAATGCGACTACTATGGAGCATATTACATCTAGTTATACTATGGCTACATCGGAGCAAACTGGGGTTGCGGTACAAACTGCGACTGCAGTTGTGGTACAAACTACAAGTGCGGCTGTGGTACAAACTACAGCTATGGCTATACCACCTTCGGTGGTTACTACAGTGGTGGTCTCTACACCGATCGATGGTCTTCTACCTTCACGTAATATGCATCCATCATCCTATCTTGGAGAAAATCACATGCTTGACAATCCTTATCTTCATGACCAATAGATAAAAAAAAAGTACAATACAAGTTTATAGGATTGGATACCATATTCTAAAGATATATGCAGTCTTCGTGTCGATGTCCATGAACTTGATAGATGTGACACCATGGAATGCCACCATGACTTAATGGATTTGGATCTCTTGACAGCAAATAATTTCAAAAATCTGAACATTGATACTTATGATGCCCCTCAGCATGACATCGAGTACACCATATTTCCTCATGATGTTCCCTTCCCTTATTGATATATTGCAATTATATCGTTAGGTTCGTCAGTTGCGATTAGATGTGATTCATGCCAACTCCAGTTTCGCCAACAGGCGAGGCTTCCAACTTCATTGCGATCTCCATAGCCTCGCTCTATGTCGCAATATTTTGTTACATCAATGGAATCCTGATATGCGGTACTAGTGCAACAATGAACCACTCCTTGTGATGTACATCACTCTTTCCAAAACTGATCTTCGCCATCAATGCCTTAAATTGCTGATCAAAATCCCAGACTGATTCATTTGGATATTGCTTAATCTCTTTTAGTTCCATGATATATTGCGACTCAAACTTGGGTTTCCTGTGACTCTTCGATTAATCTAGTTCTGATCTCTACCATATTCTTCACTGGGATCCCTATGGGAACTTGTAGAAACTTCATGTACCAATCCAGTGTGTGACCTCAAAAACTTGTTGCCGACTGACCTTTCTTAACATCATCATCCTGAGCTTTCTTTACAGTCCAAACTGCTTCACATATAAAATAGTATTGTTCAATATCCTCGGTCTTGTTCCCATGAAACAGAGGTAACTTTACATCATTTCTTGCCATTTTGGGCCTTCTTCCTATGTTCGATGACTTGCTACTATTAGTGTGTTGATGACATGTCGGACAATTTGGTGTTGATCTAGTATTTCTTCCTCAGTGTGGTGTAGTGTATGAAGGTTTGGGTACATTGTTTCTCTGGGTTGGTATTTCCTCAGGACCGAGCATAGCCTGGTCATCTCCTTTGTCACTATAGGTTCTCTTAGTCCCTTGTGATCTTCTCTTGTATATCCTTGTTTCGGTCGTAGTAGGAATCTCCTCAGTCCTTTGTCTCTTCTCTTGCTGAAACCTTACCCCACTTCACAAAAGACCACACTCTTCCTAGACTTCCCTCAGAGTTTCGTCATAACTCCCATCCATCTACCTTGTATCATTCCATCCAACCCTCATCTTTGTGGTACCCACAACCTCTGCACACCAGGTCTCTACTCATGAGAGTTCATCTTCAATATGCCATTTTCACAGATAAGCATTTTAATTGATAAGTGCAAAGACAACAAAAACCTACCTCTTAGTCCTTTGAATAATTCCCTTTCTGCGTCGCTATGGTATTTGACTGTGTCAACTATGAACTCAGTAACTTATTCTTCCAAGCCTCTGTCAATCCACACTTCAAAATCCCTTGATGCTATGTTATCTACCTCTTGCAGCTGCGGTATCAACTCCAAGGTCTAGCAACTTGGTTCACCTCCTTAAAAATTTGTCTTCTGATAGGTCAACTGCGCCAACCACTTGTACAAGATGATCGAAAACTCAGAGAATAAATACTCATGGAGATCAAAATAGAGATACCTTCCCAGCCACTCTTTTGTCTTTAGTCCAGAATTTTAATTCTCTTCTGCTGTGAACTCTCAATCCTTCTGATCGAACCAATCCTGAATCTTTGGTCTCTTTGGATGCCACAACATATCCTCCTTGTCCTCATACTAGGGTCATGACAACAAAACCATTTTTTGACATAGATTCGTCAACAGGGGTTCATGCTCTATCGACACCATTAACTCGGTGATCTCCCTGAGCATCGACCCAACCAGGTTTTACCCTATCCAACAACACCTATGAAGCAGATGAAGTCTCACCTTAGATGTTAGTGGGAGAACTGTCAGAACCATGTTTTCGCAGTCATAAGGAGGGGGTTTGTGCATCTATTGTCTAGCTATCACAACATTACTTCAGACATCCAAGCATAGGTTTACATCACTTATTCATCTCATAAATAATCAGATCAACATCAACATATTCAGATCGCAACAATATAAATACTTAGAAATAGATTGATCATCATACCATGATTCAAAACAGAGAAAGATCGCATCATTCAGAAACAATAGACATACTGCGAATTTGATTCATTCACATTGCATCATTCAACACAGGAAAAGAAAAAAGGAATAAAACACAATATTTCCATCTACCTCCATCATGTCATATTACTTCCGCTTCAAAATAGGTTTCCCAAAAACATATTCACAGTTGCGAAAAAAAAGAAATCAATCTTCCACAGAAGATCATACAATCATGTTCAGAATTCAACACCCAGTTCTTGATTCAATAAAACATGCCTCTTAAAAGATAGATATCTCAACATTACATTGCTATCTCTATTTTTAGGCTTGCGCCTTTTAGAAAATGGTCCACTTTAATCAACTTCCTAATTGACTTGGACCAAAAATACAAAACTATGACCATTTACTACAAAATCATGACCAAGATGATTCTTTTTTTACTTTCCCACCTTGCATGCCATATTTATCCTTGTGCGTCATCTTTGATGTTGCACATCACCCTTGGTGTTGTGCATCTTATCTTCATCAAAACCTCCTGCCAACAATACCTCACTTAATGGTGGAAGTCAAAGGAATGAAGACATACGCATATTTCAATGAAATCGATATTATTGAGGAAGGAAGCTCGCATCCCACATTACTAGGGATTGGATGGGATAATGAAATCTTGGTGATGATCAAATTCAAGAAGTGAGTAATGAATTTGAGAACCGCGATATCAGATTCATAGCCCCAATGGATCTAAGTGAAGGAAGAAGGTATGTCAAAGGAGTCAAAGAAGAAGTTGTAGGAGGATGGGACCATGCATATGACATTTCAGAAGATTATATCCATCCCACTACAAATGGAGAGCTCGGTTGGAGAAGCTCGAGCACTGCATCATCGGATTTTGATGATGTGCTATAAAATTGGTGGAATCGGCTATATGAGGTGTCAATTTGAAAGTACGGTGGACAAATCACTCTGTTGCTATGTCAGGTTGCAAAGGAGGTTGTCAAGTTACTGACATATGAAGGATTTCCTAATTTGCCTAAATTTATTGATGAATTCAAAAGTAGGGTCTGATAACCACATAGACTATTGGAATTGGAGGAGGTGTTGAAGGACACTTCAGCACAATGGTGGGAAACACATAAGAAATCGATCAAAGGGTGGTTGTTGTGCCATAGGTTTATGGAATTTTGGTTTGGCGAAGCATAGTACTATCAATTCGAGAAACTTTAACAGATGAAATGATCCTAATGATCATTTGATTGCATGTCAGACCATGTGGGTGTCATGACTGAAGGATGAGTGGGTACATTATTTTGTACACACATTGGACGAAATGTCACGATAGTGGTATGTATCATCAGAAATCTGAAGGGATATCACAACATGGGAGGAATTAATGATCTGTTTCAGTCACACTTTTAGTTTTCAGGATACTGATCCAGTGATTCATAGTGCACTACAACATATTCGCAATGTTGTCTTGGAGATCATTCTAGTTGCATTCCCTAAGGAGTCACATGAGATTCCAATGATGCAATCGATGATGGAATGTTACAATGTCACGAGAGGACCTGATGATGAGGATGACCAATGAATCTCAATATTCTAGAGTGTGAAGGAAGTCATAATATTGCGGCACTGGATATGTCGACAAACAAATTTCACCAACCGTTGAATATTCATAAGGTCAACATTGGGATGGAGGAGGAACTGAATTTCACCACTATTAGAGATTATTGAGATGAAGAGACGATGGTGAAGATTATTGATCTCTTGCATGAATTTCAGGACTTGTTTCCAACCAAATTATCTGAAATGAAAGGGATTCTTGGTGATTTGGAAGAAATGAAAATTCCATTCAAGCTAGATGCAAAGCTAGTGAAGCAGCATCCATATCACTTGAATCCGCAATACAAGGAATGAGTGAAGGATAAACTTGATAGAATGTTGGATGCAAGAATAATTAAACCAGTCAAATATTTAGAGTGGATCAGCCCAATGGTCATGGAAGACAAAAAGATAGGCGAGGTTCAGATCTATGTCAATCTCAGGAAGCTCAACAACGCATGCCTGCATGATCTGTTCCTGACGTCATTTACTAATGAAATGTTGGAAGGAGTAGGTGCTAAGGAGATCTACTCATTTACGGATGGATTTTTAGACTATCATCAAATCAAAACTACGAAGGAAGATAGGCATAAGATGACTTGTGTGACTGAATGGGGATGCTTTCAGTACATGGTGATGTCATTTGCACTAAAAAATGCACATGCGATATTCTCCAGGGTTGTAGTTGTTGCATTTAAGGACTTTATTCAAAAATTCTCGTTAGATACATGGATGACTGGAAAGAGTATGGGTTGGTGAAGGATCACCTTGCAAATATGTGACTGATGTTGGAGCGATGTTGACAACACCATATCACCCTGAATTCAAATAAATGCATATTTTGTGTGCCATTTAGGATTTTGTTGGAACACATTGTCTGTAAGGAAGGGATGTTGGTCGATCTAACTAAGATTGTGCTCATTGTTAATATGTTACCATCGATGAATGTGAAACAAATTAGAGCGACATTGGGACATATGGGATATTATCAGAAATTCATAAGAGGATATATTGCAATCATAACACCAATGGAGAAGATGCTAAAGCAAGATGCACAGTTCGAATGGAGTAATGAGTGTGAAGGGAGTCTCGACATTTTGAAGAAGAAGATGGTCATAAAACCAATATTGGTCTTTCTAGACTAGACAAAGGAATTTCATGTCCATGTCGATGGATCATTAGTCGCATTAGGAGTGGTCTTGGAAAAACCAAGTGAAGGGGATATTGACCATCTGATTTCTTTTAGGAGCCAAAAGTTGTCATCTATGGAATGAAACTATGCCACGACAGAATGTGAAAGTTTGGCAATGGTGTATGCGCTCCAAAAAAAATTTCCATTATCTATTAGGAGGACATTTTAAAATGTTCACAGATCATTCCACGTTGAAATACCTAGTAAATAAACCTGTGTTGAGGGGAAAGATATTCTGCTGGCTTCTATTCTTCCAACAGTTTGATTTCAATATTATTGTGAAGCCGGGTCGCTTGAATGCAGGGCTTGGACATTTTTCACGACCTGAGACAGGAGAAGAACCCACCAACATCGAGGATGGATTACCTAATGCATAGTTATTCAAAGTGGGTATGGTTGATGATCATTATGAGAAGATAATTCAGTTTTTGTTGATAGGGATATACCCGGATGATTTTACTATGATTCAGAAGAAGCAGATGGTGGTTAAAGCTATGGATTTTTAGCTGCCATTGTTGGACATCTCTATAAGATAGGACCTGATGAGATTCTACGACACTATGTCTTACCACATGAGCAAGAGAGGATATTGGTGGAAGTGCATGATGGGGTTGAAGGAGGACACTATGGAGGTCGTACAACTTCTAAGAAGATACTCGGTGCAGGCCTCTAGTGGGAAAATGTGCATAATGATGCGACAGAATATAAAAAGAGTTGTGATGTTTGATAAAGAATGGGGAATCCTTCACGAAGGGATGAGATGCCCCTAGTACCGCAAGTAACGCAGGAGACATTTGATAAATGGGAAATGGATTTTGTGGGACCCATCAACCCACCAAGAAAGAGGACGGGTGCATTCTATATCATCATCGTGACAGATTACCTCACAAGATGGGTAGAAGTAGCACCAGTACCATATTGCACTGCTGCCACTACATCAAGGTTTCTGTTCAATAATGTTGTCACTTGATTTGGTTTTTCGAAGATATTGATGAACAATAAGGGAATTCATTTCATCAATCACACCATCAGCGCAATGACAGAGGAATTTCAGATTCATCATATGAAGAGCACTCCCTGTCATCCACAAAATAATGGTACAATCAAAGCATTCAATAAGGTATTTGAGCATGCGCTTAACAAGGTCTGCAATGCAAGCCACGATTATTGGGACTTGAAGATTCTAGCGATCTTATGGGATTATCGCACAACTTGCAAATGGTTGATAGGGAATATGACATTCAAGTTGGTGTATGTCCAAGAAGCAGTGATCACAATGGAATATATTGTTTTGAGTCTGCGCATTGCAACAACAACAAGGATGGATGGTGAAGGAGCATTGGAAGAATGCCTGACACAGTTGTTGCATCTTGAATAATATCAGTTTGTCACAAGATTTCATTATCAAGTTGAGAAGGATTTCCAGAAGGCATGGAACGATCAACACATCAAAACCAAGCACTTCCAGTAAGGTGATATGGTGTTGTTCTATTATAGTAAAGTTTACGAAACACCACGATAAGTTGCAAGTCCATTGGTTAGGTCCTTATGTAATTAATTTCATTACTGACGAAGGGAAGGTACAACTGCAGTAGTTAGATGGTGTGATGCTACTTAAGTTAGTGAATGGAAGCTGGATAAATCCCTACTAGGATGGACCAATACGACGTGATTCTTAAGGAATCGCGCAAGGAAAAAAAATGCAAGAGGTGGTACAGAGGAGGCTAGCACACTAGAAAGTAGTGGCAGCGCAAGAGAAAATGGTTTGAGTCATAGCATAAAACATTTTGGCGACGTCCGCAGGGATGCAATATGCTCGAATTAGGTAGTTAATGCAACAATTAAACCATTCGGGTGGTGATGTCGATGGACAAGACATGCATTTATGGAGAATTCTATCGTTAGATCAGGATGATAAATGACATTTTTGGATGATAAGTGGCGGATTTGGTCGTGATGATTGGAAATATTTCACACATGTTCTCTGACACTATAATAGTTGGAGGGGTGCGAGTTGGATAAACCATTGTGATTATTGAGTGACCAGAGCATGGAACAATTATAGAGCATAGTTGAGAACTTGTGAGTGATTAGATTGAAACGATGGCACAAGTGATTTTGAGTGGTAGCATCCAAGATTCGCCACCTATCAACATGCGGATTTTGGAAGAGACATATAGCATGCAAACACAATATCCATGGATTCCACGGAAGAAGAGGGGGTCCAATCGGTCCAATTTGTCATTGCAAAAGAAACGAACTACAAGACATTCAAGCTGAGTGGAAGTAGAGGCAGAGGTGTAGGATGGACCTTCAACAAATAAAACAAAATGCTCCATGGCAAGGAATGGGATGACAATGAAGCAAATCCCTGGGTTTATCCCCCCATGTAATCCTGGTGCACCCTGGCCTAAATTAATGAAGAATTAGAGATACCCTATTTGGATGTCGGCATTTCCCATGGGAATGCATTGCATCTTCAACATTGTGCCTTGCCTGACAAGAATGAAGTACATTGATCATGACCTATTGGCATACATTGAATGGACATCGAATCCATTTGAGTTCCAATATAGGAAGGATGGCGTACCAGTTGTGCACACACCATAGCAGTGGGCGCTAGGACTACAAAGGTCAGGGTTGTTAGGCCTCACACACATGCTACACTTTGGAAGGATGGTGGAAGCCAATGCATACGCAAATAATCTATTGGCATGTTTTCACTGAGGTTACTTGTGGCTGGACACCAAGGTACCAGTCATGATGGAGTTAATTTTGCATATCACTGGTTTTCCCATGCAGGGCCTGGTTCATTGCAATACTTTCGCAACAAGGATAATGACAAGCGCCTAACAGCTAAGTTGAAGTAGAAATATGGAGTGGGCTGCGACAAGAAAGCATATGTACTCAACACTATAAATGATCAGGTAGTTTGCATTGTGAAAAATATTTTGGATGTTAAAGTGGTTCAGAAAAACCACCCTAATCAATGCACATATGGGGTGATCGCATGTGCAGAGTAGTGCGCAAAGGGTGTGCAGATGAATTGGTCATTATTTTTACTCAACCAGTTAACATAGGATGTGATGTTGGTTTAGGAGGGTAAGAGGTCGTTCACTTACTCTTAGTTGTTGATATTGATCGCATTAATTGCATGGATGGAGCCTCAGGACTATCAATGGATGGAAGTTGAGATCACCCAGGTTTGTAAGGGTGCAAGATACCAAAATATCTGGTATCTCAACCAGAAGGACCAGTTGACTGATTGCACAATAAAATTTTGGGTATATTGGGATGCGCTGCGGATTGCAGCATAAAAGGTTATGCTCCTATCTAAATAGGTAGCAAAAAATTATCGGTGGGTCGCAAGGTTTGGGATGGTCCTGCACGTGATTCATATCTAAGCAAGATGAGACAAGGAAAAGAAGTGGTGAACTACTCAATACAAGTTAACAGATGAGAAGATTGATATGATAGTTGATGATTGGCCTACTGAGTGGAGAATGTCGGTAAGTGCCGTAGAGTTGTCAGACGTCGCGGTGGGTCCTCCACCCAATGCCTTAGTATATCAAGTGCAAGAAAAAGAGAGTGAGCAAGAGTTGCAGGAAGACTCGTCAAATACTTCGATGGACTTGGAGATGGATCGACAGTTTGAAGAGACGAGGGCAAAGTGAAGGAAGGAGAAAGGATAAGCTTGAAGCACTACGCAGATGGAGGATGAGCAAGTAAATTACATCATAATGACCATCACCACTACGACAAGTTCTAGTGAGGCTCAATTCAAAGAACATTCCATAGATTTCTTTCACCAGGTAAAGAACTTATTTTCATCCCTCACTAATGTTGTTCTAGAAAAGGTTCTGCAAGTTAATGTCTTGCAACGGGCAGTTGAACTGAGCACGTGGAACCGATACAGGTTGGTGCAGGTTCCTCCAATGGTGATGGAGAGAAGAATCGAGGATTTTGATGTGACAATACACTAGTTCAACACACTTACATTGGATATAACCAAGTTTCCAACTGACATTCTGGTGCAGTTGCAACAGATGGTGAGTCAGGAACTCATGGACCAAGAAGAAATCATCGGTGATCACTTGGTGAAATCGCAACAACAAGAGGCATGGGTAAAGGAAGATCTTGAGCATGTTAAGAAGGTGTAGGAGGAGGAGATAGCAACAAAGGTGAAAGATTTGGATGATCAGGCAAGGATTGAGAAATCCATCACTTTTTCATGTTAGCAAATCCATGACATCACTAAGGAAATGGTTGCGGAAGCCAAAGTTTTGCGATTAGGGCAGGTTATAGAAGACCTGAGAAGAGACAATGAATAATTTCAAGTGCATGCAGCTTTAAGAACTCCTCCAGAGCTGGTGGAATAGCACAAGACTAAGATCGAAGAGGTATCCACACAGCTAGAAGAGAGTGAGAAGGATGAGAAGGTAGTCACGGATCAAATTTCACAATTTTGGATAAGTGTGGTCCAGGATGAACAACTGCAACAGTTAAGTGCGGACATGCACGAGGTAGAGGTTTAGTTAACTACACTATGTGCATCCCTCAAAACGATGCCCCCATGGTGCAGGCGAATAAGGTAGCAGAATTGAAATCATTACAACAACGAGCCACAAAAGAGAGAGAGCACCATCAGAAGCACGCCACTCAGCTAGATGAATTTCAGGATGTAGGTGATTAGCTCTCGCTCAAGGTTGTTAACACACTTCAAACTACCCAATAAAGTCACAAGCAAGTGACTAAAAATATTGCAGAGAATCTGATAGAGAAAGATGTAGAAGATTGCACTGAAATAAACATAAAGGTAAAGACCGCAATGGAAGAAGTCAAACAACAATATGAAGACTTCAAAATCAAGATCAATAGATACAAAGTATCCAGTTGGCATGGCTCTAGAACAAAACAAAATTTTGTGTTGGGGGGCTTTTGGTAGGAAATATGGATGAACAAGATGCCCAATAGGAATCAAGGTGCACAAGTCGAAGCATGGTGCACAAGTCAAAGCATGTTGCGAAAGGAAAAGGATGGTGCAAAAGGAAGAAAGGTTGACAAAGAGTCATCTTGGTCATTATTTTGTATTTTTTGGTCCAAGTGAGTTAGGAATTAGTTAGAAACTAGACCATGTTCTAAAGGCACAAGCATATGTGTTACAGCTAATTTTACCACACATGGTGGATCACACCTTTATGGCCTTCCTTGTCCCTCTACAGACTCTTTGGACCCCGTGGACCATTTTTGTACCTTTGATGTTTCCAAGATCATCCCTAAAAACATGCATTATTTTCTATACGTGACTTTTAAACCTATTCTCGCGTATATACGCGGATATGACCCTCACACCTGTGTACATCGGGATGTTAGCAAAAGGCCAAATATTTTTGGAGTTTTCCTTGATGTGGATCTAAGGCACTTGTCTCTTGGCCTTCCATATGCCTTGAGATCACTTGGATTTGACCTTCCATTACCCCATTGAAGCATTATATAAGGAACCCTTTGGATACATTGAAAGGAGAGAAATTGAAGAGCAAGAAAACTATAGTCCATTGTTTGTTGGAGCTTATACTTGAGTCTACATCCCTTTGTCCCTTGGAGCACTTTGTCTTCTTCCGAAGCTTTCCTTTGCTTGTGAGCTTACTATCTAGAGATGGAGGATTCAAGTGATGGAGGCCCAGGTGGAGGACTCAGTTTATCTGGTTCATAGACATGCCAATAGAGGTTGTCACTATTGTAATTTATGATTTATATTGATAGAAATATATTTTCCTGTCCAATAATGTGTATTTAAATGATTATTGAATCCATGGATGCATTTAAATGCTTATATGTTATTGATTATATATGCTAGAGTATTTCTAACACAATTATATAGCATGCTTGTCTTGTTTTCTAAATGTTGAGAGAGCAAATTGCTAATACAAGCGAGAGTGGAAAAGCTCAATGGGGATCTACATAAACCATCCGGAATAAGGTATGTTTCGAGATCCTTTAGTGTTATATGTTTGGTTTCTCTTGCATATGAGAAAGGATTGATTTCTACGGTTACTCTGTCTATTTTGTTACCCCAAGACATAGGAATTTTTCTCCGTAACAGAATTGGCAACCATACTGGGGAGTTCCTAGTCGTTTCTTTTGGGGGTTTTATCAGCATTCAATGTTCTTGAATTGCTCTGATTTCTCTGTTTCTGAGTCGGGTCTGGGGGCATGTTTTCCTAGTAGTGTCTAATAGGAGTAAATTTTGTCTTAGCTTATCTGTTTACCTTCTTTTTTATCTCATTCTCTTCCTGTCGTGTGTACACATGGTTTTTACTGGGATATCTACGTATATATGCGGGTTTTCTGCACACAGTCACGTATGCCTTGAGTTTTGCCTTTTTTGGGAAGATTAAGTGTTGCTGGGCGAGTTTGGATAATTTCTGAGTCTTCTTGGATGCTTCTGGAGTCTGTATACACCTTTGTTTCTGAAAAAAGACGCTTTTTAGTTTGAATTTTTTGAGAATGTTCTTGTCATTGCATTTTCTATTTTTTGTTTTGGGATTAGTGCATTAGGTCTCTTTTACCTTAGTGCTTTGCTTGGGTGCTATCTGAATAGTGCTTGAAAAGTCTGGGGGTTGTAGAGTCATATTTTTGCTTTATTATCTCATTTTAATTCAAAAAATACAAAAAACATTTTCTTTTTGCATCATTATGCATTGTTGCATTTTTCATTTTTCATGGTACTTGCACTAGGTTTGCTTGGAGAAGTATTAGTCAGGTTTTCATATAGGAATGATTGCATCTTTATTTGAAGGAAAATTTTGCACTTCACGTAGTAGCATACCTAGTTTTTCATTCGACACAGTGCATTTGCATTTATTGTTAGGTGTGCATTTTACTTCTTGTTACATCATAACACCATTAGTTGCACAATCATTTTCCCTTTCGAGTAAGAAGCCAATCACAATCAATGCATAATAAAATGAATTACACTCTTTTCTTTTATAGGGTGCACCAACAAGATTAGGTTTTAGGGTCTTGGAATAGTTCATTGTGAGTAAATTCTCCAAGACCACTAAATGAAACATGTATGTGTCTATCCAGGTGAGAGTCTGAAATTCCTTAGTATAATTAGTGTCTCTCAGGATCCTCCTCTTACAAGGGAGTTAAGCACAAGGAAATGTGAGTGGTTAATGGTTGGGATGACCCCTGGTCATAACTGAGTAGCACCAGAGATATTTCCAGGATTGTATTCGTATCTGGCTGCTCTTTCGAGAATTTCAGGCTTTGCTACCCTTCCCATACTGTTAATTCCGCTTGCGACTATCCGCCTGAGCATTGATTATATTAAGGTGACGTAGTTGCCTTACCTAGGTTATCAAGGGGGTACTTCGCAGAGGTTATTCTGTAGGTGTCTTGGTCAGGTAGGGGTAAGACAGCACAATCGCTATATGTGTTGAAGCTAAGGTACACTATAATTGGTTACAAACCTCTACTTGTTGTGTATGGGAGTCTCAAGCCTCTCCTAGGTGAGACATACCTACTTCATTCGGGAGCTCACATATCCTACCCTTGTTTTCTTGTGATTTGGATTTACATTATATAGGTGTATGCTCTATGCATGCTAGTTTTCCTGGGGTTTGCATAATTAGATAGAGTCTTTTTCAATTTTTTGAGTCATTTTGGATTCGGCGAGGCACTTCGCCATTCTCATCGTTTAGCAGGACTTCCGCCTTCCACATCTCCTCCTCCTTTGGGAGAGAGAAAAAAACAGTTCAGGTGGACTACTTCTCACATTGATTCACAAATGATGGGAGATCACAGGGATGAGATTCTTGAGATGTCTTCTCCACCTCAAGAGGTTGGGGATGTAGATTCTACTCCTGTATATGATCCTTCACTATAAATACCTTCACATTCTAGTTATGATCCCTTATTCACAGGTCGATGGTATTGGTTACCAAGTGACAAGACTCATCATGAACCCACAAGCACTAGTTATATTCATTATGGCATGCTTGATATCCCTGCACAGGATCCAGCACATCATGCCGAGTCAGAAATTGAACCTAGCACTATGCCTAGGGGCACTCCTATTCCTTTCCACGCGGAGATATTTGGGAGCACTAGTCACATTGCACCTTCCATCCCAGTGGTGGAATCTACCTCACATGTCCATCCTAGACCTAGTGTTAGTAGTCATATGCGGATACCAGAACCGAGACAAGTGACCATAGGTAACACCACTTACATCCCTTCACATGTCCCTTCATCCTCAAACCCTACTCCTTCGAATGCATTTTTGACAACCCTTCCTCGCCCTCATTCACATGGTCTTTTGGGTCGGAATATTGCTACTAGCGATGTTCGTACTGTGACTGCTAACACGGTAGTATCTCAGAGTCAAGTACCTCCTGTTGTCTCGGGAGGTCATATTCCTGTTTCTGGATCATCTCACTATCCATCACAAGGAGTTCCCCATATCCCTAATTATGGAGCTTCTCATGGGACATCCCATGGGGCACCTTATGGAGCTTCTCATGGACAATCTTATGGACCGCAGTATGGATAGAACTATCAACCCTATGGGTACAGGTATCAACAACCTGCTTACTCCTCTAATTATGGATTTGTAGTACCGCATAGTCAAGGTACCCCGCATCATAATGCTTCCATGCAGCCCTACATGGGTAAAACGGGAGGAGGGTATTATTGCCAAGGACATGGTATTTATAGTAGTCAGACTTATATGAACCAAAACTATCAGGGAGCGTGGCATAGACCGGCTCAGCCTAATCTCCCTTTCCTCACAACGTTGAACTTACCTGACTTATCAAGACTTATGAATGATCTGATATCTCATGACCCGGCTTGCTCGGCTGTCCCTAAGAAGTATCCCTCAAACATTCCCAAATTCAAGGGCAAAGCAGGAGAAGATCCTAGTGAACATGTCACTACTTTTCAGCTTTGGTGCTCTTCCAATTCCTTACACGATGACTCAATCCATTTAAGGCTATTTCAACACACCCTCACTAGGCCTGCAACAAAATGGTATATAGAGTTACCGAGGGGGGCATTCATTTTGTTTGATGACCTTGCTATGACTTTCCTCAACCACTTCCAGCTACCCGTGTGTTACGACGTTGGTACAAAACTCTTGTCGACATTTTGACAAGACAAAGCCACACATATCGCAGACCATATCCAAGAGTGGTGTAGATGGAAGAGGTTGATTAAATCCTTCATACCACCGGAGTTTCTCCTTGAATGATTCCTCAAATCGTTGTTACCTTACATCACAAAGTATGTTTCTACATCCAGATTCTAGAACAAGGAACAAGCAATTTTTAGGGCATAGGAATTGGATTTGATTTATGCTCAATCCAGACTTTTGTACGAAATCATACATAATGCTCTACGTTCTAGTTTCGATCCCAAGATCAAGACTGGACCACATGTCAATGGCATTGTGGGTTGTACAAGTGCCAAACCTACAGATTCAGTTATAAAACAAGTGATTCAATTGTCTATTAATCAATTTGCTTCAAGACAAGTCACGACTTCATCTCAACCCGCCCAAAACCGCGAGTGTACTTTTCATGCAATCATCGAACCATAAGGGTAACTGGTAGCCCAGAAGGAATAAGAAGACGGGTAAGAATAATTGTAGGGGTGGGAACAAGAATGAAAATGCCAATTTAAATGACAAGAATGCCTACAATGATGGGGTGATAAGAAGTCTAAATGTAAGATTAATTTTCCTTGCAAATTGTGTAAGGAGGACCACCTCACTCACTTGTGCGCTCATATGGAAGATGCCTCGAGATTCATAGCATAGGGCCTAGCTATGCTAACTAATCCTTTACCCCATAATCACAATATGAACTCAAGGACCAATGATTCTCATTGTGCATTGGGCGGAGATCAAAATATGCCAGAAGCCAATACTGGTCATGGTTGCATCAACATGGTACGTTCTACTAAGGTTGTGACTCGTGCGAAAGATTATGGTTCATCACAACTAGACCTTGGAAAAGAACCCGATCCACCCGAGAGCCCTTTGCATATTGAAAACCCTATGGATAAACCTAAAATTTCACCTCGCATTCCTAAGGGAGTCCTAAAGAATTCGGGGCACAATCCTAATGCTCGAGCCGCCCAGAACTATTCCATTATCGAGGATTTGGGCCAGACTCCTTGTGCGATGTTTACACTTGAAGTACTTCGGAGTTGTCCTTCGCAAAGGAAATCCTTTCTTTTTGCTCTTGGGATTAATCATTGTAACTCTTCTTCCATCATCAAATTTGAAACCATGGGACTACAACCTCACTTTCCTTACTACGTGTCTCTTTTGATTCATGTAGAGTGTCTTAATATGACCGTCAAATGCATTGTGATTGACGAAGGCGCTGCTGCTTCCATGATGTCTTTGTTGTGCTAGAAAGGTTTGGGTTCTCCCGAGTTGTCTCAATCCGCTACCATGTTGACTTCCTTTGATTGTAGATAGTTTCAACCACATGGGATTCTTCCTTCTCTCAAAGTCCAATTGGGAGGGAAGATGCGCCCCTTGACTACAATATTTTACTAGGCCGGAATTGGATGTATAGTATACAAGTCATAGCCTCTTCTCTATTTCAAGTAGTATGATTCCCATTTAATGGGAATATTTTTACAATTGATCAGAAATCGCTCCATAATACAAGTGTTAGTGCATCATCGGGAGCTTCTATCCCAATTATCGATCACTCTCAGCCAACAACTAGGAGTGTGGGTGTAGGTATGTATCCATCTATTATGGGGACATTTAGTTGTCCTGCACCCATTCTCATGATCGGATCTAGTTAAGGTGGGGATTAATCTTTGTTGAAGTTGGTGTCTTTTCACACTACCCATATGGAATATCCTTGGATTCTTCCTTCACCGAGTCCTTCGAATGGGCCTATCGAAACGGATGTGTCGTTTCCTATAGCAATGATAGCATATCAAGTGAATTTTGATTGTGTTGTAGAGCCTAGTCCTTCCTCTTCACGGACAGAGGAGGAGAACCCATATGTGCTTCTTGCATGGGCAGTTGAGTCCTCTCATGCACTGCATGATTTCCTTGATGATTTTTTTCCATCAGATGAAGCCATTATTGAGGCCATGTCTGGGGTTGAGCCACCTTGGGAAGAGTTTCATCATAGATCATATTTTTTCCCTGAGCTTAACTGTATGGAGCGTGAGGACTATAGGGAGATTCTTAGCGAGAAGATTGGTAGTCCTATGGTTCCATTGAGCTCTCTTGGTCAGATGGATGATGGGAACATGGCGAATCTATCACCTACCATTCCTATCAATATTTCTCGTGATCCTAGCAAAGTTGAGAACATCTACATTGGGGCATATTGTTCCCTTGATGATATCAAGGAGTATACTGAGCTGTTTAAAGAGTTTCATGACATATTTTCTTGGTCATATGAGGAAATGTCGAGTATCGACCTTTGTATTATTGAACATGAAATTAAGACCAATCCGAATGTGAAGCATGTTCGACAACGTTTGCTTGCGTTGAATCCTAGAAATGCACCCACTATTAAGGCTAAGATAGAGAAGATGTTAAAAGACGGTTTTATCTATCCCATTCCCTTGACGGAGTGGGTTTGAAATCCCGTTCTGGTGGATAAGAAGAAGGGAGCGATCCATATATGCACTAATTTCCATGATTTAAATCATGCTTGTCCTAAGGATAATTTTCCCACACCATTTATTGATCATATTTTAGATGAGTGTACCGAAAGCGAGGTATTCTCCTTTATGGATAGTTTTTCTGGATATAATCAGATTCAGATCAAACCTGGGGATCAACATAAAACTGCATTTATTTGTCCTTGGGGTATGTTTGCATATCGGAAGATGCCTTTCAGTCTTAAAAATTCTGTAGCCACCTTTCAGTGGGCTATGACCTTGATTTTTCATGATCTCAAAACAATTATTGAAGTGTATTTGGATGATCTTGTTCCTCATTCTCATCTGAGAGTGTGTCATCCATACCATTTGAAATTAGTATTTGAAAGATACCACCATTACCAAGTTAGGTTAAATCCTCATAAGTGCATCTTTTGCGTAATTGTTGGTCACTTGCTACGGTTCATTGTATCCAAGGAGGGTATAAGAGTCGATCCCTTAAAGGTTGAGGAAATACTTCAATTGTCTCCCCCATGTAATATTAGACATCTTCAGTGTTTGTAAGGCATGGAAAATTTATTACGAAGATTTGTGGTTAACTTTTCCAATTTGACTAAAGGCTTTATGCATCTTTTAAAGAAGGACACTACTTTTTGCTAGGATGAGCGAGCCCAGGAGTCCTTTGATGCTCTTAAGAGGGCCTCAGCATCGGCCCCCATGCTTAGTCCACTTGACTATAGCTGTGATTTTTTTATTTATGTGGCCGCGTCCATGAAGATGGTTGGTATGGTTTTGGTTCAAGAGGATGACGAGATCCATGAGAATGTCATATACTATTTGAGCCGGAACCTTATTGATGTGAAAATTCATTATTCTCATGTGGGGAAACTTGCCTTGGCCACCATGCATGCGGTTCAGAGATTGAGACATTACATTCTCCTTTGCTAGACCTTGGTGGTAGCTCATGTCAATCCATTTCAGTTTGTCCTCACTAGAAACATGATCGGGGGAAAGTATAATAAGTGGATTGTTATTTTGCAAGAGTTCGATCTCGAATTCGTTTCGGCGAAATCGAAGAAATAGTTGATCTTTGCAGAGGTCATTTCTGATTTTCCAAGTGTGGAGGAGGAGGAGGTTTATGAGGATACGTTTTTCAATGAGCATATTTTCCTTATCTCAACTTTGGACCCATGGTATGAGGATATCATTATATATTTGCAAACATTGAAGGTCCCTACTCACCTTTCATAGGATGAGCGATGACGATTACACCATGTATCGAATAACTACCTTATATTGGATAACACTTTATACCATTGTGGGGTAGATTCCATTTTATGTCGTTGTTTAACCCATGATGAGGCTGAGGTTGTGCTGAATGATTGCCACAGAGGGGTGTGTGGTAGTCATTTATCTAGGCTTTCTGCAGCCCAAAAAATATTGAGAGGGGAATATTTTTGGTCGTCGATATTCAAAGATTGTGTCAATGTGGTCAAGAAGTGTCACCCTTGCTAAGTGTTTGCATGCAATATGCACTCACATCCTACGCCATTACATCCGATTATCACCGCCAGTCCCTTCACCAAGTGGGTGCTTGATTTCATGGATTGCAACCTAGCTTCAGCTCAGGGAAATCATCACATTATAGTGGCTTTTGATTATTTCACGAAATGGGATGAGGTTATGCCCACGATTAAATCGAATGTTGAGACAGCCGCACATTTCGTATTCAACCAAGTTATTACTCGGTTCGTAATTCCGAAAGAGCTTGTCACTGAACATGGTATGCACTTTTAGAATAGAATGATGGAAGAGTTGGCTTCGAAGTTAGGGTATAAGCAGGAGCACTCCTCTTCTTATTACCCTCAAGCGAATGGACAGGTTGAAGCAGTGAATAAATCACTTAAGTCCATTCTCCAATGAACCATCGCACAAAGAAAGATGAATTGGCATATCATGTTATATCCTGCTTTGTGGGCCTATAGGACTATGGTTAAGACTACCACCAATTTCTCTCCATATTAGCTCGTACATGGGGTGGAGTCTATCTTGTCGGTTGAATGCGAAATCCCTTCATTGAAACTAGCGATAGAGATTTTACCAGACACTTCCGCATTGGAGGAACGTTTGGTCAACTCAGAGCATCTTGATGAGCAGCGTCGGGATGCCTTAGTGGCTCTAGAAGTAAATAAGCATCGTGCTAAGGTCCAATATGATAAGTTTGTCCATCCGAGGAGGTTTAGTGAAGGTGATTTGGTCCTTTTGTGGGATCAAGCTAAAGAACCCTTGGGGGCAGGGAAGTTTAATCTTATGTGGCATGGTCCTTACATAGTCAATCGTGTGTTAGAGAAGGGCGCTTATGAGCTGGTAGATTCTGAAGGGACAGCCTTGGTGGAGCCTAGAAATGGGCTCTATCTTAAAAAATACTATGCATGATCTTCAACCAGGGCTGATTATTGTATATTATTGTGCATTTTTTTGCATAGTTAGGTTTTCTAATGGTGATCATGTTTGTTGATTATCTTCCGTTTCTTATGAAAGATGTCAATGGAGTCTTCCATTTACATAGGATTCACTGATGGTGCTATCTGCCACACTCAAAATTCATCTTCTACTGGTTGGGTGATTTATACTCCTACGGGTCAGGTATTGTCTTAAGGAGGCATATGTTTACAGCCTTCTTCGAACAATGTTGCTGAGTATAGTGTCATTATCGAGTTATTGTGGGATGCCATTTCACATGGTGTTCTTTCGCTTGAGGTACGTCTTGATTCACAATTAGTGGTTTCACAGCTTAATGTCTTGTATTGTATTAGAGATCCGACATTATTACGAATATTCTTACGTGTGAGATTGCTAGAACGACAATTTGAGAACATAACATACATACATGTTTGAAGAATTTTTAATCAAGTTGTTGACTCATATGCTAACTATGTATTAGATTGGCATTTGTTTTATAGACCATAAGCATATCACAAACATACATTTTTACACACATGTAAATAAATGAAATCGATCATCATAAAAGTTTTTCATTAAACATCCAAAATGTGACGTCATAATACATAAGTGTCATAATACAAAAATGGGGCTTCCGAGCCACCAAAATATAATACATGATAGTACAAAAATGAAACGTTCTCAGGTCTCTAAGCTTGTGGAGGAGGAGGGGAGTTCTGATCGTGGTAGAACACCATGGCTCTAGCTAGTCATTGGAATAACCGAACCCATGCTCATGGTATGCCAACCACCTGATGCTGCATGGACTCAGGAAAGTCCTTGACTTGTACCATGGGTACCCTATGTCTCAAGTGTAAAATTTTTGTGTGGATGCTTTGGAGCATCCGCTCCACATCCACACCCATGATTTCATCTCCTATTCCCCTTCATCTATGATGAGGGAAACTGTCAGGCCACCGTGGTCCAACATCTGCATACACATGATAGATTGTCACTATGTGTTGTCACACCAAAACATGTCTTTTGAGTCAATATATCAAAAACACACAATTTTTTTTTATAATTTAAAAAACTTAAAAAGAGGGTTTGGGACTCGTTACCTATGTCACCATATGTCGCTCCTGGTGGTAGAGGCATGTCCACATCTCCCCGAAAATCTATTCTCGCATAGTGATAGTCATCGATGGCAATAATCTGTCGCCGCCACCATGGAAAGAAGTTCGCTGGGTAGGGGTTAGCCACCCTACCTCCGCCCAGTCTGCGCATAACATTTTCTCAACGTCGTTGGGTCAGATATTGAACTCCGTGTGGAGGAATTTCCACTCTAGGGATTAGCCCTGGTACATGCTCAAAGAAGAACGTGCTCAGTATGCTGCAGAAACTAAAGTTTCTCACTCTTCCCATTTTGCAGTCACTGAGATGCTGCTTCATGTTACTCAACAACGCAGTGCTCCAGTCGTACACTGTGGGTCTCATACAATCCACCGCATAGAACATCAATGGCCGTGAGGCTTGGTGGAGTGATGCTAGACTAGCTATCCTGCTGAGTGCCAATAGTATGGCCTTCAGTCTTAGTACCGGGATGGAGTTTGTTGGGATTTGAATCCCAATATTTTTCATGTCCAAAAAATAGTATACTACAATGCACTCATCAATGGTAAGGCCACCTCCGGGCCCGCGAGAGCGTAGGTTCACCACCTTTCCCCATCGCGATAATCTAGTAATAAAACATATGTCCTCTACCTCTATAGTGAGAGACATCTCGTCGATATGAAAAGACTCTGAGTTTGGATCCCAGTAGTCTACTAGCATCTATAGGAGTCTTGTTTTGGCCCTTAGGCTGCCAAGACACCAAAACTTATATCGACTGCATGCACGAAGAGCTTGTTGAGCAATTAAGTCACCTTGAATAGCTTCATCTACATCTCCATGTTCCCTCTCTCTCCATTCTAGAACCATCCTGCACATTAAAATTGATTTTTGGTCATTAGATACCTTAAAAAACCTTGTGCGTGGTTGCATACATGACTGTTTGCAAAACAGCCACATATGTACGTGGTTTTGGGAGGTTTTTCTGCATATGGCCAGTCCTATACACGAAAAAAAACCCTGATATGTACGTGGGCCGAAATGACCATTTTAGACTGGTTTTAAAATTCAATTTGACCATGGAAATTCAAAAAAATTACATGAAATAAAAAGAAGACATGAGGAGTTACTTGGAAGAAACAGTGTCAAATTTCGCCGGACGAAGCTCCTGAAATTCGCATTGGAAGTTTTGAGCTCCAATGGGTAAAAATTTCAAATGATTTAGAATTTTTGAATTTTTTACTATTTATCAATTTTTTTTTGAATTTTTTGAAATTTTTTACCCACTTTCTATAGTTTTGGACCATTTTGAACTAATTTAATGATGTAGGAGTCCATTTTGAGCACCATTTCAACCGCGGTTTTGACCCGTTTCTGCCAATTTTAGGTGTTATGTCTAAACTGGCATATAGGTTAGGTTTCACATCCATTTTCACTTTCCATAACCTTATGACCGTTTCATTATAACCTTAGGTATGAACCCATTCTATCTTGTTATGGAACCTCCTTGTTGCTTTTAGAAGTGAGAAGATGTGGATGGTAGAGCTTGACCATACATGGGTTCCCTAGTTAGCTCCTGTTTTGCATTTGGTGCTCATGTCGACATTTTTCCTTTAGAGTGTGGGAGTCCTTTGTATAGTATTGCCATGACTTTGTGTAAGAGCCTCATACTCCTCTTGATATTTTTGATGGAATTTTTCCCCAAGACTCCCTTATGTCAAGTTGTAATTGCATTATCATGAGTTTTTCTTGCCTTATTGAGCCTTATGTTAGCTTCCTTGACTTTGATTATCAGCTATATAGCCTAAGCTTGCTCATGTCTAGCCACACAAAGCTATTCTACATATCCTTTACAGCTTGATTCCCCATTTTTTACCGGGAGGGATGTGGAAATTAAGGCCAGCAATAGATTAATTTTACTCACAACAATTATCAATTGATCATGCCAAATTTCTCACAAAAGAGACTGAATATGGAGCTGTAACACTAAATTGTATTAACTGAGTGTACAATAGCCAAAACTGTAATAACATAGGTTGCTGAATAAATAGAATACATCAAGAAATCGAATGCATGAGGAGGCATCCAAATCTAGCATAAAGCAGGCTTACCAAAAATAAGCAAATCCCCCATAGGTGTAAAAGGCTGATCCCAAATCTGTCATGGAGCTCATGAATTGGAAAAAAGGCATAGGCAAGCTAAAGAGTGGTGGAATGGCAGCTCATACATGCTTTTGCATGGAGAAAAGAGAGGAGGATGTGTAGGACAAAAAACAAGTCAACCTCACCTAGTCTAGCTTTTCCTTTTGCCTTAAAACACTGAAAAAGCAGGCAATAAAGCAGAAAAAGCAGAAGGGCACCTAGGAGGCCAGGAATAAAGTAGAATTGATTCCTTATCTCTCCCATGTGCTACATGAGTCAAATAAGGCAAGTTTGACCTCTATGGATAGGCAAATAGCAACTCGCACAAGGTGGGACACATGAACTAGGCAAATAAGACAAAAATAATGGAATTAATGTCTAAGTGGGTAAACTATGGGTTGATTATTCTAAAACCCCCCCTTAAGCCTCACTTATGAGTAATATATCAGAAAATTATAGGGCCTAGCAACAAGGCTTAGTCACCCTTTACATACTGCATGTCCAAATAAATAAGGAAAGAGGCAAAACCAACTTGGGAAAATCCTCCCTTAAACATGGACTGTAAAATAAATTGTAGAATCTTGTCTTCACTCATGCTTTCATAGCATGATCAACAATCCCCAACAGTGATTTTATATTGCTGAAGGTCTTCTCACAAAATTCTTTGGTGAAGATATCGGCTACTTGTTCTGAAGATAAACAGAAGAGTAGGTGAATGGTGCCATCATGCACAAGTTCTCTGATGTAGTGCATATGGATTTCAATGTGTCTGGTTCTCTGCTTCTGAACTAGATCCTTGAAAATTTGAATGGTACTCTAGTTATCACAGTAGATGTTAGTTGAGTACTCAGGTTCGAAGCCACACTCTCCAAGTAAACCTTGCAACCATAAACATTGAGTTGCTGCATTAACAACTCCTCTGTACTCTGCTTCTGTGGATGAGAGTGCAATGGCACTCTGTTTCTTGTTTGACCAGCTGATTGGCCCTTATGCAAGCATGAACACATATCCTGAAGTGGACTTTCTATCTATGCTATCACCTGCCCAATCACTGTTAGTAAATCCAATCAACTCAAGATCAGATTTTGCTTTATAGAAGATCCCATGTGTCCTTGTTCCCTGAACAAAGTTAAGGATCCTTTTGGCTTCTTTCCAATGGATCTCTTGAGGCTGATCCATGAATATAGAAGCCACACTTACTGCATAACAAATATCAGGTCTAGTATGTGTCAGATACAACAAACAGCCAATCAATTTCCTATACAGTGTATTGTTTACCATCGGTGAAGAATCAGCTTCTTCCAGCGTCACTCCTGAAAGGAAAGGAGTTTTGCTTGCTTTGCAATCCTTCATTTTGAATTTGTTCAACAAGTCCAAGGCATATTTGGACTGGTGCACCTTGATTCTAGATTTGGTTTGAGAGATATCAAGCCCCAAAAATTGACTTAAGAGCCCCAAATCTGTCATGGAGAAGGCTTGGTTCATAGATCCTTTTAAGGAAGCAATCTCAGCCTGTGAGCTTCCTGTAATGAGGAGGTCATAAACATATAACACAATGATAATTAATGAACAATTAACTAACTTCAAATAGACATTTGGATCTGATTTGCACAAAACAAAATTCAGTGATAGCAAGAAGCTATCAATCTTGGCATACCAATCCCTGGGGGCTTGCTTTAGCCCATACAATGACTTTCTCAACCTGCACACAAGAGAAGGGTTAGTAGAAAAACCTTGAGGCTGCTGCATATATATCTCCTCAGTAAGATCTCCATTCAGGAAGGCACATTTTACATCCATGTGATGTACCTCCCATTGCCTTGAGGCTGCAATGGCTAGAGCTAGCCTGATGGAATCCATTTTTTCCACTGGGGAAAAGGTCTCATTGTAATCTATGACATGAAACTGTGAGTAGCCCTTGGATACCAATATAGCCTTGTACTTCAGTGGTGAACCATCAGCAGCAAATTTGGTCTTATAGACCCACTTACACTGTACTAGTTTTCTCCCTGGGGGAAGATCCACTAGCTCCCATGTGTTTCTCTTCTGGAGTGAGCTGAACTCCTCCTTCATGGATATTTTACATCTTGGATATCCTGCTGCTTCTTCATATGTTTGAGGATCAGACTCCACCATCAAATATAATTTTTCAGCAAACATAGGATCCTTCATGCACAGACCACTCTCAAATTGAGATCTAGTCCTCCTTGGGTCATTAGGATCCCCAGCTAGCTCACCTGCTACATGTAGTGTCTTGGCTGCCCATTTTGGCCTTGTGGGGATGTTAGGGTCTGCAATAAACTCATATCCATTAGACAAATCAGAATCAGCATGTTCAACAAACTCTTTACTTACTTCTTGAGGTTCAGGTGGTGAAGAGGCTTCACCAACTTCCACTTCTGCAAGGGGTTCTTCTTCAAACTGAACACACCTTTCAATGAAGGCTTTGTTTGTGCTCAAATTTATCAACTTGTACCCTTTTGAATCTTCAGAGTATCCAACAAAAATACACTCTTGGCTTTGGGGCTGCAAATCCTTCCTCTTCTCTGTCGGGATTCTAGCCCATGCCTTTGAGCCAAAAATCCTGAAATGGGTCACATCTGGCTTGTGCCCACTCCATGCTTCGAAGGGAGTCATGCCATCAAGCTATTTGTGAGGCACCCTATTCGGAATATAGGCTACATAGTTGATAGCTTTGTCCTAGTACTTTGGTGGCAAAGTTTTGGCCTCCATCATGCATGTTGCCATCTCCTTCAGTGATCTGTTCTTCCTCTCAGCAACACCATTTTGCTGTGGTGTGTAAGGGATATAATGCTACATCTGAATACCTGCATCTACACAATATTTAATAAACTCAAACTTGACATACTCACCACCATTGTCAGATCTGAGGGCCTTGATTTTCCTTCCATACTGGTTTTCAACCAAAGCCTTAAAGACTTTGAATAGGCCAAAAACTTCAGACTTGTGTTTCAGGAAGTGAACCCAGCAATACCTGGAAAAGTCATCAATGAAAGTTAATGCATATTTGTCCTAACTCATATACATATGAGGGAATGGACCAGAAACATCACTATGGATCAGCTCGAGGGGTGCAGAGGTTCTCTCATGACTAGCTCTCTCAAATTTGTGCTCTGGGTGTTTTCCTAGGATACAACCTTGGCAGAATCCTTTGGAAAATTTTATCTTGGGAAACCCTATGACCATATCTTTTTCACTAATATTAGAAAGATATTTGTAGTTAAGATGTCGAAATATCTCATGCGACAGCTTGCTGGCTTCATTGGCATGAATGAGAAGAGCAGAGGGGTTTGAGTAAGGTAGGAAGTGTGAGAACATGTATACCTTTTGAGCATGATTCGCAACTCCTTTTGCAATGACTCTACCAGTTGAAATCTCTATAATCTCAACTTCATCGAGGGAGAATATGACCTTATTAGGAGACCCAGTGTGGGTAATCTGGTACACTGACAGGAGGTTGGAGGCGAGACCAGGGACATATAGCACATTGCTAAACTGACGATGAACAAGATCTATCCTTCCTTTGCCTTTACTTTCAGTGAGAGAGTCATCTCCGAGTACAATAGATGGTCCTTTCGACATATCCAGTGAGGAGAAGGCCTCCTTAGTCGAAACCATGTCTCTTGAAGCTCCAGAATCAATGATAAAACTAGGTGAGCTTGATGTGCCAGCAACTAGAGCATGAACTCTCTCTCTGTCATCTGAACTTGATCCTCCTTCTCTCTTCTTTGAGCTTTCTGGAAGGGAGATGCCATTCTTCTCCAGGAGATTGGTCAGCATGTCTATCTGCTTTTTCATACAAGAGCTTTCAGTGTGATTGCCCTTATTGCAATATGCACACTTGTTCATTTCACCTTTGTTCTTCTTCTTCTGGTTATTCTTCTTGGGACCTTGTTGATCCTCCGGAGACTGTTTCTTGTCTCTCTTTTGCTTAGGTGGCTTTTTAGCTTTCTTTTTGCTTTTTGAATCCACCCTCGAATCTCCAGCAATCAAATCTTGATCTTTGGATGGTTTGATGGTGCCCATCATCACCAGCTTGTCCTGTTCTTGTGTGAGAGATTCGATGAAATATGCAAGGCTAGGCATCTTCCAGGTTCGAGCTGTTAGTTTTGTGGCATAGAAGGTCGAAACAAACACTAAATAATTAGGGCCCAGATCCGAGAGGATGGCCAATACGAGCTGATCATCTTTGTTTTCAATACCACACTGTTTCAGCTGCAAAACTAGTGCTTTGAACTTGGAGAAATATAGCTGCAGGGATTCAAAGCTTGTTGGACTCAGAGAAATCAGCTCATTTTTTATTTGATGTCCCCTCATCTCATCTGTCTTTCCAAAAATATCAGCAAGCTTCTCCCATACTTCATTCGGTGATGTCAATCCATCAAGATGGAAAAGGAGGTCTCTGGAAATACTCAGGCACAGGAGGCCATAAGCCTCATCCCTCCTGTTGTGCCATTTTATCTTCTCTGCAGCTGCATTGGGCTCTACTTCTGTTGCCACAGTCACCCTATAGAGGCCTTTCGCTCTCAATAGTATCTCCATCTCTGATTCCATTCAAATAAATTGAAGGGAGTCAAGATAGTTTTCTGTGATTGATCCATAGCTCTAGAAAATCTGTCCCGGCTGTCAGTAGAAGGCTCCCAGTCTTTGATGTCGAACCTGCAAAAAAAAATTTGAAGGAGAGAAACAACCTACAATGGCTCTAATACCATGTGGAAATTAAGGCCAGCAATAGATTAATTTTACTCACAACAATTATCAATTGATCATGCAAAATTGCTCACAAAAGAGACTGAATATGGAGCTGTAACACTAAATTGTATTAACTGAGTGTACAATAGCCAACCCTGTAATAACATAGGTTGCTGAATAAATAGAATACATCAAGAAATCTAATGCATGAGGAGGCATCCAAATCTAGCATAAAGCAGGCTTACCAAAAATAAGCAAATTCCCCATAGGTGTAAAAAGCTGATCCCAAATATGTCATGGAGCTCACGAATTGGAAAAAAGGCATAGGCAAGCTAAAGAGTGGTGGAATGGAATCTCATACATGCTTTTGCAAGGAGAAAAGAGAGGAGGATGTGTAGGACAAAAAACAATTCAACCTCACCTAGTCTAGCTTTTCCTTTTGCCTTAAAACACTGAAAAAGCAGGCAATAAAGCAGAAAAAGCAGAAGGGCACCTAGGAGGCCAGGAATAAAGCATAATTGATTCCTTTAGCTCTCCCATGCGCTACATGAGTCAAATAAGGCAATTTTGACCTCTATGGATAGGCAAATAGCAACTTGCACAAGGTGGGACACATGAACTAGGGAAATAAGACAAAAATAATGGAATTAATGTCTAATTGGGTAAACTATGGGTTGATTATTCTAACAAGGGAACTTTCCCTAGAGTGTCCTTATCCTACACATGTGTCCTTGTATTGAGCATAGGTATGTTCCACTGCTTGGAACTAGTTTGCTTTCCCCTTGACACTCGTCTCCTCCTAGTCTGTAAGTATAAAGCACTTTTATTCTTTTTCAATATTTTCAAAATATTTGAAAAAGTCCAAAAATATCAAAAAACCAAAAATCCAGATAGGAAAAGATGTTATCTTTGGCAACAATAGAGTTGTGTCACCCTCGAACAGATCACGGTATATCACATCCATTGGTTGGGTTAATAGTTTGACTTTAGGAGCTATACTCGTTTCTCTAAGTTTATCTCCATCAACTGGTTAAGCTTCCAGTCCCTATGGAGCCTCTAACAATGCCTCTTGTGTCACAGAGATGTCCCAGTTTTGTATATTGAGTCTATGCTACCTACATTCAGTCACCATTCACCTTTATGCTCTTGTTCAAAGGAAGTTGAAACCTGAGTTGGCCATTCCTCAGTTCTCTTGACTTTGTATTTCGGCCATTCTCGATACTGTTACTGGTTTGTGCACATTATGATTGAGTCCTTCCACATTATACAGCCTTTCTGAGTACCTCGTGTTGGATGATGAGGGATTCCTTAATTCCCTCCTTCCAGCGGATTTCATCCCATCGACTTCAGATCATTTATTCTGGGATAGGAATCTAGATTCATTTTTGAGTGCCTTGAGACTTGCAGTCATCAATGGAAGGTTCTCTCGCCATCGACAATTTTTGGAATACATCAATGTCCCCTGATCAATGGATTCTCTCAAGTGTTTAACCTCAACACATTTATTCACACTTGTTAGTTTGCACTCTAGTACCTTGATTCCCATTTTCATTATCGGTGGGTGATCTTGCGTCTATTAACGACATACATCAATGACCGGTAATCAGACAATGGACTACTATGTTTGACCTCGACACATTTATTCACATAGTAGGACATGTAGTCATAGCAAATTGTGTATAAGACCTTCCAGATTGGTGGCATTTCATATATCCTACCTCCTTTATCGTGCCAGTGTTCATGAGATTTCAGCTCTTGTGACTTGATTCCAGTGTATGTCAAATATCTTCAGCCATCATGGAGATCATGATCCTTTGTATATATTCATCATGGATATTTTGATATATCTATATTGTACATGGAAATGACCACACATATCATATTTTGTATCATTCCTATTCATGGCCATTGTACTCTTATGTATCCGGGACTGCTATATCTACTTTCCGTTATGTGCAGAGTTTGATTATTATATTGGTGGATGGCTGGTTCTTCCACCTAGTTCTTCATCACTCCACTTCTGGGATAGACTTATAATGTATTTCGGCCATCGTATCACCCCTCTGACCTCACACATTAGGGGGCATCTATTACAATTGATTTTACCACACATGGTGGATCACACCTTTATGGCCTTCCCTGTCCCTCTGCAGACTCTATGGACCCCATGGACCATTTTTGTACCTTAAATGATGTTTCCAATATCATCCCTAAAAACATGCATTATTTTCTATACATGACTTTTAAACCTATTCTTGTATATATACGCGGATATGACCCTCAAACCCACGTACATCGGGATGTGTGCAAAAGGCCAAATAGTTTTGGAGTTTTCCTTGATGTGGATCTGAGTCACTTGTCTCTTGGCCTTCCATATGCCTTAATATCGCTCAAATTTGACCTTCCATTACCCCATTGAAGCACTATATAAGGAACCTTTTGGATACAATGAAAGGAGAGGAATTGAAGAGCAAGAAAACTATACTCCAATGTTTCCAGAGCTTATACTTGAGTCTGCATCCCTTTGTCCCTTGGAGCACTTTGTGTTCTTCCCAAGCTTTCTTTTTCTTGTGAGCTTGCTATCGAGAGATGGAGGATTGAAGTGGTGGAGGCCCAAGTGGAAAACTCAGTTTCTCTGGTTCGTAGACGTGTTGACAGAGGTTGTCAGTACTGTAATCTCTGATTTATATTAATAGAAATATATTTTCCTATCCAATAATGTGTATTTAAATGAGTATTGAATCCATGGATTCCTTTAAATGATTATATGTTATTGATTATATATGCTAGAGTAGGTCTAACACAATTATATAGCATGCTTGTCTTGTTTGTTGAATGTTGAGAGAGCAAATTGCTAATACAAGCGAGAGTGGAAAAGGTTAACGGGGATCTACATCAACCATCCGAAATAAGGTATGTTTTGAGATCCTTTAGTGTTAGATGTTTGGTTTCTCTTGCATATGAGAAAGGATTGATTTCTGCGGTTACTCTTTCTGTTATGGTACCCCAAGCCATAAAAAGTTTTCTCCGTAACAATATGTATACAGTTAGAAATGTAGTAGGAGATAACAATCAATCGAAGCATATCTGCGGAAGATCAATCTGTGTATATGATGTTTTGGTTCTGTATTTTGGACCTTAGGATGTATTTTAGAGACTTTTCTTGATTTACAGAAGTAATATGACAGTTGCGGTTGATGTTGGAAATTCCATGTTCTGTGTTTTGCTGATCTTAAAGTCTTAATGATGTGATTTGAATGAATGTTGCAATATGTTGTATTTTTTGAATGATGCGATGTCTCTGCATACTTGATGGTTTTATATTTTTCGATCTGTTTATGAATGGGTATAATGATGTGATCTAATGGGTTCTGATGCGGTGAATAGTAATGATAAAAACCCTTGCCTGAATATCTGAGTAATGTTGTGAAGATAGTGGTAAAGTAAATGCACAAAATCCTCCTCGTTACTATGGAAACGTGGTTCCTATAGATCTCCTTTAAACATATCGGGTGAGACTTAATCTTCTTTGCAGGTGTTGCTGGAAAGGGTAAAAGTTGTCTGGGCCGATGCTCAGGGAGATCACAGTGTTTAGGGGTGTCGACAGAGAGAGAACCCATGTCGATAGATTTGTGTTAACATTCATTTTATTTCTAAACTTCAATTCAATGTATATAATTGTCATAACTAATTACAACATATTTAAAGAAAATGAAATATACACATTTTAGCAATTACAAAAATAAATTGGAATTATGTATAAAGTGGTAGCAAATATTCCCAAGTGAAAAAAATCCATGATCACTTCATGCTTTAAATTCAATTTCCAAACTGAAGTGCAATTGCAATTTGAGAAAAGTTTGGAGACTTTGCCTAATTCACCCACAAACCAATTTATTAGAGTATCCAAGACAGTTTTTTATTTATTAAAAATTATTGATAGATTTCAAATTCATCCTGCATGCTGGGCAACCGGCGTCACCATACATTAGGGTAATGAATTCTTCGTGTAATCTAGCTAAGTTGTTAGATATTTTGATGCTTACGATTCAAACCACCGCCAATTTCAAACTCATTTTGCCATTTTTTTTATATACATCAAATTATTAATTCCAATTACCTTATTTTCGTTTTTATTTAAAATCAATTTACAATGCATCTTTAGGTCATGTTATTTAAAACCCACATGTTGCTTGCAAAAAAAAAATTGTACTACATAAATTACATGTATACCTTTTCAATCGCTAAAATGACATATATTAAAAAGACAAGATTAGAGAGAAATTACCAACCACTTATAAATTAAATTAAATGAAAATATTAAATTAAATCTATTATTAAATTCTTACATTGGTACTTCCATTTCTTTTTGAACCTATCTATATGAATTATATGCTTACATAAATTTCTGCAAAATGATTTCCCTATAAGCGCAATGCTATTAGTTCTATGGTGCCTTTCATATTGTTAAATTTATAATTTTCATACAAGTATAAGGAAGAACCTGTTGAGCATCGGTTGTCATTGATGAAAAACCATTAATGAAAAAGGAATACAAAGGATAGTGACATTAAATACGGACACTGGATATGGGAATTGGAGCCATGAATGTGCATTGGAACACTAGGTGGACCAGGTTTTGATGATGTGGAAATTCTCTTGGAGAAACGCAAGTAAAGGATGATAAAAGTTTAACTTTGGAAAATCCATTAAAATGTGTAAAATAAATTTAAATTGAAATAAATATGTGAAGTCGACTCCACAAAATAATCCAAAAAGAAATAAAAATATAAAATATATTTATCAGATCGACCCCCAAAATTTGTGGAAAAACTAGTATAAATACCGATGAAGAGTCATTCAAAAGTGTGAGCAATTTGGTGGAGAAATAGAGCTCTGATTTCGAGCAAGTAAATTGAGACAACCACATGAACCTTTAGTGTTATATATTTTGTGTTTTCCTTATCTCTATTTTTTGGGCATATGATGGGTTAGAGGTAGCGTTGGTATTTGGATCTCTCTCTTTTGGATGAAGTATAGACACAACAAGATGGTGAGTGTGGAAACCAACTCTGAATTCAGATAGATCATTGTTACAACGAAGTAGAAAGACCAGGGATTGAAACTTTTGGGTATGATTAGAAGTAGCAACACACAAGAGGTTAAAAAGGAGGTAATTTGGGCTACATATTTAGTCATCATATGAAGGCGTCCACAGATTCTAAAGAAGAAGTTTTACATGCTTTGGTAAACTCTATACATTTTACTCTTCCACAATATTCATTCTATAAACATGTGACCAAGAGAGAGTGACAAAGTAATGGCATGAACATGGAAGTGAATACATAGTAAGGTTATGTATGCTTAATATAATCTAAGATGACATTGATGTATTAACATAGATTGGCATGATTATTACTCAGTGACATACAGTGAGATGATGTTTAAACAATATATAGGATGATTCACAGTATGTTACTCAATGACGTGACAACTGACAAGTTGAATTGATAGTGATGGCAGTGGAAATGTTGTTAGAGAAACAATTGGGTGACAATCGTTTCAGTTAATGACATGAAATATTTGATTTGAATAGTGATTAATGGCTAGTGATAAGTGAAGTGTGACTTGAAAAAAATCAACATGTAATTGCAAGTTGGGTCTTGCACACCTTTCTCAGTTGGACCTGACAAAAACCAAGATAGGTCTTGAAATAGAAGTTGGTTCTTCTCAATCAGTTGAAGCTAAAGCAAGCCTAAAGGTTGTTGCCTCCAATGTAACCAATATCAAATTAGATATGATAAAGTTTACAAAATTTTTCTTGGAATGTATATTTTCTGATCTCTATTGATGATTTGATTGGTTAATGTTGATTCATTTTGTAATAAGAAATTGATGATCTATGTTTACGTTTTAATAATTTTAAATTAGCTAATAGTGGTGACAAACTGATTCACCCCCCCGTCTTAGTGTGCTATTGTGTGAAACAATTGGTATCATAACAAGCTTGAAGGAGATCAATGTACACCCATTGGAAGTTGGAAAACAATGATCTATAACAATGAAGTTCTAGTATTGTATATGACATATTATTTTGATTGGAGAAGCAAGATGAAAGAATACATAAATAAGTTTCGTTTCTGGGAGGTTCTGGTAAATCCACCCATTATTCCCAATTAGAAGAATATAACAGTTGGACAAAAGAATGTCATGAAGGACAAGTCTATTTCATTTAAATTTCTCATGGATGGACTCTCAAAGCCCGTCAAAGAAAGTGTAGGAGAATACACCTCATCCAAATATCTTTGGTTCAAGCTAGAAAGTGAATACCAAAGGGGAAGACAAGATAGTAAAAAGACACATGATCAAGAAACAAATATTAATCCCACTGAATATGTGAAGCATGAAGAAGAGGAAGAGAAAGCATCAGACATTAGTGAAGGTAAGGTTTTCTCTAATTACAACAACAATGATTGCGGTAACTTTGAAAATAATATTGAAGATGCTAAGAAAGATTTCCAAGAACACCTTTTAATGAACTATGAACTTAGACATAACTTGACACTTAAAATAAAGATTTTGGTGTTCTTCAATGAATACCTTGAGAAGTCAATAGGTATGTTCAAGAAGCTCAAATCAAGTTTACACGATGAGCTAGAAGACAAGAAGAATGAAATTGAAAGGTTAAAGATTACTCTTATTAGTCAAGGTGAGTCAAAAGATGACTCAAAAGAACTTGAAGAAACAAGAAACTTAACACTATTGTAACACTCCAAAAATTCACAAAAATTTAAAATTTTCTTTGTGACATTAAATGTTTAGGTCATAGCCTAAATTGCTAGTTTAGCAAATAACTTTAGTTTAAGTAACCGATAGACTATAATCAAGGTGAAAAGAGAAAACTAGGAATTAATATTCTCGACTGAATGTAACTAAAGATTTACATAATTACTTACTAAATTTTTATACACATGTTACTTACCGAATCAATATGTAAAGTATTCTCAGCCTTGAAAGTTAATGAGTTAGAAACTTAATGAATTCAGACCAATTGTTTATTTTTTGCATGTGTGTGATTTTGATAGCTGTTTTTCTTATCTTACTGAAGGGGCTTGAGGTTTTCCTGAGGATTACTTAGCTTTCTCAAGCTAATGCAGATTTGATGGTTTTACAGGTCTCTCGAGGTAAATTTCTATTTTTAGGTTACGAGGTAATATAATTAAATCTTGGAAGACCAAATGAGTAAGATAGAAAGTTTTTTGAACTCTATTTAATGCATAAATTATCTATGTAAAAAGCGTTACTAGGACTACAACAAAGTTTACTCTACCAAGGTAGTAAAATAGAGTTAATAGTGATGACCATTAATGCTAATCAGCCACACTTCTATGGTTGAATTGTAATGCTATATTTCAAGCAATTTATTTTATGACTGCAGTCTTTACCATGTAAATCTTATGGTTTAACCTAGTAAAGATTAACATTACTAAGTAAAAACAGTTAAAAATCCAAGTACAACAAAAGACAGACTATCCTAGGAATAAATATCTTCTAAGCATAACCAATATACTAACATATATATTTAATTTATATAGTATACACCAACCTAGTTATATTTCCAAATCATAAAACATAAACTATCCTATGTGTAGTCAATGTATAACAACACATTACAATTGCATAAACCCAAAAATTTAATATTATGATCTTAGTTTAAAACTTAACAAAACATAAATATATAAGAATCTCTATCCTAGCTCGAGGTTCTAGATGTAACTATAATACGATTTGTTTACTACGTAGCAAAGTGGTAGTATTATACTTTCCATTCATTCCATGTTTTCGCGTTGGTTCCAAAAACTATATCCACAAAACAAATAATTTCAGGCTTAGTGGATTCCACGTGGCGTTTAAATGCTTGATAAAGGGTTTCGTTGTCAACTCCAATGCACTTGAATTCAAGCTTCTACCCTAAAAGCACTTCACATCAAAATCCTAGTTTATTGTTAGAAGGGAAGAGTGGTCGATGACCTCAGGCTCCTTGGCCTCTGCAACTCTTGATCTGACCCCATTGTTTTCTCGAGGCTTTAACAGGCCTTGGAGCTCTGGTTCTATGCTGTCATCATGCTAATGAGCTCGTTGATAAACAATAGTAATAACTTCTTAGTTGCCATGGTGTTTAACATTTTGAAGACTTCAGCTCTCTGCCAACCAAGTTTGTCATGCTCAAATGGTTAATATTGTGAGTGGTAATGATTCTTTTCTTAGTGATTTAGTTTTCCTTTTATATATTTTACTACAAGCCATCTACTAACAATTTGGCAATTGTTTGTAGGTGAGACTTAAAAACACACAGTCGACAGTGAAGCATTTGGTCTCAAGCTGAAGGGTTTTTAGTTCTACAGGCTCGGTAAGCCTCGGTTCTTTCCTTGGGATGCCTTTCATGGTTGAAATTTTCGTGGTGATGATGGTGAAAAGGTGTTCAATACTTTTTGTATATATTGTTTCGATAAAAGAGGAGGAGGTCGTATGGCCCTTTTATTTGTAACCCTGGGGGTTTGGAAAAGAGCTACGACTCGTGTAAAATAAGAAGATAGATTAAATTTTTTTACTGTTTCTGGGGTTTATAAAAGCATTGATTTATCCTATGACTTCTTTGTTTGAACGCTATCTCGGCCTGTTATTTAGCCAAGTGTTTCTTGCATGGCCATGCCAATATTAATGCAAGGATTTGTTTTTTTTTAAAACATGGATCCAATGGCGATTATTTGGTTAACTTTTGGTTAAAAGATTACTTTGTGCCGAAGCATTTTGTTTACAGTTATGATATAAAAAAACTAGCCATTTAGTAATTATCCCCTTCTTAGTATTTGATTTTAAACAAAGGAGGTTGCAAAGGTTTAAACAAAGTATTGATAAGTTTAACCCTTGTTTCGGAATGAGGCCTTTCTACTAGAGTTTAAATAATTATCAAATTAATGACTTCCTTTTTTGTAAATTTCTAAAGCACTGAGTAAAATGCCACTGAGTAAAATGCTTGTTTTTAAGGGTATTTCTACTTTTGTTAACAATGTATTGTAAAATTCTACTATGCTCGCAACTGGATAGAGTCATTTAACGAGATAGTTAAAGTAATTTTATTTATTTATAAATGTGATACTGTAAAAATGAATAACCCAAGATCTTATTAAGCAGTTTTGATATTTAGATTAGGGTTTTGTTATTTTCTTTTTAACATAAATAGATTTGATAACTAGGTTATCTTCGTATCTATTTTTATCTTTTTACTTAATCCACTGTTAAATATGGATACACTTATTCCTTATCTATAGCATACCATTGTTTTACTTTTAGTTAGTTACTGATTGAGGAATCTTTCTTTCTTTTTAAATAGGTCCTATAGATAGATCAAAGGTTTCACTTTTTTTATTTATTTAAAGAAAAGGGTTTATAAAATGTTTTACAATCTTACCCATAGTAATAATATCATACTGATTATTTATAGTCTTGATTATTAAATACTTAAATTATATACTATAATACTGTAGGTATTATAGTTCCAGTCTAATGTCTGTCCTTTATGAAACTTGCTTAGTTGTGATTAAAAAGAAACTATTTAGGATTTAACTTTGCATTACTTCTTGTAATATAGCTAGAATAATTGGTTATGCTTTAGGAAAATAAAAGATTAGAATAAAGAATGGTTTTCTCAGTATAAATTAATAGTTGTATTGCAGCCGTTAATATTGTAATATCTTATACATAGTTTAAAGACTACGTAACAAAAAAATTACCAAAGAGACTCTATGATATTTTCTTAGAGGTTTTTGAAATAAAATAAGTTCTAGAAAAGATAAATAATAGTAAAACTTCCAAAAATTAAGCAGATTCAAATCATCCTGTTCCTATGAAATCATTCTTCTAAACCACCTTCTGTACTAGAGTACTTCATCAATTGATGAGTGGAAAAATACAATAATGGAATTTTTTTTATTCATTAACCCATCTGATCTAAGTCTAGGTTCTTTTTAATCAGTTAAAAAAATACAAGTAGTTTTCTGAACAAAAAATGCATACTTGGACTATCTATTTGCAGCTGCAAGTATTTAAGAAGTAAAACAAGTCTTCACTACTTTCATTTTAGAACTTTTACTTGCATGAAGATAACTAAAACTACTCTTTGGAGCCTAGAAACTTGTAAAGGAGACAAACAACCCAAGGAGCCCATTCCACCCAACCTTTCAAGAAGATAGCTCATTACTTGTCTTAGGACCCCCGATCCTGTCCACTGATCCACCATGTTGAAAGCACTGTGTAATAGGATGGGATTGGATACCCTTGTAACTCTAGAGAAGTACTTAACAACAATACTTCTGCACTCTATAGGAAAGAACACAACTAACAAGCTGCGCTAGCTCTAAAAATAGTCTTAACACTCAAACCACTTCTACCTTTCCCCTCATCGAATATCTTGTGCATATTTATCAATTTCAGAAATTACACAAGGTAATGATTGAACAACCCTCTGCTGAAATTCAATGGGTAGATATATGCATGCCTAGGTATTTTGGTCAGTTCTTTATTTAATGAGCCACCTGCTCTGTTCCACTTTCTTGGAGAACATGACCACAAAATTAGGGAAGTTGTCCCCTGCAACAGCTAGAAGTGGTTGAGGATGCTGCCATGTGTCAATTTTATCTCACCCCAGTCTATTCCACCTAGTGGGCCAACAGACACTCATTCAACAACCTCCTTTGGCCATTTGTCTCATATTTTATTTATTAATAATAAAATATTCAACATAATTAATTAGAGTCATCCTTGACCCTACATGGTCAATAGTCACAAACTTTACAATAAAATAAAATATAATGTCTTCTTTAACATAAAATGTTATTGAAATCGGGATATGTGACCAACACCCCCCTTAAATCTAACATTGTCCTCAATGTTACTTTATTCATCATCCTCAGAGCTACCCTGGAACAGAATTGGATATACTGCCCACATATGATTCTCCAATTCCTAGGTTGCTTCTTCTATACTAGGGTGCTTCCATTGCACCTTCACCTATCCAATGGTGCAATTTTGAAGTATGATTTTTCTCTTGTCGAGGAAACAGTCTGGTTCCACCATAAAATATCCTTCGGGCTCCATTTATACATCATTCCAATTTATCACATGAGTAGCATCAATGTACATATATTTTTAAAACATAAATATGAAAATGATTATGAACTTTAAGATTCGGTGGTAAGGCCAATTGGTATGCCACCGGTCCAACTCTAGACAATATTTCAAAAATCCCATAGTACCTGGGTGCTACCTTAGCATGGATCCCTAATTTTAAGGAAATATTTTTAGGTTTTACCTTAATGAAAACATGTTCACCCACCTAGAACTCTTTTTGATTTCATTTAAAATCCACTTGACTCTTCTATTTGTCTTGTGAAACATTTAAATTACCTTGTACCTACTTCACAGATAATTCCTTCTCCTTTAATAATTTAGGTCCTAGTATTAACCTGTCCACTGGGTTACTCCATGAGATGGGAGTAATGTAATTTTTTCCATACCGAATTTCAAATGGGTTGAATTTTGCTGAAACTTAGTAGTGGTTGTTGTATGCAAACTCAAGCAAGTGTAAGTACTCCTCCCATTTACTTGGTTGTTCTCTAATGTACATCCTTAAGATATATTCTAATTTTAGCTTGTCTTCTTTATTAATGTGTTCTTCATTAGTTATAGTTACAGCAAAAGCTTTACATCCCTTCCGAACAACCCTTTTTAGTTGTAAGGAAGAAATCCATCTGATTGTCATTTTCCCAGGGATTCCTTTTACGGTTACTGTTTCTTCTTTGTTATTAAAACGAGTAAGAGTTTTATCAAAACACTTAAAAACTACTTGATGCTATTCCAACCAATACATTCCAATTAATACATCATAGGAGCCTAACTGAAGTACATTCAACTTTACAGAAGTTTTGAACTAATTCATAAATAATGTACAATCTTTCACAAAATCAGTTACCTTCCTTTTTCCTCCTGTAGCTAATTGAACCAGCCATGATTTTGCAATTTTCTCTACTAGTAGTTTACTTTTCTCTACTAAACTGGAGAGACATAACTCAGGATAGCCCCTGGGTCAATTAAAAATATAAATAGGTTTATTGTTTAGCATACCTTTATACTTCCACCACGGAAGTATGATATTCAGCCTGTATGTTTTTGAGTGTTGCATTGATTCTGGGCATCCCTCTTGCTAAGTCACCAACCATTGTTTCTTGCTACATAGCATGAATGTTGTTGATGGTCTTCTTTCTGTTAGGACAGATTGATGTGTAGTGAGGTCCCTGGCATTCCCAACATTTTATCGGTTCCTTACGTTCGTTATTTTTAACATAGTTATTATTGTTATTTGTAAATTATTTATTTCTTGTGACAGCAGGGTTTTTTTGTGGGTTACTTTTTGAATTATTCCCTTAAAAAAAATTGTTAGGAAGATTATGTGAGTCATTATGCCCAAAATTCCGATTCGGTGCGAAACTTTCCTTTCCTGGTTCAAAATTATTAGGCCTTTCTATTTTCCAGTTTGGCAGGTTCTCCCTTTTTCGGTTATGCTCATAGTAGAAATTTTCTTTCCACATGGCCTCTTCAAGGGTTTTGGGATTATCATATTCAATCCTGTCCTTAATATGGAGAAGTAAACAACTTAGAAATCGTTGTACCTTAGGTTTTTCATCAAAAATATAGGGCACATATCACAGTAAGCTCAGAAATTTACAATTTAACTCTTTCATACTCATAGTTCCCAACCTTAAGTCATAAAATTCTTTAGCCCGTTCCTCGTAATATTGCTCTGACATAAATTTATTTTTAAAATACTTTTTAAAAGTGCTCCAGTTTATATTTTTCTCTTTTATTCCTTTAACTCATTTTATGTCCTGCCACCAAATGTCAGCTTTTCCAATTAAGTTGTAAATTTCCATTCTTACTTTTAACTGATTAGAATAGTTATATATATGAAAATACTTTTTCATTCCGGACATCCATGCTTCGACTTCCTCTCCTTTTTCTGTTTCACCATTAAAAGTTGGTGTTTTTATCTTTTTGAACTCTCCAGAAATTAGAGCAGTAATCACTCTCACTACTGTCACTAGAATATTGATGTTTGTTTCTGTATGAGTTACCATTAATTTCAGAAGAAGAACTACTTTACATTTTGAGTATTATGACCTTTTACTCTTATGTTGGTAGGATGTATTATCAGATTCTATCTATTTATCATTTGCTCCATTAGAAATATTTTCTAGTAGTATCTGATTAAGCTTTTCCTGATCTCTTAAGATTCTCTCATTTTCTTTCTTAATGGTTTCCATTTCAATTTTTAATTCCTTAACATTTTGCAGCAATTCAGATGAATTATTGGTTATATATTCTTTAACATGTTCTCTTTCAAAGTTATTTTGTTCATTTAATGGGGACCTGTCTTCAGCATACTCTTCAAGTCCTTCCATACCTGCAATTCTGATTTAGAAAATCTTCTGTACATTCAACATTAAAATCATAAATCAATAATCATACTCTTTTGTTACTTTTTGTTTACATGCATGGAGCCACTTTAGGCCTAGTGTCTAAACGTGTGCTCTGATACCATATGTAACACTCCAAAAATTTACAAAAATTTTAAATTTTTTTTTTGACATTAAATGTTTAGGTCATATCCTAAATTGCTAGTTTAGCAACTAACTTTAGTTTAAGTAACCGATAGACTATAATCAAGGAGAAAAGAGAAAACTAGGAATTAATATTCTTGACTAATTGTAACTAAATATTTACAGAATTACTTACTAACTTTTAATACACATGTTACTGAATGAATGAATATGTAAAGGATTCTCAGTCTTGAAAGTTAATGAGTTAGAAACTTAATGAATACATACCAATTGTTTATTTTTCTGCATGTGTTTGATTTCGATAGCTGTTTTTCTTGTCTTACTGAAGGGGCTTGAGGTTTTCCTGAGGCTTACTTAGATTTCTAAAGCTAATGCAGATTTGATGCTTTTACAGGTCTCTATAGGTAAATTTCTATTTTCAGATTACGAGGTAATATAATTAAATCCTGGAATACCAAACGAGTAATATAGAAAGGTTTTTGAGCTCTATTTAATGCATCAATTATCTATGTAAAAATCATTACTAGGCCTACAACAAAGTTTACTCTACAAAGGTAGTAAAATAGAGTTAATAGTGATGATCATTAATGCTAATCAGCCACACTTCTATGGTTGAATTGTAATTCTAGATTTCAAGCAATTTATTTTATGAATGCAGTCTTTACCATGTAAATCTTATGGTTTAACCTAGTAAACATTAACATTACTAAGTAAAAACAGTTAAAAAACCAACTACAGCAAAAGGCAGACTATCCTAGGCATAAATATGTTCTAAGCATAACCAATATACTAACATATATATTTAATGTATATAGTATACACCAACCTAGTTATATTTCCAAAGCATAAAACATAAACTATCCTAAGTGTAGTCAATGTATAACAATACATTACACTTGCATAATCCCAAAGTATAGAATTTAATATTATGATCTTAGTTTAAAACTTAACAAAACATAAATATATAAGAATCTTTATCCTAGTTCAAGGTTCCATGTAACTATAATACGATTTGTTTACTAAATCACAAAGTGGTAGTATTATACTTTCCATTCATTTGCAGGTTTTTATGCTGGTTCCAAAAACTATATCGAAAAAATAAAGAATTTCAGGCTTAGTGGATTCCACATGGCATTTAAATGCTTGATGAAGGGTTTTGTTGTCAACTCCAATGCACTTACATTCAAGCTTCTACCCTAAAATCACTTGACATCAAAATCTTGTTTTATTGTTAGAAGGGAAGAGTGGCCAACAACCTCGGGCTCCTTGGCCTCTGCAACGCTTGATCTGACCCCTTGGTTTGCTCAAGGCTTTAACAAGATTTGGAGTTCTGGTTCTACATTGTCATCATGCTAATGAACTTCTTGATAAAAAGTGGTAATAACTTCTTGGTTTCCATGGTGTTTAACAGTTCAAAGACTTCAGCTCTCTGCCAACCAAGTTCTTCGTGCTCAAATAGTTAATATTGTGAGTGGTAATGATTCTTTTCTTAGTGATTTAGTTTTCCTTTTATATCTATTACTACAAGCCATCTACTAATAGTTTGGCAATTGTTTGCAGGTGAGACTTAAAAACACACAGTTGACAGTGAAGCGTTTGGTCTTAAGCTAAAGGGTTTTTAGTTCTACAGGATCGGTAAGCATCAGTTCTTTCCTTGGGATGCCCTTCATGGTTGAAATTTCTGTGGTGATGATGGTGAAAAGGTGTTCAATACTTGTTGTTGATCTTGTTTGGAGAAAAGAGGAGGAGGTCGTATGGCCCTTTTATTTGTAACCCTATGGGTTTGCAAAAGAGCTACGACTCGTATAAAATAAGAAGACAGATTAAATTTTATTACTGTTTCCAGGGTTTATAAAAGCGTTTGATTTATCCTATGACTTCTTTGTTTGAACGCTATCTCGCCCTCTTATTCATCCAAGTGTTTCTTGCATGTCCATGACAATATTAATGCAAGGATTTATTTATTTATTTTAAACATGGATTCAATGGCGATTATTTGGTTAACTTGTGGTTAAAAGATTACTCTGTGCCTAAGCATTTTTTTTACGGTTGTGATATAAAAAGAATAGTTGTTTAGTAATTATCTCCTTCTTATTCTTTGATTTTAAACAAAGGCAGTTGCAACGGTTTAAAGAAAGTATTGATAATTTTAACCCTTACTTCGAAATGAGGGCTTTCTACCAGAGATTAAATAATTATTAAAATAATGACTTCCTTTTTGTAAATTTCTGAAGCACTAAGTAAAATGCTTGTTTTTAAGGGTATTTCTACTTTCGCTAACAATGTATTGTAAAAGTCTACTATGGACGCAACTGGATAGAGTCATTTGACAAGATAATTAAAGTAATTTTATTTATTTATAAATGTGATACTGTAAAAATGATTAACCCATGTTGTTATTAAGCAGTTTTGATATTTAGATTAGGGTTTTGTTATTTTCTTTTTAACATAAACAGGTTTGATAACTAGGTTATCTTCGTATCTGTTTTTATCTTTTGACTTACTCCACTATTAAATATGGATAGACTTATTCCTTATATATAAATATGGATACACTTATTCCTTATCTGTAGCATACCATTGTTTTATTTTTAGTTAGTTACTGATTGAGGAATCTTCCTTTCTTTTTAAATAGGTCCTGTAGATAGATCAAAGGTTTCTCTTTTTTTTTTAAGAAAAGGGTTTATAAAATGGTTTACAATCTTACCCATAGTAATAATATCATACTGATTATTTACAGTCTTGATTATTAAATACTTAAATTATATACTATAATACTGTAGGTATTATAGTTTTAGTCTAATTTCTGTCCTTTATGAAACTTGTTGAGTTGTGATTAAAAAGAAACGGTTTAGGATTTAACTTTGCATTACTTCTTGTAATTTAGCTAGAATAATTGTTTATGCTTTAGGAAAATAAAACATTAGAATAAAGAATGGTTTTCTCAGTATAAATTAATAGTTGTATTGCAGCCATTAATATTGCAATATCTTATACATAGTTTAAAGACTATGTAACAAAAAACTTACTATAGAGACTCTATGAGATTTTCTTAGAGGTTTTTGAAATAAAAGCAGTTCTAGAAAATCTAAATAATAGTAAATCTTCCAAAAATTAAGCAGATTCAAATCATCTTGTTCCTATGAAATCATTCTTCTAAACCACCTTATGTACTAGGTTACTTCATCAATTGATGAGTGGAAAAATATAGTAAGGGATTTTTTTTATTCATTAACCCATCTAATCTAATTCTAGGTTCTTTGTAATTAGTTAAACAAATATAAGTATTTTTCTGAATAAAAAAAATGCATACTTGGACTATCTGTTTGCAGCTGCAAGTTTTTAAGTAAAACAAGTCTTGACTACGTTCATTTCATAACTTTTACTTGCATGAAGATAAAATAAATTAACACTTTGGAACCTGGAAACTTGTAGAGGAGACAAAAAACCCAAGGATCTCGTTCCACCCAAACTTTCCAGAAGATAGCTCACTACTTTTCTTAGGACCCCCGAGCCTGTCCACTAATCCACTAAGTTGAAAACTGATGTGTAATAGGATGGGATTGAATACCCCTGCAACTCCACAGAAGTACTTAAAATCAGTACTTCTGGACTCTGCAGCAAAGAATTCAGCTAACATGCTGCACTAGCTTTGAAAACAGTTTTAGCACTCAAACCACTTTTGCCTTTCCCCTCATCAAATCGCTTGTGCATATTTCTCAATTTTAGAAATTATACAAGGTAATGATTGGAGAGCCCTCTGCTGAAATTTGATGGGTAGATATATACATTCCTAGGTCTTTTGGTCAGTTCTTTATTTAATGAGACACCTTCTCTATTCCACTTTCTTGGGGAACATGACCACAAAATTAGGGAAGTTGCCCCCTACAACAGCTAGAAGTGGTTGTGGATGCTTCCATGTGTCAATTTGCTCTCACCCCAGTCTATTCCACCTAGTGGGCCAGTGGACACTCATTCAACATCCTCCTTAGGCCATTTTCCTCATCTTTTATTTATTAATAATAAAATATTCAACATCATTAATTACATTCATCCTTGACCCTATGTTATGGAGAGAAATTCCTATGGATTGGGGTACCACAACAGATAGCTTGACTCCAGAAATCAATCCTTTTGAATATGCAAGAGAAATCAAATATCTAACACTAAAGGATCAGACCTCATACCTTATTCTGAACGGTTGAAGTAGATCCCCGTTGAGCTTTCCAACTTCATCTTGAATTGATGAATCACTTCCTCAACAATAAGTAAACAAGACAAGCATACTATATATTGGTGTTAGATCTACTCTAGCATATATAATTCAACAACGTAAAAGCATTTGCAATCATCCATGGATAAAATATTCATTCAAACATACATTAACAGGAAAAGATATTTATATTAATATAAAATTAGAGATTACAATGAATACAACCTCTATTGGCACGTCTGCAAATCTGAGACTGAATCCCCCACTTGGGCCTCCACCACCTCAATCCTCCATCTCTCGATAGCAAGCTCACAAGCAAAAGGAAATCTTGGGAAGAACACCAAAGTGCTCCAAGGGACAAAGGGATGCAGACTCAAGCACAAGTTCCAGCAACAATGGACTATAGTTTCTTTGCTTTCAATTCTCTTATGCCTTCAATGTATCCAAAGGGTTCCTTATATAGCTTTTCAATGGGGTAATGAAAGGTCGAATCCGAGCGATCTCAAGGAATATGGAAGGCGAGGAGACAAGTGAGTCAGATCCATGTCAAGGAAAACTCCAAAAGGATTTGGACTTTTTACACATCCCGATGTACGCAGTTTTAGAGGTCAAACCCGTGTATATATGCGATAAGGGGTTTAAAAGTCGCGTATATCAATTTTCACATGTTTTTAGGGATGGTCTAGGAAACATCAAAGGACAAAAAATGGTCCAAGGGGTCTAAGGAGTCTACAGAGGGATAGGGGAATTCCATACAAGTGTGATTCACCTGGTGTGGTAAAATCATCTATAATAGATGCCTCCTAATGTGTGAGGTCAGAGGGGTCATACGATGGCCGAAATACATTATAAGTCCATCCCAAAAGTGGAGTGATGAAGAATCCCAAATGGAAGACTAGCCACCCAATCTGCATAGTACAATGATACAACTTTGCAGATAACTGCAAATACATATAGCAGTCCCGGATACATAAGAGTACAATGGCCATGAATAGGGATGATACAAAATATGACATAAGTGGTCATCACCACGTACAGTATGCATAAATCAGAATCTTCATGATGAAGATATAGAAAGGATCATGATCTCCATAATGGTTGAAGATATATAATGGATCAAGATCTCCATAATAGTTGGAAATGTCTGACACATACTGGAATCAAGTCACGAGAGCTGAAATCTCATGAACACTGGCACGATCAAGGAGGTAGCATATAAGAGATGCCACCAATCTGGAAGGTCTTCTACACAAACCGCTATGAGTACAAGTCCTACTATGTGAACAGAGGTGTCGAGGTTGAACATAGTAGTCCATCATCTGATTACCAGTCATTCATGTATACCGTTAACAAATGCGAGATCACCCACCGATAATGATAATGGGAATCAAGTTACTAGAGTACAAACTAACAAGTGTGAATATATGTGTCGAGGTTGAACACTTGAGAGGATCCATTGATCAGGGGGCATTGATGTATTCCCAAAAACTATCGATGGTGAGAGAACCTACCACTGATGACTGCAAGTCTCAAGGCACTCAAAAATGACTCTAGATTCCAATCCCGAAATAAATGATCTGAAGTCGATGGGATGAAATTTGCTAGAAGGAGGGAATTAAGGAATCCCCCATCATCCAACACGAGGTACTCAACAAAGTTGTATAATGTGGAAGGACTCGATCATAAGGTGCATGAACCAGTAACTGTACCGGGAATGACTGACATGCAAAGTCAAGATAGCTGAGGAATGATCAATTCAGGTTTCAAATTCCTTTGAACAAGAGTGTAATGGTGAATGGTGACTGAATAAAGGCAGCATAGACCCGATATACAAAACTAGGACATCTATGCCACATAGGAGGCATCGACAGAGGCTCCATAGGGACTAGAAGCTTAACTAGTCGGTGGAGATGAACTGAGATAAACGAGTACAGCTCCCAAAGTCAAACTATAAACCCAACCAACGGATGTGATATACAGTGCTATGTTCGAAGGCGACATGACTTGACAGCTGCCAAAAGATAACATCTTTCATTGTCCAGCTTTTTGGTTTTTTAATTTTTTTTTCGACTTTTTCAAATATTTAAAAAGCTTGAAAAAGAATAAAACTACTTTATAGTTACAAACTAGGAGGAGAAGAGTGTCATAGTGGGAAAACAAACTATTTCCAAGTAGTGGAACATACCTATGCTCAATGCAAGGATACATGTGTAGGATAGAGACACTCAGGGGAAAGTCCCCTCCCGGTAAAAATAGGGAATCAAGCTACAAAGGATATATAAAATGGATTTGCATGGCTAGACACAAGACAAGCTTGGGCTATATGGCTAAAACTCAATGTCAGGGAAGCCAATCTAAGGCTCAATAAGGCAGGCAAAGCTCATGATAATGCAATTACAACTTAACATGAGGGAGTCTTGAGGGAAATAGGCCAGAAAAATATCAAGAGGAGTATGAGGCTCTTGCAAAATGTCATGGCAATACTATACAATGGACTCCCACACCCTAAGGGACAAAATGTCAGCATGGGAACCAAATGAAAATAAGGCACTAACTAGGGTACCCATGTAAGGTCAAGCTCTACCACTCATATCATGCCACTTCTAAAATAGCAAGAAGGTTCCATGACATAATAGAGTGGGTTCGTACCTAAGGCTATAATGAAACGGTCATAAGGTCATGCAAAATGCAAACGGTGGTGAAACCTAACCTATATGCCAATTTAGACATGATACCTAAAATCGGCACAAATGGGTCAATCCAACCGCCAAAACGGCGCTCAAAAAGGTCTCCTACATCATAAATTAGTCCAAAAATGGTCCAAAAGGATTAGAAACAGTCCAAACTATAGAAAAGGGGGTAAAAAATTTCTATAAATAGTAAAAAATTCAAAACATCATAAAACATTTGAAATTTTTACCCAATTGAGCTCAGAACTTCAATAGCGAATTCCAAGAGATCCAGCCAGCAGATCCACTATCGTTTTTTCCAGGTACTTACCCATGCTCTACTCTTTCATTTTGATGCAAATTTTGTCAAATTCCATGGTGTATTTAGGATTCTAGGCCAGTCTAAGATGTGCGCCACGGCCCACATGAAAATCGAGGGTTTTTTCGCATATAGGGATGGATATATGTAGAAAACGCCCTCAAAGTCACGTACATATGCGGCTGTTTAGCAAACAGTCACGTATGCGGATGCGCTCAATGATTTTTAAGTGTTCTAATGGAACAAACTCAAATTTTATGTGCAGGATGGTCCTAGAATGGAGAGGACGTGAACATGGTGATGTAGAAGAGGCAATAAGGGCAGATCTAATGGCTCAACAAATGTTGCGTGCATGCGGGATTTACAATTTTTGGTGTCTTGGTGGCTTAAGAGCCAAACCAAGACTGCTGCAGATGTTGGTGGACTACTAGAATCCAGACTCAGAGTCATTCCAGATAGACGGGATGTCCCTCACCATAGAAGTGGAGGAAATATATTTTATTACTGGACTTTCCTGATGGGGGGAAGTGGTGAACCTACGCTCTCATGGGCCCAGAGATGGCCTGACTATAGATGAGTACATTGCGGTGTAATTCTATCTAGACACGGAGAAGGTGGGGAATCAGATCCCAACTAACTCCATACAGGTGCTGGGCCTAAAGGCCATCCTACTAACACTGGGCAGGATAGCAGGCTTAGATTCACTCCACTCGGCCTTGTGGCCTTTGATGTTCTATGCAGTGGAGTGCATGAGACCCACTATGTACAATTGGAGCACTACACTACTGGGAAACATGAAACACCAGTTCAGTGAGTGCAAGATGGGCAGAGTGCGAAACTTCGGTTTCAGCAGCATACTGAGCACATTTTTCTTTGAGCATGTTCTGGGATTGAGACCTAAAGTTGACGTTCCTCTACACGGGGTTCGATATTCGACCCAACGGATTTGGGTGGATGCGATGCATAGACTGGGTGGAGGTAGGGTGTCCAACCCCTATCCAGCTGATTTCTTTCCATGGTGGCGACGATATATAGTTTCCATCGATGACTACCCTTATGCGGGGATAGATTTACGGGGGGACCCAGACATGCCGCTACCACCAGGATCGGCATACGGTGACATTGGTAATGAATCTCAACCCTCTTTTTAAAATTTTTGAGTTATTAAATTTTTTTGTGTTTTCTGACTATGTGGAACCAAAAGACATGTTTTTGGGTGACAATACATAGTGTCATCTACCATATGCATGCAGATGTGGGACCACGGGGGCCTGCAAGCTTCCCTCGTCATAGACGGAGGGGAAGAGGAGATGATATCATGGGTGTGGATGCAGAGTGGACACTCCAAAGCATTCATACCAAATTTGTGAGACTGACACATAGAGTACCCATGGCGCAAGTCGAAGACTTTCCTGAGGCCATGCAGCGCCAGGTGGTGGGTGTACCATGATCATGGGTGTGGCTATTTCGACGACTCACTAGAGCCATAGTGACATTCCACGATCACAACCCCCCTCCTCCTCCACAGGCTTAGATACCTGGGAGTGATACATTTTGTACTACCATGTATTTATATTTTGTTGTCTTGAGAGCCCCATTTTTGTATTATGACACTATGTATTACCACATTTTGGATGTTTATAAAAACTGTTATGATGATCGATTTATTTATTTACATGTGTAAAAATTTATGTTTGTGATGAGCTTATTGTGTATGAAACAAATGCCAATCTAACACGTAGTTAGCATATGAGTCATCAACTTGATTATTAATTCTTGGAACATGTATGTATGTTATATTGTCAAATTGACATTCTAACAACCTCACACATAAGAATCTTTTTAATAATGTCGGATCTCTAACATGGTAAAACCATTAAGCTATGACACTACTAACTCTAAATCAAGTCATACCTCCGGAGAGAGAACACCATGTGAAATGGAATCCCATAGAAGCTCAATAATGGCACTATATTCAGCAACATTGTTTGAAGATGGTCGTAAACATACACCTTCTGAAGACAATACCTAAACCATATGAGTATAAATCCCCAAGCAGCAGAGGCTGAGTGTTGAGTGTGACGACTCGCACCATCAGCGAATCCTATGAAGGTGGAAGATTCCATTGAGATCTACCAAAAGAAATGAAAACTAATCACAAACGCGATCACCATAAGAAAAAGACCTACCTATGCAAAACTGTACAATAATATACAATAACCAGCCTTGGCTGAAAATCATGCATAGTACTTTTTAAGATAGAGCCCATTTCTAGGCTCTGCCAAGGTTGTTCCCTCATAATCCACTAACTCATAAGAACCCTTCTCTAACACACGTTTAACGATGTAAGGACTATGCCACATGGGGTTAAATTTTCCTGCCCCCAAGGGTTCTTTCAGTTGATCCCACAAAAGGACCAAGTCTCCCTCACTAAACCTCCTTGGACAGATAGACTTATCGTACTAGACCTTACCTCAAAGGGTAAACTCTTATACCCTCTTTAGAAACAATGAATCCTAAAAAGCGATCAAACTTCACACAAAAGATGCACTGGTGAGGATTTAACCTGACCAAATAATGGCAGCACCTTTTGAATACTAATCTCAAATGATAGAAATGACACATTCTCCTACGAGAATGAGTAGCAAGGTCATCCAAAAACACTTCGATAATCGATTTGAGATCATGGAAGATCAAGGTCATAGCCCGCTGAAAAGTAGCTCCAGTGTTCTTAAGGAAAAAATGCATTTTCTGATATGCAAAAGTTTCCCAAGGACAAATAAATGTGGTCTTATGTTGGTCCTCAGGTTTAATTTGTATCTGATAGTATCCGGAAAAGCCGTCCATAAAGGAAAAAACCTTGCTACCCGCACACTCATCCAAAATCTGATCAATAAATGGTGTGGAGAAATTGTCTTTAGGACAGGCACATTTTAGATCACAAAAATTAGTACATATGTGGATCGCTCCCTGCTTCTTATCAACCAGAATGGGATTTTAAACCTACTTCATCAAGGGAACGGGATAGATAAAAACAGCTTTCAACAGTTTCTCTATCTCTGCCTTAATCGCGGGTGCTTTCCTAGGATTCATTGCACACAAGCGTTCTCGAATAGGCTTAGCATTGGGATAAGTCTTAATCTCATGTTCAACAATGTGAGGGTCAATACCTGGCATTTCATCGTAAGACCAAGAAAATATATCACGAAATTCTTTAAACAGCTTGGTGTATTCTTGAATCTCAACATGGGAACATTCTGCCCCAATATAGACATTCTCTATCCTTCTAGGATCATGAGAGATACTGATAGGAATGGTAGGAGATATATTTTCCATGTTCCCATCAGCCATCGGACCAGGAGAGATTAATGGAACCATGGAACTACCAATTCTCTCACTAAGAACCTCCCTAAATTCCTCATGCTCCAAGCGGTCAAGCTCAGGAAGAAAATAATATCTATGATGCAAGTCTTCCCAAGGTGGCTCAACCCTTGACATGGCCTCAATAATCACTTCATCTAAAGGAAAAACACTATCAAGGTAGTCATGCATGTCATAAGACTGAAATGCCCATGCAGGCAGCACATATGGGTCCCCCTCCTCCGTCCGACAAGAGGAAGGACTAGGCTCTGCAACACATCCAAGAATAGCTTGATAAGATACCATAGTTGCAGGAAACGACATGTCTGTCATGATGGGCTCACTCGAAGTATTTGGTTTAGGAAGAATCCAAGGATCTTCCATATGATTCATGTGAAAAGACACCGATCTCACAGATGTCGAAGCCTCACCGGAACTAGACCCTATCATAAGGATAGGTGCAAGACAACTAAAGCTTCCCATGAGGGATGGATACATGCCCACACCCACACTCCCAGTTGTCGGCTGAGGGTGCTCTACAATCGGGATTGAAGCTCCCAAAGATGTGGTAAGCCACGTATTCTTGAATGACGTTTGATCAATCATAACTGTCTTCCCATTAAATGGAAAGCATACAATGGAAAATAGTGAAGAAGCTAAAACTTGCATACTATACATCCAATTCCTACCCAGCAAGAGATTGTAGTCAAGGGGCACATCAACCACCTCGACCTCTATCACAACGGTCTTCCCTCCCAAATGGAACTTAAAGAAACGAAGGATCCCGTGCTGCCTAAACGATCTCCCATCAAACGTAGTCAAAATAGTAGCAGATTTAGACAACTCAGGGGAACCTAAACCCTTCCAACACAATAAAGAAATCACAGAAGCAGCAGCACCTTCATCAATCACAGTGCACTTGACGATCATGTTAAGACATTCTACATGAATCAAAAGAGACATAGTAAGGAAAGTGAGGCTGAAGTCCTACAGTTTCAAATTTAATCACGGAGAAAGAATTATCATCATTCACACCAAGGGTAGAAAGAAAATCCTTCCTTTGCGAAGGACAACTCTGAAGTACTTCTAGTGCAAACATCGCACAAGGAGTGTGGCCCAAATCCTCGACAACAAAATAGTTCTGGGTGACTCGGGCATTAGGATTGTGCCCCAAACACTTAAGGACTCCCTTAGGAATGCGAGGTACAACTTCAGGTTTATTGACAAGTTTTTCAATACGCAAAGGATTCCATGGTGGATCAGGTTCCTTTCCTGGGTTGGGTTGTGACGAACCATAGTCCTTCACATGAGTCACCACCTTCGTAGCACGCACCATGTTAATGCAACCATGACCACTACCCTTAGGCATATCTTGATCACCACCAGACTGATCATGGGTCCTCGATTTCATGTTTTGATTGTGAGGTAAAGGGTTAGTCAGCACAACTAGGCCCTATGCTAAGAATATCGAGGATTCATCGATACAAGGTCACAAGTAAGTGAGGTGATCATCCTTACACAACTTGCAAGGAAATTTAACCTTACGTTTAGATTGCTTGTCCCCCCCAGCATTACGGTCATTCTTGTCATTAGTATTAGCATTTTCATTTCTATTCCCACCCTTATGATTGTTCTTACCCTTCTTTTTATTCCTTTCAAGTTGTTGGTTACCCTTCTAGTCCGACGATTGCACCGAAAGCACACTCTCCATTTGGGTGGGTTGAGATGAAGTCGTGGCTTGTCTTGAAGCAGATTGGTTGATTGACGATTGACTAACCTGTTTCATAACCGAATCTATAGGTTTAGCACTTGCACAACCAACAATGCCATCGACATGTGGTCTAGGTTTAACTTTGTGGTCGAAACTAGAACACGGAGCATTGGGAATGATCTCATATAACAAACCAGATTGAGCATAAATAAAATCCAGTTCCTGCGCCCTAAAAATGGCTTGTTCCTCATTTTTCACTCTGGATGTAGAAACATCCTTCGCTATATAAGGCAATAACAACTTAAGGAACCATTCGAGGAGGAATTCCGGCAGTATAAAGGCTTTAATCAACCTCTTTTGTCTATGCCACTCTTGGATATGGTCTGAGATATGCGTGGCTTTATCCTACCGAAATGTCGACCAGAGTTCTGTACCAATGCCGTAATTCACTGGTAGTTGTAAGTGGTTAAGAAAAGTCATCGCTAGGTCATCGAACAAATCGAATTGCCCCCTAGGTAGCTCTATATACCATTTCGTGGTAGACCCTGTAAGGGTGCATTTAAACAGCCTTAAACGGATCGAATCTTGGTGTAAGGAATTTGAAGAGCACCATAGGTGAAAGGTAGTAACATGTTCGCTCAGATCCTCTCCCAATTTGCCCTCGAATTTGGGTATGTCCAAGGGAAGCTTAGTATGGATAGCTGGCTAAGATGGGTCATGAGATACAGGATCATTCATCAATATTGACAAGTTAGGAATATTTAGCGTTGCGAGGAAAGGGAGCCTAGGATGAGCAGGTCAGTGCACCACTCCCTGATAGTTTTGATTCACATAGGTCTGATTACCATAACCACCATGGCCTTGAACATAGTGCCCTCCTCCTATTTGACCCATGTAGGGTGGCATGGAAGCACCACAATGTGGTGTACCTTGACTATTCGGGGCTACAAAGCCATAATTTGGAGAGTAAGCAGGTTGTTGATACCCGTACCGATAAGGTGAAGAACCATGTCGATATTGCGTCCCATAATAAGGTCCATAAGTCATCGCATGAGATGTCCCATGAGACACTCCGTAAGTAGGAATATACGCTCTGGAAGTAGGAATATACACTCCAGAAGTAGTAACATGACCTCTAGAAATAGGAATATGACTCCCCAAAACAATGGGCGGTACTTGAACCTGAGACACAAGTGGTCGAGTAACAGCAGTACGGACATGACTCGTAGCAACATTCCGACCCGAAGGACCATGTGAATGAGGTGGAGGGTGAACATTTAAAGAACTAGGGACATAGGATGAAGGGAACTGTGAAATTATGTACATGTTGTTCCCTATAGTCACTTGTCTTGGATCTGGGATCCTAATAGGATCAATACCCTAGGCCTAGTAGGAATATGTGATGTAGCTTCCACTGTCGAGATGGAAGGTGCGATGTTACTTGTGCTCCCAAACCTCTCCACATGGGAAGGAATGAGAGTGCCCCCAAGCATAGTGTTAGTCTCAAACTCAGACTTGACATGAAATGCCAAATCATGTGTGGGAAAACTAGACATACCATAACTACCATAACTAGTGCTCGCGGGTACAAAATGAGTCTCATCATCTTATGACATTCCATACCAGTGATACGTCAATAGGGGATCAACACTAGAGTAAGTAGGTCTATCATGAAAAGTACCTATGTCAAAAATTACAGGACCTAACTCAGTTAAATCAGGTGAAGGATCATAGTTAAGAGTAAACTCCCCATATTCCACTTGAATGGGAGAGGGCCGTTCAGGAATACCTTCTTCATGGTCTCCCATTGTGTGTGAATCAATGTGCAAAGTAGTCCGCCTAGATTGTCTATCTCTCTCTCCCAAAGGAGGAGTAGATGTAGAAGGCGGAAGTCCTGCTAAACGACGAGAATGGTGAGGTGCCGCACTCAAATCCACAATGACTCAAAAAATGTAAAATGACTCTCTAACTACACAAAACCTAGGCAAGCTAACGTGCATAGAGCATACACCAATAAAATCTAAAGCCAAACACAAGTAATCAAGGGTAGGATAAATGAGATCCCGAATGAAGCAGGTATGTCTCACCTAGGAGAGACTTGAGACTCCCATACACAACAAGCGGAGGTATGTAACCAATTATTGTGGCCCTCAGCTTCAACGCATAACGCGACTGTGCTGTCTGACCCCAACCTGCCCGAGACACCCGCAGTATAACCCCTGTAGAGTACCCCCTCGATATCCTAGGTAAGGCAACTAAGGTCACCTCAATATAATCAATGCTCAGGCGGATAGTCGCAGGTGGGATTGACCGTATGGGTAGGGTAGAAAAGCTCGAAACTCTCAAAAGAGCCCCTAGATATGAATATAATCCTAGAAATATCTCCAGTGCTACTCAGTTATGACTAGGGGTCATCCCAATCAATAACCACTCACACCACCTCGTGCTTAACTCCCTTTTGAGAGGAGGATCCTGAGAAACACCAATTATACCAAGGAATTTCACACTCTCACCTAGACAGACACATACATGTTGTTGTTTAGTGGTCTTGAAGAATTTACTCACAATGAACTATTCCAATACCCTAAAACCTAATCTTGTTGGTGAACCCTATCAAATGAAATAGTGTAGTTCATTTTAATTAAGCATTGATTTTAATTGGATTTATTACTCAAAAGAGGTAGATGGTCGTGCAACTAATAGCGTTATGACACAAAATGAAGCAAAATGCACACCTAACAATCAATGCAAATGCATTGTGTCCATGAAAAACAGAGTATGCTACTACATGAAATGCACAATTTTATTCAAATGATAAATGCAAGCTTTCCTATATGAAATCCTAACTAATACTTCAAATCAAATCTAGAGCAAGTACTATGCAAAATGCAAGATGCAATGCATAATGATAAGCAAATATTTTTGGATTTTTTGAAATAAAAATGAGATACTAAAGCAAAAGAGTGGTTCTACAACCCCTAGACTCTGCAAGCACAATCAAGCAGCACCTAAGCAGAGTACTAAGGTAAAATAAATATAATGCACTAATCCCAAAACAAAAAATCGAAAATGCAATGACAAAAACATTCTTTGAAAAAGAAATTTTACCCAAAAAAAAAATGTCTGGTTAGAAACAGAGGTGTATACAGACTCTAGCAGTATCAAAGGAGACTCAGCAATCATCCAAATTCACCCAGTAATAGTTAATCTTCCTCTAGAAGGAAAAACTAAGGGCATACGTGACTGTTCGCAGTAAACCCGCATGTGTACGCGAATGTAGCAGTGAAACCCACGTATATATGCGACTGTGAGTTAAAAAATCACGTACAGGAAGAAAAGTGCATAAAAATAAAGGTAAACATACAAGCTAAGACCAACTTCACACCAATCAGACACTACCAGGGTAACATGCCCCCAAACCTGATAGATAGCTTGACTCCAGAAATCAATCCTTTCCAATATGCAAAAGAAATCAAATATCTAACACTAAAGGATCATACCTCGTACCTTATTTCGGACAGTTGAAGTAGATCCTCGTTGAGCTTTCCAACTTTAGCTTGAATTGATGAATCACTTCCTCAACAATAAGTAAACAAGACAAGCATACTATATATTGGTGTTAGATCTACTCTAGCATATATAATCAACAACGTATAAGCATTTGAAATCATCCATGGATAAAATATTCATTCAAACATACATTATTGGATAGGAAAAGATATTTCTACTAATATAAAATCAAATAATACAATGAATACAACCTCTATCAGTAGGTTTGTGAATCGGAGAAACTGAATCCCCCATTTGGGCCTCCACCACCTCAATCCTCCATCTCTCAATAGCAAGATCACAAGCAAAATGAAAGATTACAAAGAACACCAAAGTGCTCCAAGGGACAAAGGGATGCAGACTCAAGCATAAGTTTCGGCAACAATGGACTATAGTTTCTTTGCTCTCATACTAGACCTTACCTCAAAGGGTCAACTCTTATACCCTCTTTAGAAACAATGAATCCTAACAAGCGACCAGACTTCACACAAAAGATGCGCTGGTGAGGATTTAACCTGACCAAATAATGGAAGTACCTTTTGAATACTAATATCAAATGATAGAAATGACGCATTCTCCTATGATAATGAGCAACAAGGTCATCCAAAAACACTTCGATAATCGATTTGAGATCATGGAAGATCAAGGTCATAGCCCGCTGAAAAGTAGCTCCGGCGTTCTTAAGGCAAAAATGCATATTCTGATATGCAAAATTTCCCCAAGGACAAATAAATGTGGTCTTATGTTGGTCCTTAGGTTTAATTTGTATCTGATTGTATCCAGAAAATCCGTCCATAAAGGAAAAAACCTAACTACCCGCACACTCATCCAAAATCTGATCAATAAATGGTGTGGAGAAATTGTCTTTAGGACAGGTGCGATTCAGATCAGAAAAGTTAGTACATATGCGGATCGCTCCCTAATTCTTATCAACTGGAATGGGATTTTAAACCTACTTCATCAAGGGAATGGGATAGATAAAACCAGCTTTCAACAGTTTCTCTATCTCTGCCTTAATCGTGGGTGCTTTCCTAGGATTCACTGCACGCAAGCGTTGTCGAACAGGATTAGCATTGGGATAAGTCTTAATCTCATGTTCAACAATGCAACCATCAATACCTGGCATTTCATCGTAAAACCAAGAAAATATATCACAAAATTATTTAAACAGCATGGTGTATTCTTGAATCTCAACATGGGAACATTCTGCCCCAATATAGACATTCTCTATCCTTCCAGGATCGCGAGAGATATTGATAGGAATGGTAGGAGATATATTTTCCATGTTCCCATCAGCCATCAGACTAGGAGAGATTAATGGCACCATGGAACTACCAATTCTATCACTAAGAACCTCCATAAATTCCTCACGCTCCAAGCAGCCAAGCTCGGGAAGAAAATAATATCTACGATGCAAGTCTTCCCAAGGTGGCTCAACCCTTGACATGGCCTCAATAATCGCTTCGTCTGAAGGAAAAACACTATCAAGGTAGTCATGCGTGTCAGAATACTGAAATACCCATGCAGGCAGCACATATGGGTTTCCCTCCTCCGTCCACAAAGAGGAAGGACTAGGCTCTGCAACACATCCAAGATTAGCTTGATAAGCTACCATAGTTGCAGGAAACGGCATGTCTGTCATGATGGGCTCACTTGAAGTATTTGGTGTAGAAAGAATCCAAGGATCTTCCATATGATTCATGTGAAAAGACACCGATCTCATAGATGTCGAAGCCTCATTGGAACTAGAACCTATCATAAGGACAGGTGCAGGACAACTAAAGCTTCCCATGAGGGATGGATACATGGCCACACCCACACTCCCAGTTGTCGGCTGAGGGTGCTCTACAATCGGGATAGAAGCTCCCAAAGATGTGGTAACCGACGGATTCTTGAATGACGTTTGATCAATCATAACTGTCTTCCCATTAAATGGAAAGCATACAACGCAAAATAGTGAATAAGCTACATCTTGCATACTATACATCCAATTCCTACCCAGCAAGAGATTGTAGTCAAGGGGCACATCAACCACCTCGACCTCTATCGCAACGGTCTTCCCTCCCAAATGGAACTTAAGGGAAGGAAGGATCCCGTTCCACCTAAATGATCTCCCATCAAACGCAGTCAACATGGTAGTAGATTTAGACAACTCAGGGGAACCTAAACCCTTCCAACACAATAAAGACATCACAGAAGCAGCAACGCCTTCATCAATCACAGTGTGCTTGACGATCATGTTAAGACATTATACATGAATCAAAAGAGACATAGTAAGGCAAGCGAGGCTGAAGTCCTACGGTTTCAAATTTAATCACGAAGGAAGAATTATCATCATTCACACCAAGGGTAGAAAGAAAAGCCTTCCTTTGTGAAGGACAACTCTGAAGTACTTCTAGTGCAAACATCGCACAAGAAGTGTGGCCCAAATCCTCGACAACAGAATAGTTTTGGGTGAATCGAGAATTAGGATTGTGCCCCAAACACTTAAGGATTCCCTTAGGAATGCGAGGTGCAACTTCAGGTTTATTGATAGGTTTTTCAATACGCAAAGGATTCCATGGTGGATCAGGTTCCTTTCCTAGGTTGGGTTGTGACGAACCATAGTCCTTCACATGAGTCACAACCTTCGTAGCACGCACCATGTTAATGCAACCATGACCACTACCCTCCGGCGTATATTGATCACCACCAGATTGATCATGGGTCCTCGAATTCATGTTTTGATTGTGAGGGAAAGGGTTAGTCAGCATAGCTAGGCCCTATGCTAAGAATCTCAAGGCTTCATCGATACAAGGGCACAAGTAAGTGAGGTGATCATCCTTACACAACTTGCAAGGAAATTTAACCTTACGTTTAGATTGCTTGTCCCCCCCAGCATTACGGTCATTCTTATCATTAGTATTATCATTTTCATTTCTATTCCCACTCTTATGATTGTTCTTACCCTTCTTTTTATTCCTTTAGAGTTGCTGGTTACCCTTCTAGTCCGACGATTGCACTGAAAGCACACTCTCCGTTTGGGTGGGTTGAGATGAAGTCGTGGCTTGTCTTGAAGCATATTGGTTGATTGACAATTGACTGACCTATTTCACAACTGAATCCATAGGTTTAGCACTCGCACAACCAACAATGCCATGGGCATGTGGTCTAGGTTTAACTTTGGGGTCTAAACTAGAACACGGAGCATTGGGAATGATCTCATATAACAAACCAGATTGAGCATAAATAAAATCCAGTTCCTACACCCTAAAAATGGCTTGTTCCTCATTTTTCACTCCAGATGTAGAAACATCCTTCACTATATAAGGAAATAACAACTTAAGGAACCATTCGAGGAGGAATTCCAGCAGTATAAAGGCTTTAATCAACCTCTTCCGTCTACGCCACTCTTGGATATGGTCCAAGATATGCGTGGCTTTATCCTGCCGAAATGTCGACCAAAGTTCTGTACCAATGGCGTAATGCACTGGTAGCTGTAAGTGGTTAAGAAAAGTCATCTCTAGGTCATTGAACAAATCGAATTCCCCCCTAGGTAGCTCTATATACCATTTCATGGTAGACCCTGTAAGGGTGCATTTAAACATCCTTAAACGGATCGAATCTTGATGTAAGGAATTTGAAGAGCACCATAGGTGAAAGGTAGTAACATGTTCACTCAGATCCTCTCCTAGTTTTCCCTCGAATTTCGGTATGTTCGAGGGAAGCTTAGTAGGCATAGCTGGCCAAGATGGGTCATGAGATATAGGATCGTTCATCAATCTTCACAAGTCAGGAATATTTAGCGTTGCGAGGAAAGGGAGCCTAGGATGAGCAGGTCAGTGCACCACTCCCTGATAGTTTTGATTCACATAGGTCTGATTACCATAACCACCATGGCCTTGACCATAGTGCCCTCCTCCTATTTGACCCATGTAGGGTGGCATGGAAGCACCATAATGTTGTGTACCTTGACTATTCAGGGCTACAAAGCCATAATTTGGAGAGTAATCGGGTTGTTGATACCCGTACCCATAAGGTGAAGAAACCTGTCCATATTGCGTCCCATAATAAGGTCCATTAGTCATCGCATGAGATGTCCCATGAGACACTCCGTAAGTAGGAATATACGCTTTGGAAGTAGGAATATACGCTTTGGAAGTAGGAATATACACTCCATAATTAGTAACATGACCTCTAGAAATAGGAATATGACTCCCCAAAACAATGGGCGGTATTTGAACCTGAGAAACAACTGGTCGAGTAAAAGCAGTACGGACATGAATCGTAGCAACATTCCGACCCAAAGGACCACGTGAATGAGGTGGGGGGTGAACATTTAAAGAACTAGGGATAGAGGACGAAGGGACCTGTGAAATTATGTACATGTTGTTCCCTATAGTCACTCGTCTTGGATCTAGGATCCTAATAGGATCAATAACCCTAGGCCTAGTAGGAATATGTGATGTAGCTTCCAGCGCAGAGATGGAAGGTGCGATGTCACTTGTGCTCCCAAACCTCTCCACATGATAAGGAATGAGAGTGCCCCCAAGCATAGTGTTAGTCTCAAACTCAGACTCGACATGAAATGCCAAATCATGTGTGGGAAAACTAGACATACCATAACTACCATAACTAGTGCTCGCGGGTTCAAAATGAGTCTCATCATCTTACAGCATTCCATACCAATGATACGTCAATAGGGGATCAACACTAGAGTAAGTAGGTCTATCTTGAAAAGTACCTATCTCAAAAATTACAGGACCTAACTCAGTCAAATCAGGTGAAGGATCATAGTTAGGAGTAAACTCCCCATCTTCCACTTGAATGGGAGAGGGTGGTAAATAAGAATTTGAAATCATCCATGGATAAAATATTCATTCAAACATACATTATTGGACAGGAAAAGATATTTCTACTAATATAAAATTAGATATTACAATGAATACAACCTCTGTCAGCATGTTTGCGAATCGAAGAAACTGAATCCCCCATTTGGGCCTCCACCACTTCAATCCTCCATCTCTCGATAGCAAGCTCACAAGCAAAAGGAAAGCTTGTGAAGAACACCAAAGTGCTCCAAGGGACAAAGGGATGCAGACTCAAGCACAAGTTCCAGCAACAATGGACTATAGTTTCTTTGCTCTCAATTCTCTTATGCCTTCAATGCATCCAAAGGGTTCCTTATATATCTTTCAATGGGGTAATGAAAGTTCAAATCCAAGCGATCTCAAGGCATATGGAAGGCCAAGAGACAAGTGAGTCAGATCCATTTCAAGGAAAACTCCATAAGGATTTGGATTTTCTACACATCCCAATGTACGTGGTTTTAGGGGTCAAACCCATGTATATACGCGATAAGGGGTTTAAAAGTCGCGTATATCAATTTTCACATGATTTTAGGGATGGTCTAGGAAACATCAAAGGACAAAAAATGGTCCAAGGGGTCTAAGGAGTTTGTAGAGGGACAGGGGAAGGCCATACAAGTGTGATTCACCTAGTGTGGTAAAATCAGCTATAACACCCTACATGGTCAATAATCACAAACTTTACAATAAAATAAAATATAATATCTTCTTTAACATAAAATGTTATTGAAATTAGGGTACGTGACAAATATTGTCTTGAAGACTTAGTTGGAGGAAGCCAAAAGAATTGAGGAAGTATTGAAACACCAGCTGGATGAGAAAGAAAAGAGTTGTCAGAATATTGAGATGGAAGTATTTGGTCTTAGGAAAAGTCAAATGACCTTGTCAAGTTCAAAAAAAGTTCATCAATCTTGGATAATATCTTGGAGAGTCAAATATCTCCTTTTGACACATCTGGGCTTGGTTACAACAAGGAAGCTAAAAATTTTGAAGTTGGAATATGGACTCTTAAGACTCCAAAAGAAATTCCCTCATTCTCCAAATATGAAAGTGAATATACTCCTCACATACCTGCAAAAGACATCGAAAAAATTGGAGGATATCAAGGAGTTAGTCCTACACCTCAAAACAAGTTCAGAAAAGATTCAACTCCAAGGTGGAACCAAAGTCCTAGTTATGAAAATGGATTTAATGGTTATTATTTTTCATGTACTAAACTTTCTCATAAGGCTAGTGATTGTAGATTCTATCGAATAAGAAGTGTTGGAAGTCCCAATGACAAAGTTAGATGTTGGACTTGTGACCGTATTGGCCATGTTACTGCAAATTACCAGACCATGTGATGCTATAATTGTAGTGGTTTTGGTAATAAATCCCAACCTTGTGAAACTCCAAAATGGAATTCCGTGAAGAGTCCTTCATACATATATGCAAGGAGAAGCAATGAATCTTGGAAGAATATTTATGCAGAAATATTTGAAGATGAGAAGACTAATTCTCAAAGTTAAGGACATTCTAAGGTATGGATGAAAAAAAATGTCTTATTGAATTTAAATTAAGTTGATTTGTGCACAGAAGACGACCGCCATATTGAATTCCAAGCTTAAGGTCTCTCAAAGGCCTAAGCACACCTTGAGTTCTTGAAGTTGTAGGATGAACACAAAGGAAATTAATGGTTACTCCAAGCAAAGTAACAGGTCCTAGGATCGTGATTGCAAACATTGACATGAGGAAAGCTAACGAGGTGATACAATTTAGCATGTTGATAGGGGGAGCAGTATGGTTAGTGAAGCAACATTGTAATGTTGCCATTGATGTATGCTTACCTTTTATAAATTTACTAAATGACTTGTTATAAATTTATTTGAAGAAACATCTTAACTATAGTAGTAGGCACACAATTCTAGTATAAAGGAAGTCAAAGATTATGATCAACATCTTGATATATATACTTGGCATACACAAATGTATAAAGACATAATTAAAAATAACTGAAGTTTTTTTGGGAATATTGTTGGTATAAGGGCATCCTCATAAACAAACAGAGGCAACTCTATGGGTAAAAATAAGTCTGATTTTTTAGTAAGAATGTGACAAGAGAAAATTTAAATCTGAGTTTAAGCAGAAGCAAGCTCTGCAAGAAATTGCGTTAATTATACTACTAAAGATTGAAAATTGGCATGGATTTACAGTGTTTTTGATTGAACAAGAGCGTTGGATAAAATCCCTCAAGACAGGTAAAATGACTACAGGAATGAACAATATTCCCACACCACAATGAAATGTAAAATGCGGCCAACAGAGGTCTCCAATAATTCCCACAAGAATGGCTAAGATGTTGGAGAAAACAATACAAATCTAAAATATGTTTTCGTTGATTTTGAAGTCAACAAAATGCTCATAGATTGATAAAGAAATGTCTGTCAGATATGCCTGCAACACACAAATAATTGAGAAGAGTAGATGGATGTGATGAAGTATAATGCTGCTAAACAGTCGTATTCTTTAAGTAAGGATATGAGCTCATGCAATAGTAACGTATATCAAGAATACCATGACACTATGAAAGTTAATATTACAATCCAAGTTATTACACAGTTGAAACAATGATTTGAATCTCATATAACCAAAGTAGATCAAGGTCATGATAAACATAGCAGCAACATATGAAAATGAAGCAACCTATACAAAGGAGGTTTGGACAAAGTATCTCTTCATTAAATTATCTCCAAAAGTATTATGAAGAAAGAAAAATATGGTAACTGGAGAAATATTCCTTCAAGCAACAATAAATTTGCACACAAGTAATCATAGAATTCCAACAACTCTGCTATGAAAAGATAAAATGCATGCACTGCTAAATAGAATGCCCTCACATCAGAAGAATATTCCTGCAGAGCTCCCTAATGACCAAACCAGAGAATGAATTGGTAACTACAAACAATGAGGAATTCGCTCATCACTATTGGATGCCCGCACTAATAATGAATTGAATAGAATGCCCGCAACAACTTGAAAAATGCACAGTACAGTATCTGAGAATTCCCACAAGTGCTCTAGGAATACATAAATAAAATGCTTGCATCAATAGAAGAGATGAGTAAATGCCCACACCTATTGGAAAATATTCCCGCCCAATAAATGCACTCACTTATTAAATGCCTATAGGGATTGGTAAGAAAGTTTGCAGTAAAGAAATTATCGCAATATTATTTAAGGTGCATGAGTTAAGTACGAAAATTCCTGCCAATATGTGTTATTTGTAGAAATGACTGAATTTATGAGATTTACATTTTCACGCAAAAACATAGAAGTTACAGAGTAAGTGTACTTTGGCATTCTGGTGAATTTTGTATGTGACAAGAACATAGCCTATAAACAAAGCTTGAGATCTACTGCGAAGAAGAATTTGCATCTAATGATTGACAAATAAATATCAAGAGTGCTTAGGCACAAGGAACATTGCTTAGACGTAGGAACTTAAGGCATAATTATATCATAATATCACAATGAAAACCTCAATTTACAAGTAATAACAAGTCTGATTTTTAAATATAGTAACAGGATGATTATATTAAGTTGTGTTTGAAACAATGACTTGAGAAGTCTCTTAAGCAGTGCAAATACAAGTTGGATATATTTTGTTAGGGGGAGATGGATCAAAGAAGGAGAAAAAAATTTGTTTTAAAAGAAAGATCCATCACAGCATCATAGTAGACAGGGGGAGAAAACAACTAAGCAAATAAAGACGCATTCTAGAATTCATTCTTTTTTGGGGGAATTGTGATGTTTTTGGTGGCTAAGTGGTTCACCCTTTGTCATTATTGTCAAAGGGGGAGAGTACTTAAAGAAGGATACCATTAATTTCAAAGGCTCCATTTGAAGAAGGTTACCATCAATGACAAAGAGGGACTTTGTTGAGCAACAATTGTCATTGATGACAAACCATTTGTAATGTCCCTGACCCTCTGACCGACGAAGAGGACGCTACCATAACTGTAAACATCCAGGAAACTAGCCCCATGAACATGAACATGCATATAATGCTGAAATAAAATGCTTAAAATAGAAAACATGCTAATATGCATAATTATTCAACATACAGCGGAAGCAAACATACATTCAGGCATCAACATGTTCATCATGATTCATTAAATAGTAAATGTAATTATAGAGATGAATTAGTCAAGAATACTTATCTTATCAAGAACTCATCCTGCAACCAGCTATGTCATTGCAACGTTCCACCCAACCATAGGCCAGTGTGCTCATCAATCTCTCAGCAACACTGCCACCCCTGAGCTGGGCATGATTCCCCAATGAATAAGTGACTAAGCAAGCTTACACATAGCCAAGGTACACAAATCAGCCAAGCCAACATAGTAGGGTTTATCAGGCTATCAAGGAGATGGGAGAAGCTGAATGCTAAGTTATTGGTCTCATTGGAGAGGTAAGGACACCTACACCATAGCTAGCCTAACTTCTAAGACACCCACGCACACCCAACACTAGGAATCAGTCCCTTCTCTGCTTCACAGTCCCTCAGGCCCTAACTTCCCTTTCTAGTGCTATCTCAGGGTTGTGGAGAAGAAAGCCAGCCATCTAACTCTGTCTGTGTATCTCCCAAACACTAGGTTTCTCAAGCATACCCGTCTTTCAAACCCACTCCGCACAGTCCAAAGACCAACCACTACATACCCGTAGTAAAACAAGCGATTCATAGATTTGTGAGGAAACAAAGGAAAATAGGGTGAACACAGCTCAAGCCAAGCAAGGCGATTTAGAGTTTTTCTTGGCCCTGGCGTGGCCAAAACAACTCAGTAGCAACCCAAAAGATACTTACACCCACAACAAATGAACAATGTGTGGAAAACCACAACAAACCACAGATCTTGGGGAGAACAACAACAACCCACAAATCAAGGGAAGAACAACAGCTCGATCTCACAAATCAGCAAGGAAACATACATCCGCCACCAAAATTAGTTTGGAACACACAGACACATAGCCTTGAGTGTGAATGGCTCCTGCATAGGGAAAATCCTGAATGAGAACCACAGGAAGAACACAACCCAAGGGGTAAATTCCTCAGGGTCCACCTTCGACTGGGAGGTCACGCTTCTCTCTTTGTGTGAGTAAAAACTCCCATACTCAGACCTGTGTAGGAGGAGAATAACTCCAGTCGGTGCATGAGGAAAACCAGAACGATTATCTGTGGGAGGATGGACAAGGATGGAATCATGGGGTAGTGGTTTCCCTTCCCACGTGAAGATGGAGAGTCTGCTGGTGGAGTGGGCATGTGGGCAAGGGCTGACAGTTTTTCCACCCACCACTTCCCAAATAACATCAGGGATTTTAATGGCTGACACATGGCTTTTCCCCATAGGCTCATGGTTTAACATTTCCCTCCTCATCCTTAGGAAATCAATCATTTTTCATTATCATTGCACCGCCATAGCTGGTTGTAGGTTTTTTATTACTTTTGCATATTTACATGACGCCAAAACTATAATGTGTCAGATAGCATGATATACCATCGGCAATGATTCCAATCGCCGAAACATAACACAACCAAATTGATGGTGGGGATTTTGCCTTTAGCTCCACACCACAATTAATTAAAATATATACATCATGCACATTTAATGCAAACGGGGTCAAAACTGGGGTGTTACATTCCCCTCCCACTTGGAATAACACCGTCCTCAGTGTTCCAATACTCAGGAATACATATACAATTAATACATCCAAAATATCAAAATTTAGCAGATCTGTCCTTCGTTCAATTATTTACTTTGAACTTTTAGGACCAAACCCCTTTGGATTCCATGAGCTTCTCCTACTAGTTCTCAGCTTTCAGCTCATCCCCAAGTCTAGGAATTTTTTGGTATCTTGAGCATCTCTCCAAGATTCTCTTGGGTCTTAGCAATTATTTGAAGGAGACTTCCAGCCAAGTCCAATATCCTTTGGTTTGCTACCATGATCAATGGGCATGACTGGATTTCACTTTTCTCACCTATGAAATGCATCATTGTAATTCTGTTAGACCAAGCATAATATAGGCATTAAAATCAGTCAATTAATTGCCCAATTGGCATGGCAGTCCAAGTCTTCTCAGGAGACTTTCATACTTTTCATGCCTTCCCAATAGGCACATGAGCTCCTTCATGTCCATTCTTGGGCAGGGAATTAACTATTCCAGCATTCACAGTTTATTTTAAGCAAATAAACACATTCTATTTTCAGCCATACATGCATTCAACAATCCTCTGCTTTCATAATGCATAAGTATATATATATATATATATATATATATATATATATATATATATCATCAAAAAAGGAAAGAGAGAGCGACAATAGTTTTTCCCCTCTTTTTCTTGTTCCATTTTGGAACTCACACCACCACTGTGGCTTTCATTCTCTTAGCCTCTTTCACTTCATCGTGAATTTTGGACCAACCCTTCTTGGCCATGACACTTAGTGTCTCTGGTCTATTCAAGACCTTTCAACCATGGAGCCTCCCCACATGGTTTGTCTACAACTCTTGGCTGCTAGGGCCTTCATAGTACCGCTAGCACCTTTTTCATTATTGCTCACTTTGAGCTCTTTAGGACAGTCACATGTCCACATTCACCTCTAGGATGCCCTCATAGTCTTCGCTCCCAGTGATACCTATATTCAAACATTGAATAGATTCACATGTTTAGTTTATTCTCATCGGTTTGTCTCTAAACAAGAGTTAGAAGATTATAACAAAACCATATACACAAGTATATTCATAAGCAAGAAGTTGTAAGATAATCCAATACTTATCTATATTGTGCATTTCCTCGTTGGTCCATAGGGTCCCGCTTTGCTTTGAAATCCTTGGAATTTCCTATGGACTTGGATGTTAGGTCAGCATGCAGGCTACTCCTCAACATTGAATAATTAATGTCCAACCAGCACACCTTCATGCATACTGGGAAGGAACAAATCAACCAAGCCAACACAGTTGGGTTTATCAGGCCATGCACTTATATCAACAATACACTTATATCAACAACCAATTAGCCAAGCCAACACAGTTGGGTTTAACAGGCCGTCAACAATAACACATGCACTTATATCAACAATGCAATTATATCAACAAACCAGCCAAGCCAACACAGTTGGTTTTATTAGGCCATGCACTTATATCAACAAAGCATTTATATCAACAATAAATGACCATTTCCAGGTCCAGGATCTACTATGGATCCCCAGGCATATAACAACCCTATTTCAGTGACATATTCACCACATCCTTTTATTCATATCAAGAATATTCAATCCAACCTATATTTTGGTTTATCAGACTGTCCAGCCAAGCCAATACACAATTGGGTTGATCAAGCTACAGGAAATCAAGCCAATACACTTATATCAACAACCAAACTGCAACTGTTTAGCCTGTCAACACAAGCAATATAAGCAAACTCATTAGCATTATTGCTCTAAAACTATAATCATGTTTCATATCATTCATTATCAAGTATTGAGACACCAAGAGTGCATCCAATCCCTAGGGTGTAGTCAATACTGAAAACCCTTTCATGACTCATTACTACATTTCGACCAAAAATCCGACGGCCGTCATGTCGGATTTTCGACACTTTCCTGTCGCATGTACGACACTTTGATTTTTTTTTAAGCGTCGAAAACTTGTCGTCAGTTAGCCGACACTTAAATAACCGTCGGTTAAGCAACACCTATGTAACCGTCGCTTAAATGTAAAGCATCGCTTAAGCGACAGAATATTTTCGACGGTAGCAAGATTTTTTTGAGAAAATATCCTTCAGAACCGTCGCTTAAGCGACGAAAATTAACTAAAAGCGTCGGATAAGCGACATCAACAACTGTCGGATAAGCGACGTATATTAAACTAAACGTCGAAAAAGCGACACATTTTACCGTCGGATAAGCGACGGCGAGCTAGATAAGGTGTCGGAAAAGAGACAGCAGAAACTGTCGCTTAAGCGACACTTGTGGAATTTTTTTTTTTTTAAATGAAATTTTCATGCCAATTTACATGCTTCCGGGCAGGATTTACTATACGTAGTTGACAGATCCTTTAAATCCTGCATTCACAGAGACAAACACATCAACAAAAACACACAAACGTAATAATGAATTTGATGACTTCATCTTTTAATTGATGTCTTTCTAACTCCCTTTCTTCTAACATGTTTTTCCACTCCACATAAATGCTTCTGAATACTTATCATGCACTCAAAATGTGATCAAATGCCCACTTATAGAGGATCTATGGCAGAATTCATAAAGAATACAAAGTATTTGTAGTAACCTAAAACCGCTGTACAATATTTGAAATTCAATCTAGATGATCTCTGTTCTTAGAATCCTACGTTGATCTGTTTGAAGAGCGATATCCAGGATTATCGCAGTATCCATTTTGTATGCCAGCGTTTCTAACCTGGCACAAGGTTTACCTCCACGACAATGAGCCTCATTTTCCTGAAGATGGATCTAAACTAGGTTCAAAATGTTGACATATAAAATAGATACTGCACCCATTACCAAGTTCACTCCATCTATGATCAATGAGTTGCTCCTTTCATGGACGAAGGGATCGTAAGAGAATTTTTATATGAATTAAGTCCACATTGTTCAGGTTTGGTTCTTATTTAGAATCAAATCCACTACCCTAATTAGGTTGCAGGGCTCTTGTCCGCACATAACCCACTTGTTGTGACAATAATCAATAGCGTCTCTAAACATTTGAGAATATCTCACCGAACAATACTCATTGAATTTACCACTCTTCGGTCAGAATTGAGGTTCTTTTCAGTACTATGTATAAGAATTAGCACAAGGTTAGCAACTGCGATAAATTATCCTATTTCATAATAGCATTAAATCTCAATCCATCTAGTCATGCCTGTGCATATTGGGTAAGTTAGCTACAAAATTTAGAAGGGAAAGATCTCACAGTGTTATGTCAAGAATTCAACCATGTTAAATGAACTTCTAGATGCCTCATATGAAATCCTCTGGGAGATATTCTCAGTAATAAAAAATCATTTAATTTTCCCTCAGTAAGACCCAGCCAAGAAATTAAGACAATGTTAGGAGATAGAACAAGCGGTAACACTTCTGAGGTTGACAGTTCTGAAACTGATGTTTAATAACAGTGTAATTTAGAACAACTAAATCCTCTGGACCAAGAAAAAGCAGCGCCTTCAATAGTGACATTGTACTAAAGGTACTGGAATGTATCACAAATAAAAGCAAGTTGCATATGTAATTGAATGACGAGACAGAAAATTTTGTTGGCATATTGTTCTGAACTTCAACTTATTTTCAAAGTTTAATATCAAATAAACAAACTTGGCTGAAAGGCATACGCAGAATGGGCATCCTTTAACAATAAGGGCATTCTGGATTGAAAGTATAGTAAATGGAATCAATACACAATTGATGAATGTCCCTGAGGAATGTAATAGCAACCATTATCAAAGGACCATAAACATATTATGTATTAAATTACCAATGGATTGCAAGGGCCGTAAGAGGGAAGAGGTGAAAATAGGAAAGAAGTTCCTAGATGTGAATCCTTGCATGCTCTGATAAAAGGTTACACAAGAAAGTTCTTAAGATTTCAAAAAAAATGTACTAGTGTATACCTTTGTTCTTTTGAGCAGAGGGCAGCAATATCATCTATCCCTCGACTTGTGAGAATTTTGCACAATCACGGGGAGATGAATGTTGGATTAAGGATGTTCAAAACTATCATACTGTCCCCAACCAATAGCCATACATCTTAACAAAAGTTGGGTAATTTTCTTCACATTCATATACTTTCGATTGTGTGCAGGTCTAGTCACAAAGATGGAGCGATCTTCACTAGTGAAGGTATGGGGCTTCAAATCCCCTTTTTTCACAAGGTTAAGCTTCACAGGGCTTCTCTGGACTTGTAAACGTTTGACCTTGATATTGTTGCAGTTGACACTGAACCTGGATTCTCAGTAATAAAAAATCATTTAATTTTCCCTCAGTAAGACCCAGCTAAGAAATTAAGACAATGTTAGGAGATAGAACAAGCGGTAACACTTCTGAGGTTGACAGTTCTGAAACTGATGTTTAATAACAGTGTAATTTAGAACAACTAAATCCTCTGGACCAAGAAAAAGCAGTGAAAAAACAAACTGCCACCCTAGGCAGTGAAAAACCACCCTAAATATGTTCCTTTTATGGTTGATATGAAAGGTTGGAAACAAGTCTGAAACAACCTCTGATGCTACCACAATTTCTTCAGGATCATTGTTTATTGTTTACCAAACTCAAATTTGCACTATTGTTACTGTTTAGATGCACAGGACGAAGGCTGAGTCTTATTGGCACTTAGTCTTGGTGAGCTGCATTTTGACTGTAGAGCTCTTTCCTTTAAGAAATTACTGTGATACTACTTCACAAACTGCCAGATTTTAAGTATGCCCCTGCAGTTATCCAAGGAACAACACCTCTCTTACAAACTCCAGTCTCTTCTCATCCAGAATCATCAAGAATGTGATAAAAACCACAAATGCATGCCCATGCAAAACTTGGGGTAATAGAAGGGAAAGCATAATTTTAATTTTTTTTCTAAACTATGTAAATATAAACCTAAATCGTTACATTGATTGCTTAAATAGCAAAACATATTTTCTTGAGAATTATATTTGACAGACATGGGTGATAACATCGAGAAAGATAGTTTATCAAACGCATAATCATATGGCAATCCTTGGCTACAGGCAGTAGCATTTGCAAAAATATACTAAAGCAAATCTTATCATACAAACTGTTGAGAAAAAATTCACCCAAACACACAATGAAGACTGTCATCAGATGGACAAATGTGACTTGATTTCCAGCTACATAGTACAAACCCAATTCATTTGATCTTCAGGCAGAGTCTGGCTCTCCACAGTCCAATTCACATGGCATGCTCACAAGCTTTATTAAACTCAGACACATTCATATTGAACATTAACAAGAAACTGATAGCTTCTGTTGTTACCTGGGAATGCTTTGCAGAAATACCTGAAGGTGACTGGATAACTTGGGGAAATGTGCCAATGTCACCTCACACAAATCCCTCTCGCTCTGGGTTAGTGATTTGCTAATCTCAAGGGGGAATCCATAGATGATTTAAGGCTTCATTGATGAACTTTTGGAGGTGTGTATGACCCCAAATCTGCAATCGAACTGCTATTCAGCGCTGTAAAACTCAGAAACCTGCAACTAAACTGTTAGAGCAGCATGCCTGAATATTGAATTTATGATTATAGATGATAAATTAAGTTAAAATAAATTCATATAGTTGCTAGTCTCTCCTTGTTTCTACATTAAAAGTTGCATAACAAGAACCTCAAGTTGCCTAAAATGCAAGGACTCATCTTTCCAAAATAAAAGTAAAAAATCGTGACAGTCCATGGAAGATTAAAAAATTTCAGTAATTGTGACAGTTTGTTGACGATTTCCACTAATCATAATGAAAGTCAAGGTTAAGAGATGATAATTATGTAAGGAGACTTTTAAAAAAGATTGATATACCAAGTCAATTTTTTTGTTACCTTGAAGTATAGGAAGTATTGTAACCTAGAAGAAAACTGCAATTGAATGTCAGAAATAAAATAGCAACAATTTATAGTTGCACTCATGCTTTGTGTGCCGACTGAATCTCAAGTGGCGAATAAAATCCATTAAAAAAGGTGGGTAGCATACGATTAGATGGACTTATTCATCATAGGATGAACTCGCACTATATAAATTT
>LPNX011209849.1:2937-45301 GCA_001517045.1 Pseudotsuga menziesii | reverse complement strand
CATGGCTCAAAATGATGAAATGAAAACATGAATAAGGTGTTCATTATGGTACAACCTATAGTATATCCGACATTTGATATGATAGAACAGATCATATTATCGGTTTCATCCTAGTTATCTTTTTCCTATTAAGAAAATATTCCATGTGCCTTCCATCTAGAAGCAACAGAAACTCTAAGACCTGAAAACCAAAATTCTCAGAATGACCTATGATTTGACACCAAGGCTGCTCACCATAATGGGTATCTAAAAATACGGTCAAATGTAAAAAAAGACAAACCCTAATTTCACTGTGCAATGGATAACGTTTCAGAACAATATGAGTGATGCTAATAAGACGTAATGTAGAAAAACTGGAATACAGAAATAGGAAATTGGCAATGTCTAAACCATATGAAGAAAAGTACCTTACTCCCTGACATCTTTGTCTCAATCAGCATTTCTAGAGAACAACCAAAATGGATATGGGGTTTTAGTAACTTTTCAAAGATCAAGATCTTTTCTTGTCTGTTGCAGTCATCAGAACCTGCCACATAAATTGCAAGTTAGATGAACCTACATCCATGCGAAGTTGTAGTTAATATGCAAAGGCTACGCTGGTTTTGTTGTTGAGAAAGTGAAAGCTACATATTCAGGGTGCTTAAATATCCAAGAAGTTTGTGCTAAACTCTTACATCATCAAAATCCACAGAAATATGTGAATGTTCTCCCATGAACCACACCTGTGCATTGAGATGAGCGAAAAAGCAATATTAGCCATTAGAGCATTAAAATGAACTGAAAAGAACCTCAATTCTCATTGAATCATAGTTGCAATGATGACCTGGCCTGACATCAAGTTTTCTTATTTGTTTCTTATTTCAAAGCCTTATAAGTACAAAATGGTGCCTTGAATGGTAGATTTAAAACATGCCACAGTCTAAAATCATGGTTCCAAGTTTTTAAAATGTTTTGCAAATTATCATACTTGGATTATTATGTCACTCTGATCAACCATCAAACCACACAAAAGATGGAATGATGCTTAGAAGGTTCAAAACATTTTATGCTAAACAATAATTCTGAGGTTGAAAAATGCTTTGCAGGCATATGTCAGTCAGTCTCATCAACTTTTGTCCTTTTTCACTTGAATAGGACTTGTCCTTTGATTCTTTACCTACTTACAACAAACATATGCCTACAATCATCAAGATCAATGCACGGAGTACTTGCATCATGGAATAAGTAATGAAGTGGAACTCTGATAGGCCTGGAAATGTGCACTAGTCTGTATTTCTACTTAGAAATGGTGAAGTGACTGGCATCTTCTTGACAGCAGGGAACTGAAGAGAATTACTCGGAACAGTAAACACATCACCAGAAATATGAATATGTGATGCTACTTGAGGCACATATGTGGATGAGTCACATTAAAATACCTATTCAGAAGTACTAGCTTGAACGTAGGATGCACTTTTGAAAATCCGTATTTTTTAAGAAAATCATGGATCTGTAAATAAAATATCCTGAATGCTCAAAAATCATCATTAGAATCATCATCTAGCAGAAATTCTAGTAGCCAACTGAGTTTCTCTCCATGCATAACATTCTGAACTGAAGTTGCATTCCTTGAGAGCGCATCAATAGAATCTCCCTCGTCAGCAGACTGAATAACTTTCTGAGTTGCTGACCAATTCTCCAAGGTAGTTTGTGCATCATTACTTGAAAACATCATCTTCAAAGGTTCTGTTGTCTCCATTGAGTTTCTTTCTAAAGAACTTATTTTTCTTTCTTGAAATTCTGTAGCCATGATACTGGGGCCATTTATGTACAAATGCGGTGTGTCCCTTAGTGTGGAACCTACATGCATGCTTCCAATCTGACCCGGGAGATGAGTGGCCATGCTAAGAGAAGATACAAGATTTGTATAAGATGCACAGTGCAGGTTTATCATAGATGAAAAAGAATCTTCTTGGATGGATCCTACAGGATGCATGGAGCTACATCCATTATACAATGTAACTGCTACAGCTGCATCAGTACTGGCGTCACAACTTGTGCCAACCTGATCCGTTGAACTGGTGGAGCTTGCAATTCTAATTTCAGTCTGCCCATGCAAATGAGGAGACAAATCAAAAGTAAAGGGGGGTTGTATCTGAGATGGAGGGTTTGAGTTCAGATTGTTTGTAAATGAAGATGACCTGAATTGATTTGTAGGTTGTGTCTGAGGTGGAGGGTTCAGATTATTTTTAAATGAAGATGGCCTGAAATGATCTGCACAACTATAGCTGATATTCAACGGAATACATGCAACAGTTCCTATACTGATATGATCACTACTACCCACCTGACAAGTGGACATCATGGAGTTTGCAAACATGCTTTGACCCTAGTCAATCATTACATTGGGGAGAAGTAAATGAGAAGACAAATCAAGGGCAGAGAGAGGATTTGCACTAAAGGCAGGGTTCAGATTGTTTGTAAAAGGAGAAGGATTGATTTGTTGTGCATAAACTTGGCTAATGTCCGTTGGAAAAGATGCAATGGAGCCTACTTGTTGACTGCTACCAGCCTGACCTGTGGAATTCATGGAGCTTGCAAGCCTGGTTCCACTTTTCCCAATCTTTCCAATCTTTGCAGGGAAATGAGCTTGCAAACCAAAAACAGGCACCATTCCTAGCTGAAAGGAAGGATTTAGATTGTTTTCGGATGAGCAAGTCATGAATTGATGCCCAGAAACATGGCCAGTATTTGACAAAACAGATGTAACTGGTTCTAAACACATTAGATTCCTCCTGCCAGTCTGACCTGGGGAACTCGTGGAGATGCAATACATGCTTCCACTCTGGCCAATATTTGCATTATGGCTAGGCAAATAACCATGTAAATCAAAAGTAGATGGAGGGCCTGTCTCAAAGGTACCATTTAGACTGTTTGTAGATGAGTAACACCCTGATTGAAATGCAGCACCACAGTTAATATTCAGTGAAGCAGATGCAAATTTCCTTCTACCCACTGGATTATATCTACCAGACTGAACTGTGGAACTCATGGAGTTAGTCTGTATGCTTGCACTCTGATGGATCCTTGTCAACTGGCCAGGCATGCAACTACACAAACTATACATAGATGCAGGTCCTGTCTTGGGGGCAGGGTTCTGATTTCTTGTAGAAAAGCGAGATCTCCTGGAACTTGCATGCATGCCAGCACTATGGCCAGTTATTGCAATCTGAAAGTCAGTATTCATATGTTCTGTAGATGAGCAGGTCCTGAAGTGATGCACACCACCATGACCACTAATTGACAAAGTAGATATGACTTCTTTTCTACCAGTTCTATTACTCATGCCAGCTGAATCTATGGAACTCATGGGGCTTGCAAGAATGGCTCTATGCTAGTCAGTCAAATGACAGGATAGAGCAGCAAAAGAGAAAGGCCCTCGTGAAGAGGTAGTGTCTGTCAACGAGGAAGACCTTAATTGACTTGCTTCATTCTGGCAAATGTTTGAGGGAATATTTGTAACTATATCTGCACCCTCTTGATTACTTATAGTAACCCGAACTGTAGATCTCCCACTAGATAATAGAGGTACGGAATCAACAGTGGGTGGTAATATCATCTTGGTTTTCTTCAGGTTGTAGGACTTCCTTAACTTCCTCCAGTTATCTTCTTTGTCTGAGGCATGGCAGTGATCACTAGTCAAGTTTCCTTGGCCCCACATCAAACATGGAGCAGGCTTGTCACATACATAGCAATGACACTGCATAATTGAATTACATGAGAAGCAATGTACTGGATGTGTTCTTTGAATACATTATTATCACAAGCAATCTCTATGTAAATAGCAAACATATTAAAATACAAAATACATCACAACATAACATGGTTCACACGTACAATTAAAACCCAACTTTAACAAATAATAACTATTCATCCAAACTCTTTGAACTTAGAATAGATTCTTCCTCAGTAAACGTACCAAGGCACAATGTTTCTCGTGAGGTGTGCTGTTGTAAGGATAACTTACACAACAATGCCTTGAATGAGGATAGTCCCTACACGCAACCTGATAACATTTTAAATAATGATCAATTATCAAGATTATGACATTGAAGTTGAAAATGGAATATTAAGGCATAAACTTATCCATCACGAAACCCAAGTGCAATACTAATGCACAGCATTACCCAGCAGAGAATCGACCTTCAAAACTTATGTAAAGAGTTTACTGGACATCCATCATGTAGACTCAGGTCTAAAATGACAGTAATGTTATTAATTGATAAGATGAGAATCTGTTCAAAGACAATAAAATGAAACAAGACAAAAAAATCACATTTCCCACCACACTTTTTTCAGTATTCAAAATCATTTTCTCAGAGGAAAACATATTTTACTATGGCAACAGAAAACCCTCAGTTCAATTCCTTGAGGGAGAGGATGCCATAGATTTCACAACTAATATAAATTGCTCAATTGCACCAAATGGGTTCTGCAGCATGAACTAAACCAAGATAAACTAACATTATCATACAGATTGACGCTTACATTTTTTAAATTGAGGTTCACTGCAGAGCTTATTGGAGAAGAGCTTGATTTTGATTTCCTTGTACATGGAGAGCCTGAGGTAAGTACTCCACAGTTGATATCTATGCAAGATCTTTCCATGTCGTGAAAGAAGTCTAATGAGTTGTCTATCACATGTTGCAGAGAAATGACATGGTGGAATACTTTGGAGAGCAGCTTCAGGGATTTGCATTCACAGTCAATGGCCCCAACCCTATCACTATCTTTTGGTCAAAGCATTGCCAGAGCTTGACTGCTCGTCCCATGAAAGGAATACTTACTGGACCTATCACAATTTTGAATTGGTCCTTTGTAAGAAATGATCAGCCCAGGTAATGACAATAATTTTTAATAATAGTGGCACATAAAATAAGAATCAGGAAACAAAAATTACCTTGCTTAGTTCATTCTCCGTCTCATTCTTCTGTGGCTCCACCGGCTTACCCAGCGGGAAGTTGTCAGAATTGCTTCTACCCATGGCCAGTCCAGAATCATATAGAAACTCCAAACATTCTTGTTTACTGGAATCAAAACTAAGGAAATTAAAACCCTGAGAACCCTATGTGCCTAGCTAGAACTAAAAACAATTAGCCAGAACTACTAAAACATGTAGATTTCTGATTGCAGGGGCTACTGTTACTGCTATTGCCATGATATAAACCTATCACAAATGTCTACAGTAAGAAAAACACAGTTTGAAGATGAATTCTCTCCTGATATTAATCCTCTTGGAAAACATTGCACAGTAGAACTGATGCCAGCCAAATCAAAGCATAAACGATCAGGTCAGAACGACCATGAAAGCGAGCAGAAGAGACTGAGAAAATGGCAGATAACAGTAATATTTATTGACTGGAAGGGCTGCATGAAAAAAAAGAGCCCACAAATCCTCAAGAGGAGTATCAGAGATTCTATTCCCATTCCAGATTGGCTTTGAGGTGTCGTTTGGCGATTCATTTCAGGAGGCTGGGAACTTCTCCTAGCGAACCCTGGAATTTATGAACTTCTCCTGTCTATTGAAACATCTGAATCAGAAAAGCTTATCCTCAAAGACATCCATCGCACTTTGCCTTCACAGGAATTATTCCAAACTGTAGACGGGCCTGGACAGAGGTCTCTGCACAATGTATTGAAGGCGTATTCTGTGTATGACAGAGATGTAGGGTATACAAGGAGATATATTTTGCAATACAATTTCAATTTAGTTCTAAAATAAATTGGTTGAGAAGAGAATCATACGCGCCGTCGCTTAAGCGACGCTTGCTAGGCTAGCCGTCGCTTAAGCGACGCTTATGAGCCTAGCCGTCGCTTAAGCGACGCTTATGACCATAATTTAAAAAAAAAAATTAACTTTGTGATTTTTGGTAGGTTTAAAAGAAAAAATCCACGCGCCGTCGGAAGTAACTGTCGGATTTTGCATCGAAATGTAGTAGTGACTCGACATCGGGAAAAGTGTGCACCCCTTTCCAATGTGAGCCCTGTAGGCCCTATTCATACTCAAGCAATCTGTCATAATGGAAATAAAATCAAAACATGATCTGTATATGGAATTTAACAATTTGACATGCATATTCTTAGCTAGGGTCACAGAACACTTATCCATTTGCTAATGTAGTATTCCTTCGTTAAGGAGGAATGGGGGATCCCTTCTCTAAGTTGACAGTCCCTAGGTTTTCCATCCCAACTCCTTTCACAATCTATATCCACACATGTCTTACCGACATAACCTATACCATCTCACTCATGTTGCTTACCAAACATGTAGTGCAGATGGGACATTCCCAAAATGTCCAATGGAGTTTCACCCAAAACCCATTTCCAAGATAGGGGAAACCCTCCCCGTGAAGTTTGGCTCCTGTAGGCCATCACACATGGTCTTCCTGTAGCATGTACCCCTGGCACATTCATCAAGTACCCAAACAGTCAATCAGTATCTACTAATACAATCCAAATTTGATTGTTCTATAACCAAGCAATGGTATTAGTAATTAAATTCAATATGAATTTGCAACTCAATCTACTATAGAAATTGCTTTGCTTAACAATGGGGTGATCCTCATTTGTTGGTCTCTTGTAAGCAGCACCATTCTCCCCATTATGATTTTATGCTTACTAGCATAGCATGAACACCCACTTACAATGCGTCCTCCTAACACAATTCTATGCAAGCCAATAGTGATTAGCAGTTGTCATCAATTTCTCAAATCTGAAATTTACAAATTCAAATTAACAACTCATTCTGCATACAGACTAATTCCACAGACATGAGACTCTTCTCATGAGGTTTGGCTCTTTCACAGGGTGGATTTCATCGTTTGTCATGGTCTTACCCATATTTCCATGCCCCAACCAATCTAGCTGAAACCTGAACCTCAATCAACCAAACAAGTGCAAGTCTTGATGCATATAACTTCTTCATTGCTGCAAGAATCACTGAAGCATTTTCAGAATTATAGAATTCAAATAATTCCAACTGTTAGCATATCAATATCACTAAAACTCATTTACTTCACATGAATCATTATCATACTAAAATTGCAAGGTATAGTCCCATCATTTATGCAATTTAAATGAAGTGTTTATATACTCCTTACTTCACAGGCGTATCATTTGTACCACCTTGCCCCTCAATGGAGCATTTATGGCAGCCAATCGATCATGACTACCCTCTTCATGCACTTACCATCATGCATTCATAATAGCTCTTGAAATGGTTCTAGAATTATCATCAATTCATCATTTCAGCCATTAGCTAATCATGATAAAAAAACCATTATCTCGATGCATTTTCAGCATCCCCATGCCATAATTTCTATGTACACAAGCTTATAAAATATAATATAGTTAGCAAGACATGGTTTAAGGGACTTTTCTTTTCAAAACCCTCATCTTTGCTTGGAATTCCTCTTTCACATAATAGCTGGTTCAACTTCATGGTTTTGTCTATCTCTAGGCATGCAATCCTCGGATTGTCTATATTGACATCAACATAATTCTTTTCAGCAACTGCTAGTACTTTTCTACTCCTCATTCAAATTATGGTGATTCTCCCTTGTTCCCTGCTGGATAAGATTTCCAATGCCTATCCCCATGCTCCATTCTGACTTTGGATGTGAAAACCACACCACTTCTAAAATGACGATTTTCACCAAAAATTATACACTTTTACATACAACTGTATTCTGGTTCGAATTGCCAACTTCAGCCACCTAGAATTTTTCTTCCTTTTTAGCCCTAAAACTGCTGAAAAATCCACTGGAAAAATAGTTGAAAATTGCTGAGAAGATCCCCCTCAAAGACCCAAAACTTCCCTTGTCAAATAGGGTCTCATCCCATCTAAAATTATGACACTTCAGTGGTCAAAACAACTAGCTTTATTTGATGCCCATCAGTGGTCTGATCGTCTATTTTCCTCCGACGTGTCGGATCCGTAGTTGTCTCAGCTTCCAAAATTTATTGACGTTGCTAAGGACTATTATCAGCGATGATAGTATAGCGGTGATCGGAACTGTTAACCATCGCGGCATCGGAGATCGGAAGCACTATGCTTCAGGTGGATAGTTCCTTAGGAATCCGCAATGGCGGGCAACAAACCATCTGTGGGTTCCACATACCATACAACCTATCGGTGATCGAAACCACTAAACACTATGTGTCGGAGATTCAGGAAACTAACTTCTTCCGACACGTCGGCGGTCCAAACCACTAACCTTCTCCCAACGCATCAGCTGACTAATCCACTAACCTTCTCCAACGTATTGGTGATCAGAAGCACTATGCATCAGGTGGATAGTCCTTTAGGTAGCCGCAATGGTGGACTCATGGACAACTAACTTTCTCCAATGTCGTTCATCAGCGACCTCATCACTAAAATTTTCCAATGCTTTTAACACTTCGGCAAAATTTTCTTTTCTTGTCTGCCGCCGTGTCGGCTCTTTCATCATCTATTTTTCTCTAGTGTGTCGACTGCTCCATTGTCTAATTTTCGCCAACATTTTGGTGGTCTAATATTCTAACTTTTTCCGACGTATCGGTGGACTCATCAACTAAATTTCACCGATGCCCATCAGCGATCCCATCAACTAAATTTCATTGACAGCGGCGACGTTTCGGTGACTCCATCTTATAATTTTTGCTGATCCAATCAACTAATCTTCGCCGATCGTTGATGGTCTCAACACTATGAAAAAAATTTCAAAAATTTTCTCTTTATCTTCTTCCTACCATCGCTGTGTCAGCGGCTCAACCAACTAACTTCCTCTCTTTTTCGCCGACATATCGGCACTTTCAACACCTAATTTTTGGTGATATTTAACTTAAAAGGAGCCCACGTTTAGGTGTTTTCCTCATCTAATTTCCGTCAACGTATTCCTCAACGGTTCCATCAACTAAACTTTTCAGGTGTTTCGGTCGTCTTCGACTGATCTCTGCCGACACTACGGCTCCTCGATCAACTAAAATTTTCTGACGATTCCATCACTTAGAAAAATTTCGACGAAAATTCCTTCCTTCTCCTTTTGGCTGTTGCCATGTCAGCTACTTCCTTGATTAACTATCACCAACATTTTGGTGGTCTCATCAACTATTCATCATCGATCACCGATGGTCTGTGTCAGATGGCCTTTCGACAAAAAGGGCCGACGTTTCAGCGGTATTTGGCTGATCTCCACTAAAACTGTGGCTCCAACTACAACTATTCTCTGCCGATGATCTGACGAACACTTAGAAGAATTTCCATAAAAATTTCTTCCAACTGTCCTCCGTCGGGGAAACTTTTGCCTAGCTCTCGACTGCATTGGAGGAGCTTCCCACTGAGTCTCCCGATGAGCCGACAGTCCTTACACTTAGATTTTTTTTTTTTGTTACATTCCTTCTGTCGGTCCCTTTTCGGGTGGCCTTTCGACTAAATTGTCCGCTGTATCGAAGGAGCTTCCCTCTTAGTCGTCCGATGACCCGACGAGCTCGGCACTAGGAAATTTTTTTTTTTCAACAAAATTTTGTGGAATTTTCTGATTTCTGTTGGGCAGAGGGAAACCTGTCACTGCGTCTTCATGGCCCATTCAGGCCCATGCTACAACATAATCTCTAATACCACTTTGTAATGTCCCCAACCCTCTAACCGACGAAGAGGACGCTACCATAACCGTAAACATTTGGGCAACTAACCCCATGAACATGAACATGCATATAATGCTGAAATAAAATGATTAAAATAGAAAACATGCTAAGATGCATAATTATTCAACATACAGCGGAAGCAAACATACATTCAGGAATCAACATGTTCGTCATGATTCATTAAACAATAAATGTAATTACAGAGATGAATTAGTCAATAATACTTATCTTATCAAGAATTCATCCTACAACCAGCTACGTCGCCGCAACCATCCACCCAACCATAAGCTAGTGTGCTCATCAATCTCTCAGCAACACTGACACCCCCGAGTTGGGCATGATTCCCCAAGGAAAAAGGGACTAAGCAGGCTTACACATAGCCAAGGTACACAAATCATCCAAGCCAACACGATAGGTTTTATCACGCTATCAAGGAGCTGGGAGAAGCTGAATGCTAAGCTGGTGGTCTCATTGGAGAGCTAAGGACGCCTACACTAGAGCTAGCCTGTGTAACACCCCGGTTTTGACCTCGTTTGTATTAAAAGTACATTATGTATATATTGTAATTAATCATGGTGTGGAGCTAAAGGAAAAATCCCCACCATCGATTTGGTTGTGTTATGTTTCGGCAATTGGGATCGTTGCCGATGGTATATCGTGCTATCTGGCACATGATAGTTTTGCATCATGTAAATATGCAAATTAATTAAAATAAAACTATAGCCAGCTACAACAGCACAATGTTAAATGAAAAGGGCATGGTTTCCTAAGGTTAAGGGGGGGATTGTCTAACCCATGGAGCCATTGGGGAAAAGCCATGTGTCAGCTACTTAAGCTCCTTTTGTTAGTTGGGGGTAGTTACTACTGGAAAGTGGTGGGTGGTAGGAATTTCAGTCCTTGCCACACGCCCACTCCACCAGTCATCTCTCCACCTTCATGTGGGAAAGAGAAACACCACTACGGCACTCTCTCATCCATTCTGCTCACTCTCACGTAGGGACATTTTTCTCTGTTATCCCTTCTCTCACCGATTGCTGGTCGGAGTATGCGGTTTTCCCTTCCGTTCACACAAAGAGGTTATTCCCTTTTTCTTGTTTGCACTCCTATTTGGATAGTGTAATGTCCTGGGTGTTCATCGTTGAACCATGGTTGTTGTTTTCTCCTGATCGATGGTTGTTGTGAGTGCATACGCTGTGTTGGCTGTGTTTTTCCCTCACGTATAGATTGGGAGTCTATTTCTTCCCCATTATCGTTTGTGTAAGTTTTCCAGTGGTTTCATTGGGGATCATTTGCTGTGGTTTGTATGGTTGTTCATTGGCTGTGGTCTTTTCCATGTTTGAGCTATTGTAGGATATTTATTGAATCATTTTGGGCATGATAGGGCCAATAATGATTTAGGTATTGGTTTCCCCTGCCCAAGCTATGAATTGCTTTTCTAGCTACATGCATGCAGTGGTTGCTCTTCGGACTGTGTGGATTGGGATTGAAGGCTGGGTATGCTTGAGAAACCTGGGTTTGGGGAGCCACACAGATAGAGTTAGATGGTTGGATTTCTTCTCCATAATCCTGGAAGAGCACTGGCAACGGAAGTCAGGGCCTGAGGGATTGTGAAGCAGAGAAGGGAATGATTCCTAGTGTCGAGTTTATGTGGGTGTCTTAGAGTTCAGGCTAGCTCTGGTGTAGGCATCGTTAGCTCTTCCATGAGCTCACCAGCTTAGCATTTAGCTTCTCCCAGCTCCTTGATATCCTGATAAGCCTTACTGTGTGGGATTGGATGATTTGTGTACCTTGGCTATGTGTAAGCCTGCTTAGTCCCTTATTCTTTGGGGAATCATGGCCAACTCGGGGGTGGCAGTGTTGCTGAGAGATTCATGAGCACGATGGCCTATGGTTGGGTGGAACATTGCAGCGACATAGCTAGTTGTGGGACAAGTTCTTTTTGAGATAAGTATCCTTGTCTATTTCACCTCTGCAATTATATTTGATGGCTAATGAACTATGATGAACATGTTGAATGTAAGGATGATTTTAAGGAACCATACTTATTTAAAAGTGTAAAAATGTTGGCGAATAATACCAATTCTTAAAATGCCAACTATAAAATGATTGGCGATATTTTTCAAAAAATATTTTAATTTCCAAGGATTTTATATCATTTGTATAACAATTTGGCGATTTTTAGGCTAAAAATTTTTTACCCCATCAAAATTGGGCGAAACAGGGCTTCAAAAAATGCAAAATGGTGAATGTTTTTTGGGAGAAAAACATGGAAAAATAGCCCACTAGGCTAAAATTAGCCCCTAAAATTATCCTTGGTTGAATGCCTGAATGTATGTTTGCTTCCGCTGTGTATGTGAATGATTATGCATCTTAGCATGTTTTATGTTTTAAGAATTTTATTTCGGCATTTTATGTATGGTCATGTTCATGGGGCTAGTTGCCCGTATGTTTGATGGTTTGGTAGCATCCTCTTCACCGATCAGAGGGTTGGGGACGTTACAGTGTGCTATCAGAGCTCTGGTTGCAGCATGGGCTTGAATGGGCTGTGAAGATGCAGTGATAGAGCTTATGTTGCAGCATTTGGGCCTCAGAGGGCCATGAGAAATAGATAGCAGAGGCAGGTCTCCTGCTGCCCAGTAGAAACCAAGAGAAAATGGGTGAAGGATAGGAAAATTAAAAAAAAAATTCTAAGTATCAGTATTGTCGGCTCAACGAAAAACTTAGTGTGAAGTTATTTCGATGCAGTGGAAAAGATAGTCTGAAGGTCACCCGACGTACAACAATAGAAAGAAGATTGCAGAAGGAATTGCGTTCGTAGCCCATTGGCCCATCGGAGGACTAAGTGTGAAGGTCCTCTGACACCGCGAAAGTGTTAGTCTGAAGCTCACCCACAGCGGAGAGAAATTTCAAAAAAAAATTGAAGTGGTGGAATCATAGGCGATCGGCGATGAATAGTTGATCGCATCGCCAATGCCTAGATGATCAAGTTGCCGACGCGCCAAAAAATTTGGCGACTACATTGAAAGAGAATGGTTGATTGTGCGTCGTCGTTGTGGATGGTTAGAGGACTATCCTTCTTACGGATAGAGTCCGCAATAGGCGATGCCGAAGAGGAAAGTTGTTCCGACAGCCGACGCAATGAAAAATTTCCAAAAATTTTCTAAGGAACAGGATCATCAGTGATAAAAAAAAAATAGTTGTTGACATCGCCAATGAATGGTCATTGACATCGCCGATGAATAGTTGTCGAGATCGACAAGGATTAGTGAAGTGGATTGGTGAATGTTAGTTGAAGGAAGAGCTGATGCAAGAAGAAAATTCAAAAATTTCCCTAAGGCACGAGATCATTGGCCATCAGAAAATGTTAGTTGTATGAGTTGCCAATGAACATCGAAAGGAGTTAGTGGTTTGAGCACCATCATTGCGGAAGTCTAGAGCACTAACCTTTCAATGGATAAGGTTCCGACTGTCGATGTTGATTAAGTTGTGCTTCAGATCGTCGATCGAAAGTTATTAGTGGATCAGATCGCCGATCGAAAAAAGGTTCAACGTGGATGAACCGTCGTTGCGGCCGCCTAAGGGACTACCCATTCAATGAAATAAAGGATCAGATAGTCAATGTATCAAAGATGTATTGTCGTTTGGTCACCACGACGATGGGGAACGTAGTAACTTGGATCGTCGATACCTAGTTGATGGCGTAGACACAATGATGTAAAATAGATAGTGAAGGCACCGATACGACGGCAAAGAATAGAAGATGGTTGAGTCGATGAAGCAGCTGAAAGATGGTTAAGGAAGAAATTTTGAAAAAATTTCTAAGTATGAGATTCATCGGACGTCAGTGAAACTTAGTGGATGTGGGAGCCACAGTTTTGGCAGAGATCAGCTAAAGGCAGTCGAAACACCGGCCTAACTTAGTCTGATGAAGCTCCGATAAGACCATCGGTGATCGATGATGATTAGTTGACTGGATCGCCGATGAATAGTTGAGGGAGTAGTCACAGTGTCGATGGGAAATAGTTGATGAAAAACTGACGGAGTGTCGCAAGAAGGAGAAAAATAAAATTTTTGCTAAGAATTTTTCTAATTGTTGAGGATATCGGTGATCGACGCATATTAGTGGATGAGTCTGCCGATGAGTCGGGAGCAATTAGTGATCTAGAGCACCGATAGGTGGAAGATAGTTGAATGAGCATCCGCCATTGCAGAAGTATAGAGGACTAACCTTCTGATAGGTAGAAGTCCTGTCTGTCGATGCTGCAATGACTAGAGGTTTCGACCGCCGATAGGCTTGTGGCCGCAGAAGACATAGAAGGTTTGTTGGCCATCATTGTGGAAGTCTAGAGGACTAGCCACCCAATACATAGAGCATCCGATCGTCGATGCAGCTATTAGTGAATTTTCCCACCGATGAAGGTCGGAATAGTAGACCACTATAGGCCGACATAACGGAAGGAAATAAACAAACAACCCGCTGATACAGCGGAGAAAAAAATTAGACGTTCTAGCCACCGAAACGCCAGAAGGTTAGTGAAGAAAGGACCTGATGAATAGTCCTTGACATCTCTGATGCGGATCGGAAGCCTAGAAAACTACAGACCTAAAACACCAGAAAAAGATAGATGAGCAGGCCACCGATGAGCGCCGAATAATTTAGTCGTCTGGGTCATCGAAGTGTTGGAAGACTAGTCCACTAAGGGTCCAAAACATCGAAAAATTAGTTGGGATGAGACCCAATTTTTACCAAAGAAAAATGAGGGTTTTGCTGTGATTTTCTGATTGCGTTTCTCAACAGTTTTAGGGATGAAAAGGAAGAGAGTTCTAGGTGGCTGAAGTTGACTTTTCAAACCAGAATACATTTGATAAAAAGCATCATTTTTGAAGTGGTGTGGTTTTCACACCCGAGGTCAAAATGAAGCATGTGGATATGCGTTGGAAATCTTATCCAGCAAGGAATAAGGAAGAATCACCAGAATTTGAGTGTGGAGTAGCAAAGCACTAGTGATTGCTTGAAAGAGAAATGTGCTGCTATCAATATGGACAAATCCGGGAGTTGCATGCCTAGAGGTAGCAAGACCATGAAGTCAAACCAGCTGTTGTGTGGAAAAGGAGTTCCATGCAAGGATGAGGGACTTGAAAAGGGAAATTTCCTTAAACCATGTCTTGCTAATTATGATTACAAGTTTTATACGTGAAATGTATGAGTGTATGCCTTTCATGCATAGGATATTACATGTTGGTAAGAATATTGAGAATTATACATTTATAATGAGACACTAATGATACCTATTGTATTGGTTTTGGCATTAGTGGAAAAACCAACAACAACATGGACATGGATGAATATGTTGCTGATGCTGACGAATGTGAATAGAAACCATATGGAGAAAGGGATAAGGCAACAAGTCCAGAATCAAAAGTTGGTGACCAAAATTATACAATCTCCTGCAAAGGACCAACCAAACTGGTAATTTCAAGGGTGTAAGTAGGACCCATGAAGGTAAGAGTTTAATTATGACAATCGCATGGAGTGGTAAAAGCAAGAGGTCTCATACCATGTGGGTATTTGAATTTTATGCTACATTCATAGAGAAAGGTGTCATGCCTATATTATGTTGTTATGATCTTAGTAGACCAAGGAAAGTAAGCACTGATCATCTTGATTATAGTCATGCATCCTATATGTAGTCATGGTTAGGCCATGCATGGTATGTTTGAATGCATAGTATTCCCTGAATCAATGCAAGGTAGCATTGAGTGGGTATGCATTAAAAGATTTTATAAATCTTGTAGTTATGCATTGAATGGATGCATATGAAAAGTATGAGTAAATGTTGTAGATATGCATACATAAGTATGGGTGCAAATGTTGCGATGCAATGCATGAATGCATAGAGATAGTGCATGAGTTATTATGAATAACTAATGGCTGGAATGATGAATTGATGACAATTCTGGAACCATTTCAAGAGCTGTTATGAATGCATGATAGTAAGTGCATGAAGAGGGTAGTCATGCTTGATTGACTGCTGGAAATGCTCTATGGAAGGGAAAGGTGGTACAATGATATGCTTGTGAAGTAAGAAGTATCTAAACCATTCATTTAAATTGCATAAATGATGCGACTATATCTTGCAATTTCAGTATGATAATGAATGCGTGAAGCAAATGAGTTTTGGTAATATTGATGTGCTAACAGCTGGAAGTATTTGAATTCTATAATTCTGAAAATGCTTCAGTGATTGTTGCAGCAATGGAAAAAGGTTATATGCATCAAGACTTACCAAGTGTTTGGTTGATTGAAGTTCATGTTTCAGGTAGATTGTTTGGGGCATGGCAATGTGAGTAAGACCATGACAAAGGCCGGAATCTACCATGTGAAAGAGCCAAACCTCATGAGAAGAGTCGCATGGCTATGAAACTAGTTTGTATGCATAATGAGTTGTCAAATTTGAATTGTGAATTTTGGATTTGAGAAATTGCTGACAACTACTAATCACTATTGGCTTGCATAGAATTGTGTCAGGAGGACGCATTGTAAGTGGGTGTTCATGTTATGCTAGTAAGAATAAAATCATAATGGGCATGATGGTGCTGCTTACAAGAGACCCACAAATGAGGATCACCTTATTACCAATCAAATCAATTTCTGTAGTAGACAGAGTTGCAATTTCACATTGAATTTAATTACTAATGTCATTGCTTGGTTATGGAACAATCAATTTGGATTGTATTATCAGATAATGATTGAGTCTTTGGCTACTTGATGAATGTGCGAGGGGTACACATTGCAGGAAGATCATGTGTGTGGCCTGCAGGAGCCAAACTTCATGGGGAGGTTCTCCCCTATATTGGAAATGGGTTTCGGGTGAAACTCCATTGGACATTTTGTAAATGTCTCATTTGCACTACATGTTTGGTAAGCAACATGAGTGAGATGGTAAGGATTATGTCGGTAAGACATGTGTGAATATGAAATGTAAAAAGGAGTTGGGATGGAAAACCGAGGGACTGTCAACTCAGAGAAGGGAGCCCCCATTCCTCCATAACAAAGGATACTGCCTTGGCAAATGGATAAGTGTTCTCTAACCTTAGCTAAGAATATGCATGTCAAATTGTTAAATTCAGTATGCAAATCATGTTTCAATTTTATTTCCATTATGGCAGATTGCTTGAGTATGAATAGGGCCTACATGGTTCACATCGGAAAGGGGTGCACACTTTCCCGATGTCAAATCATGAAAGGGGTTTCAATATTGATTACACCCTAGGGGTGGATGCACTCCTGGTGTCTCAATACTTGATAGTGAATGATATAAAATGTGATTCCAATTTTAGAACAATAATGTTGATGAGTCACTTATATTGCATCTATTGTCAGGCTAAAAAAATGCAGTCTGGTGTTGCACACTAAATGGATAATGGCTTGGGCTCATCCTACCTCCTACTAAAGAGCATAGAGAAGGAGACATTCCTGAGGGACTGGAGAGCAGAGAAGGGGGTGGTTTCTTGTGTTTTACAGGGTAGTGGAATCAGATCTCACTGCTGGAAATGAAACCTGGAAATTGTTGAAATATTGTAACTTCAAAGAATATTCTATATGTATCTTTTTGTGGTCCCCAATGGTCCTACCGAGAGAACTACTTGTATTACTTTGTACCCTGATGCTTCTAATCGAAAGAACTAATAAGAGTCATGAGGTAGTCCCCTCTAATTGTAAAGGTGGGTCATTAGCATCCCAGTTTGGTTATTTGAGCCTACATGTGTAACTCGAGCCTACATGATTAACTCGAGCCTACATGTCGAATGAGTTAATTAAAGTGAATGGATGAATATAAATAGAGGTGTAGCACTTCTCATTTGGAGCACACACTCTCACTTGTGTAGCGCATTAGTGGAGAGAGAGAAGTAGATGGAGAAGGAGGAGGATCAGGCCTTGATATCCTTGTTGGTTTTACCTTTTATCCTTTTAGGGCATCTATATTGAGGAAGCTTTTTGCTGGGTTTTTCCCTTTAGGGTTTTCCCAGGATAAATCTGTGTTGTTCTTGTGATACTGTTTCTTTTAGTGATCCTGTTTATATGCTTTTGTTGTGAAAATGAAATGAAATACTGATGTATTAGCTAAGCATATGAAAATTTAACATGCTATCAGAGCTAACCTGAATAGGACAGCTTTCACAAGGCAAAATAGCCCTCTCTCTCTCCCCAGAAGAAATTAGGGTTTCAGGAAAATTTTTTACTTTCGGAAAACTGATTGCATGGAAAGTTGTGCCCTCCCAGATCACATCTTTTGATCCTGGAATCATAGTTTTTGGATGTGTGAGTCTCCAGAAAAGTCAAACCCTAGTTTGACAGCTATACCAAAAAACTAGTGAACCAAAAAACTGCAGAAGCTGGATCTTGCAAGTCTAATTTGGAAGGTGAAGAATTGAAATCTCCAGAATCCAAGAACACTACTCAACTCACCTCATTCAAGCACATCTCCTGGTAAGATCAATTTCTCATTCTGCAAAATTTCTTTTTTTTGTAATTTTCTGACAAGATGGCCCCCAGCATTAAGCTTAAGGACAAGCTAGAAGGAATAGAAAATTTTCGAGCATGGAAATACAAGATTGGTCTCATTCTCTAAGAAAATGATATTGATAAGTATGTCAAAGAAGAAGTTTCAGAACCTGAAGAAGCTGAAGCCATGGAGAAGCACATAAAGGATACGATTAGAGCACAAAGGAATATTGTTGGTTCCATCAAGGATCACTTGATCCCTCAAGTGTCATCCAAGAAGACTCCAAAAGAAATGTATGATGCCCTCTCCAGAATGTATGAGGGAAGAAGCATCAACGGGAAGATGAATCTAAGATCTCAACTAAAGAGCACCAAGATGAGTCATTGAGAATCCATCCAAGACTACTTCACAAGGATTTCTCAGATCAAAGAGAAATTAGAAGTTGTTGGAGATAATCTTGATGAAGATGAATTTGTTATGATTTCTCTCAATGGTCTCACTAGATGTTGGGAATCCTTCATCCAGATGATGTGTGCCAGAAAAGAAAGCATGATGTTTGAAATAGTATGGGAAGACTGCATTCAAGAAGAGACTAGAGTGGCAAACAGAGAAGCCTTAATAAAGGAAGATGATCAAGCCCTATCCACTCACACCAAGAGAAGAAGAAGTCAATCTAACTTCAAGAGAATAAAATTCAAGGAATCTCAACCTCCCAGAAGAATCCAAAGAAGAAGGGAAAATCATCCAAATAAAGACTACTCTGGCTTTCAATGTTTTCATTGTAATAAGATAGGACACATTGCCCGAAATTGTCCTATAAAGAAGCAAGAATATAAGAAGAGGATCAACAACAACAAAAGATATCATGCTCATCCTACAGAAGATGAAGAAGAAGAAGAAGAAGAAGAAGGACCTCCAAGAAAGCAAGCAAGAGAAGAAGATGCAAAAGAGTATGTACTATTCTCTGCACTCTCTGGGTCTATAACACCTAGAGACGACACTTGGCTTATTGATAGTGGTGCTTCAAAGCACACGACGGGACAAAATAAAACTCTGTCCAAACTTGAAGAAAGAAGATCTCCTCAGAAAGTATCCCTAGGAGATGACTATCAATATTCGATTAAAGGAGTTGGTGAAGCAAGCTACAAACTTGATTCAGGTAATCCTATAAAGATGAAAGATGTATTATATGTACCTGGTTTTAAGAATAACTTACTTTCTATCTTAGCTCTAGATAAGAAAGGATTCAGCGTTTCTTTCATAGATGGCCAAGTACTCATGTGGTCCAAAGGAAACAACATTGAATATGCAATCATCATTGTTGAAGAAGAAGGAGGCTTGTATAAACTCAAGGGGCACTCAGAAACAGCCTTTGTTCATGATTCCACTGACCCTAGTGAACTATGGCATAGAAGGCTTGCCCACATTAACTACAAGGCTCTACCTCATGTGAACAAAGTAGTGATGGGATTACCCGACATGAAGATCAATCATGAAGGCATTTACAAAGGATGTGCGAAGGGAAAGAACATCAAGAATCCATTTCGAAAGAGTGAAACTAAAACAAAAGGTACGTTGGAATTGATTCATTCAGATGTATGTGGTCCACTGTCTTCTACATCCTTAAGTGGATTTGAATATTATATCACATTCATTGATGACTTTTCAAGAAAGAGTTGGATATAATTCTTGAAATCAAAGAGTGAAGTGTTTGAAAAATTCAAGGAGTTCAAAGCCTTGATAGAGAATCTTTCAGACAAGAAGATAAAGACACTCCGATCAGAAAATGGAGGAGAATATATCTCAAAATAGTTTGAGGCTTTCTACAAAGATGTCGGAATCAAGAGGGAACTAACTACTCCCTACAATCCTCAACAGAATGGGGTTGTGGAAAGAAAGAACAGAACCATCATGGAGGCAGTGAAGACAATGATAAATGATCAAGATCTTCCAATGCATCTATGGGCAGAAGCAGCAAGAACTGCTGTGTATGTGCAGAATACAATATCTCATAGTGCTCTTGGGTTCAAAACTCTAGAATATATGTTCACAGGAAAGAAGCCTGAGGTAAGTCACCTCAATATATTTGGTTGTCTAGTATATATTCATATACCAAAAGAGAAAAGAACCAAGTTAGACCCTTCCGGAAAGAAGGGGATATTTGTTGGATATTGTGAAGTATCCAAAGCATTCAGAATCTATATTCCTGGATTCCATCACATGGAAATTAGTCGAGATGTGACATTTGATGAAGAGACAGCCCTCAAGAGATTCAGGAAGTGCCAACATGAAGAAGTGTATGAAGAAGAGACATCTCCTAGAAATAAAGAAACTACATGTCTCCCTGAAGATGAAGGTCCTAAAGAACATGACTTAGCAGAACCACAAGAACCTCCCATGATGGAGATGTCAAGAAAGAGAAAGCCTGCTTGGACAAGAGAAATTATACAAGAAGGAGAAAGATATGGAGTTCCTGAAGGCTCCACAAGGGAAAGAAATAAGCTTAAGACTTTTTCCAATTATGTAGCCTTGATGTGTGATCTTGTAGATCAAGAACCTACAAGCCATGAAGAATTTGTATAGAAGAAAGAATGGATAGAAGCAATGATTGAAGAATACCAGTCATTAATGAAGAATTATGTATGGGATATAGTTGCCAAACCAAAAGGAAAGAGTATAGTATCCTCCAAATGGATATTCAAAATAAAGCATGGAGCTGATGGAAGTATCGAGAAGTATAAAGCAAGATTTGTGGCTAGAGGATTCTCTCAGAAGGAGGGAATTGATTATGAAGAAACATTCGCCCCAGTAGCACGGTATACTTCGATTAGAGCCATCATGGCACTTGCATCTATGATGAAGTGGGACTTACACCAGATGGATGTGAAAAACAAATTTTCTGAATGGTGTGATCAAAGAAGAAGTATACATAGAACAACCACAAGGATTTTAAGTTGAAGATAGACATACTCATGTATGCAAGTTGAAGAAGGCCTTGTATGGTCTAAAATAAGCTCCTCGAGCTTGGTATGAAAGGATAGACAGTTTCTTGTCAAGCATGGGCTTCACCAAGAGTAAAGCTGATCCTAACCTTTATCTTAAGGTTGTAAAAGATGAACCTGTCATCCTGTTGTTATATGTGGATGACTTATTCTTGACAAGGAATGAGAAATAGATTATGGAAAGCAAGAAGAAACTAGCAGAAGAATTTGAGATGAAAGACCTTGGGTTAATGTATTATTTCATAGGTCTGGAAGTATGGCAAATTTCAGAAGGAAGGCTTTCTTAACCAAGGAAAGTATACGGTAGAGATATTGAAGAGATTCAATATGTTGGAATGCAAATCCATGGCCACACCCATGGACTCCAAACTGAAGTTGTTAGCTGATGACTCATCAGAATTAGTGGATGTGACCCACTATAGACAGATCATTGGGTCATTAATGTATTTAACAAATACCAGACCAGACATTTGTTTTGCTGTGAACACCTGGAGTCAATTTCTTGTTCAACCAAGACGGGTTCACTTAGTAGCTGCAAAACATGTGATGAGATATCTGAAAGAGACTATAGACTTTGGTTTATACTATGATGGTATCCATGAGTATAGATTGTATGGCTACATAGATGAATATTGGGTTGGAAGTATCTCAGATAGAAAAAGCACTTCAGGTGGATGTTATAGTATGGGATCTACTATGATTTCATGGTTTAGCAGAAAGTAGTCTAGTGTTGCTCTAAGCAGAGCTGAAGCAGAATATATAGCAGCTTGCTCTGCTAGTTGTGAAGCCATATGGCTTCAAAAGCTGATGTAGGATTATTCAACCTAGAGTTGGACACTACCATGATTCTATGTGATAATCAAAGTTGTATAAAGATGACAGAGAACCCAGTATTCCACAATAAATCGAAGCACATAGAAATCAGGTATTTCTACATTTAAGATATGATGCAGAAGGGAGCCATAAAGCTCCAATATGTGAGTACTGATGAACAAGTTGTTGATGTGCTGACGAAGCGTCTGTCTCGAGTAAAGTTTGAACACTTTTGAGATAAGCTTGGTGCTATTCGGAAAGACCTTCCTCGAAAGGGGGAGTAGTGATGTTGCAGTGGGATTGTATCATCCCTGGGCACTTTCCCTAAAGTGATTTGGTGACCTCGGTCCTTGAGAATGAAGAGGGTTTGTATCATCCTAGGACATCTTTCTAGAATAGATCCAGTGACTTCGGTCCTCGAGAATGTAGTGGGATTGCATCATCCTTGAACTTAGGTTTAGAAAGGTATCTGGAGGCTTCGGTCCCTGAGAATGTGGCAGGATTGCATCATCCTTGAACTTCGGTTCAGAAAGGTATCCGGAGGCTTCGGTCCTCGAGAATGTGGTAGGATTGCATCATCCTTGAACTTCAGTTCAGAAAGGTATCCGGAGGCTTCGGTCCCGGAGAATGTGGCAGGATTGCATCATCCTTGAACTTCAGTTCAGAAAGGTATCCGGAGGCTTCGGTCCCTGATAATGTGGTAGGATTGCATCATCCTTGAACTTCGATTCAGAAAGGTGTCTAGAGGCTTTGGTCCCCAAGAATGTGGTAGGATTGCATCATCCTTGGACCTAGTCCTAAAGTGATAGGGACTGATTATCCCATAATCAATCCGGTGACTTCGGTTGTCGAGAATGCAGTAGGGTTGCATCATCCTTGGACCTAGTCCTAAAGTGATAGGGACTGATTATCCCATAATCAATCCGGTGACTTCGGTTGTCGAGAATGCAGTAGGGTTGCATCATCGTTGGACCTAGTCCTAAAGTGATAGGGACTGATTATCCCGTAATCAATCTAGTGACTTCGGTTGTCGAGAATGTGATAGGATTGTATCATCCCTAGACTTAGGTCCAAAAGTGATCCGAAGACTTTCGTCTTTGTGTTGTGGATTGCAGGTTATTGCTGATGATGATGACGTACTGATCGAAAGATCAGAGTATGATGATGATGACATATTGATCGAAAGATCAGAGTATGATGATGATGATGCTGTTCAAAAGATCAAAACGCTAAAGATGATGTTGCTGATCGAAAGGTCAAAGAGATGAATATGATGTTACTAATCGAAAGGTCAAAGAGCTGAAGATGTTGTTGCTGATCGAAAGATCAAAGATGTTGCTGATCGAAGTGGTCAAAGATTGTTGCTGATCGAAGCAGTCAAAGTGTTGATGTAGTTGAAGACTGAAGATTGAAGATGAAGACTACATGATGTTGAAAAGCTTCCAATGATTTATAGATGTGTTACCCTGATGATGCTGATGATGCTCTCTCTCTCTCTCTCCTGTTATTGTTGTTGTTGATGTTGTTGTAGAATACCCTTCTCGTTAAGGGGGAGTGTTGAAATATTGTAACTTTGAAGAATATTCTATATGTATCTTTTTGTGGTCCCCGATGGTCCTACCAGGAGAACCACTTGTATTACTTTGTACCCCAATGCTTCTAATCGGAAGAACTAATAAGAGTCATGAGGTAGTCCCCTCTAATTGTAAAGGTGGGTCATTAGCACCCCAGTGTGGTTACTTGAGCCTACATGTGTAACTTGATCCTACATGATTAAATCGAGCCTACATGTTGTATGAGTTAATTAAAGTGAACGGATGAATATAAACAAAGGTGTAGCACTCCTCATTTGGAGCACATGCTCTCACTTGTGTAGCGCATTAGTGGAGAGAGAGAATTAGCTGGAGAAGGAGGAGGATCAAGCTTTGATCTCCTTATTGGTTTTACCTTTTATCTTTTTGGGGCATCTATATTGAGGAAGCTTTTTGCTGGGTTTTTCCCTTTAGGGTTTTCCCAGGATAAATCTGTGTTGTTCTCATGATACTGTTTCTTTAGTGATCCTATTTATATGCTTTTGTTCTGAAAATGAAATGAAATACTAATGTATTCGCTAAGTATATGAAAAGTTAACAAAAATGGCAATGATAAAGTTTCCTTACCAGTCGGCATAAAGATGTACTGGAAGGAGATGTTGGGCTAGTATATGCCTGGGGGTCCATAGTAGATCCTAGACCTAGAAATGGTCGTTTATTGTTGATATAAGTGCATGTGTTATTGTTGATGGCCTGATAAACCCAACCGCATTGTCTTGGCTGATTGGTTGGTGATATAAGTGCATTGTTGATATAATTGTATTGTTGATATAAGTGTAGGTGATTTGTTGACGGTCTAATAAACCCAATTGAAGGTTGGCTTGCCTGTGTAATTATTTGATATTGTGGAAATTGTGGAAACGTTACAGTGTTGGATTGACTACATGTAGTCTGATAAACCCAACTGTTAGCTGGATTGGCTAAGTAGCCTGATAAACCCAGCAGTGTATTGGCTTAATTGGCTGCAGCCTGATAAACCCAATTGTATATTGGCTTGGCTGGACAGTCTAATAAACCCAACTGTAGGTTGGCTTGACTGTGCCTAATATATATATATAAGGATGTTGTGAAGTAGCCTGCGTGCTGGCCTAACATCCAAGTCCATAGGAAATCCCAAGGATTGCAAAGAGAAACAGGATCCAGTGGACCAGTGAGGAAACGCACAATACATATAAGTATTGAATTAATTTGCAATTTCTTGCTTATGAATATACATGTGTATATGATTTGGTTATGATGTTTGAAGCTCTTGGTTAAGAGATAAAACCTGATGAGAATAAACTAAACATGTGAATTTATTCAATGTTTGAATATAGGTATCACTGGAAGCGAGGACTATGAAAGCATCCTAGGGGTGCATGTGGACATGTGACTATCCTGAAGAGCTCAGAATGAGCGGTAATGAAAAAGGTGCTAGTGAGACTGTGAAGTTCCTAGCAGCTGAGACAAACCATGTGGGGAGGCTCCATGGTTGAGAGGTCTGAAATAGACCGAAGACACTAAGTGTCATGACCAAGAGGGATTGGTCCAGCATTCACAGTGAAGTGAAAGAGGATGAGAGCATGAAAATCCATAGTGGTGGTTTGGGTTCCAAGATGGAACAAAACAAAGAGGGGAAAAACTCTTGCTGCTCTCTCTTTCTTTCTTTGATTATATATATATATATACTTATGCATTGTGAAAACAGAAGATTGTTGAATGCATGTATGGCTAAAAATAGAATGTGTCTATTTGCTTAAAATAATTATGAATGCTGGAATAGTTAATTCTCTACCCAAGAATGGCCATGAATGAGCTCATGTGCCTGTTGGGAAGGCATGAAAAATATGAAAGTCTCCTTGATGAGACTTGGATTGTCATGCCAATTGGGCAATTAATTGACTAAATTTAATGCCTATATTATGCTTGGTCTAACAACACTTCAATGATGCATTTCATGAGTGAGAAAAGTGAAATCCAGTAGTGCACATTGATCATGGTAGCCGACCAAAATATCCTGGACTTGGCTAGAAGTCTTCTTCAAACAATTTCGAAGACCCAAGAAAATCTTGGAGAGATGTTCACGATACAAAAAATTCCCTAGACTTGGGGATGAGCCGAAAGCTAAGAACCAACAAGAGAAGCTCATGGAAGTCGAGGGGCTTGGTCCTGAAAATTCAAGTAAATAATTGAATGTGGGACAGATATGTAAAATTTTGATGTGCAAATGGTATATGCATTCCTATGTATTGGAACAACGAGGACGGTGTTATTCCAAGGAAGAGGGGATTGTAACACCCCGGTTTTGACCCCATTTGCATTAAAGGTACATGATGTATATATTGTAATTAATCATGGTGTGGAGCTAAAGGCAAAATCCCCACCATCGATTTGGTTGTGTTATGTTTTGGCAATTGGGATCGTTGCTGATGGTATATCGTGCTATCCAGCACATGATAGTTTTGCATCATGTAAATATGCACATTAATTAAAATAAACCTACATCCAGCTACGACGGTGCAACGTTAAATGAAAAAGGCATGATTTCCTAAGGTTAAGCAGGGAATTGTCTAACCCATGGGAGCCATTGGGGAAAATCCAAGTGTTAGCCACTTAAGCTCCTTTTGTTAGTTGGGGGCAGTTGCTGTTGGGAAGTGGTGGGTGGCAGGACTATCAGTCCTTTCCACACACCCACTCCACTAGCCATCTCTCCACCTTCACATGGGAAAGAGAAACACCACTATGCCACTCTCTCATCCATTATGCTCACTCTCATGCAGGGACATTTTTCTCTGTTCTCCCTTCTCTCACTAATTGCTGGTCAGATTATGCAGTTTTCCCTTCAGTTCACACAGAGAGGTTGTTCCCTTTTTCCTGTTTGCACTCTTGTTCAGACTCTGTAATGTCCCTGGTGTCCATCATTCAAACATGGTTGTTGTTTTCCCTTGATCGATGGTTGCTGTGAGTACATATGCTGTGTTGGTTGCGTTTTTCCCTCACGTATAGATTGGGAGTTTGTTTCTTCCCCATTATAGTCTGTGTAGGTTTTCCAGCAGTTTCATTGGGGATCGTGTGCTGTGGTTTGTATGGTTGTTCATTAGCTATGGTCTTTTCCACGTTTGAGCTATTGTAGGCTATTGATTGAATAGTTTTGGCCACGATAGGGCCAAGAATGATTCAAGTGTTGGTTTCCCCTACCCAAGTTGTGAATTTCTTATCTGGCTGCATGCATGCAGTGGTTGGTCTTTAGACTGTGTGGATTGGGATTGAAGGTTGGGTATGCTTAAGAAACCTGGGTTTGGGGAGCCACACAGACAGAGTTAGATGGATGGATTTATTCTCCAAAACCCCAGAAGAGAGTTGGAAAGGGAAGTCAGGGCCTGAGGGACTGTGAAGTAGAGAAGGGACTGATTCCTGGTGTCAGGTGTGTGTGGGTGTCTTAGAGGTCAGGCTAGCTCTGGTGTAGGCATCCTTAGCTCTTCCATGAGCTCATCCTTAGCTGGTTATGGGACAAGTTCTTTATGAGATAAGTATCCTTTTCTATTTCTCCTCTGCAATTATATTTGATTGCTAATGAACTATGATGAACATGTTGAATGCCTAAATGTATGTTTGCTTCCACTGTGTATGTGAATGATTATGCATCTTAGCATTTTTTATGTTTGAAGAATTTTATTTCAGCATTTTATGTATGTTCATGTTCATGGGGCTAGTTTCCCGTATGTTTGATTATTTGGTAGCGTCCTCGTCATCGGCCGGAGGGTTGGGGATGTTACACCTTGACTTCTAAGACACCCACACACACCCAACACCAAGAATCAGTCCCTTCTCTGCTTCACAGTCCCTTAGGCCCTAACTTCCCTTTCGAGTGCTATTCCGGGGTTGTGGAGAAGAAATCCAGCCATATAACTCTATCTGTGCATCTCCCAAACACCAAGTTTCTCAAGCATACCCAGCTTTCAAACCCACTCCGCACAATCCGAATACCAACCACTACATACCTGCAGTAAAACCAAGCGATTCACAGCTTTGTGAGGAAACAAAGGAAAACAAGGTGAACGTAGCTCAAGCCAAGCAACACGATTCAAAGTTGTTCTTGGCCCTAGCGTGGCCAAAACAACTCAATAGCAACCTGAAAGATACTTGCACCAACAACAAATGAACAACATGGGGAAAACCACACCAAACCACAGATCTTAGGGAGAACAACAACAACCCACAAATCAAGGGAAGAACAACAGCTCGATCTCACAAATTGGAAAGGAAACATAAATCCACCATCAAAATCGGTTTGGAATACACAGACATGCAGCCTCAAGCGTGAATGGATCCTGCACAGGGAAAATCATGCATGAGAACCACAGGAAGAACACAACTCGATGGGTAAATCGCTCAAGGTCCACCCTCGACTGGGAGGCCATGCTTCTCTCTCTATCTGAGTAAAAACTCCCATACTCAGACCTGTGCATGAGGAGAACAACTCCAGTCGGTGCGTGAGGAAAAAAATAAGGGTTCTCTGCGGGAGGATGGACAAGGATGGAATTATGGGGTAGTGGTTTCCCTGCACACATGAAGATGGAGAGTCCACTGGTGGAGTGGGCGTGTGGGCAAGGGTTGACAGTCCCACCACCCACTACTTCCCAGCAATAACTGCCCAACTAACATCAGGGATTTTAATGGCTGGCACATGGCTTTTCCCCATAGGCTCATGGTTTAACATTTCCCCCTCCTCATCCTTAGGAAATCATGCCCTTTTCATTATCATTGCACCGCCATAGCTGGTTGTAGGTTTTTGATTAATTTTGCATTTTTACATGACGCCAAAACTATAACGTGCCAAATAGCACGATATACCATCGAAAACAATTCCAATCGCTAAAACATAACACAACCAAATCAATGGTGGGGCTTTTTCCTTTAGCTCCACACCATGATTAATTACAATATATACATCATGCACATTTAATGCAAATGGGGTCAAAACCGGGGTGTTACACCATTAATGACAAATGAATACAAAGGATGATGACATGGAAAGAAGGACATTGGATATGGGAATTGGAGCCATGAATGGGAATTAGAATACTAGGTGGATCAAGTTTGATGATGTGGAAACTCTCTTGGAGAAATGTAGGTAAAGGCTGATACAAGTTTAACTTTGGAGAAGCCCTTAAAGGTGTAAAATAAATTTGTGAAGTCGCCTCCACAAAATAATCCGGAAAGAAATAAACATATAAAATATATTTATCAAGTCGGCCCGCAAAATTTGTGGAAAAGCTAGTATAAATACCAATGAAGAGTCATTCAAAAGTGTGCACGATTTGGTGGAGAGATGGAGCTCTTATTTCGAGTGAGTAAACTGAGGAAGCCGCAGGAACCTTTAGTGTTATATCTTTTGTATTTTCCTTCTCTATTTTTCGGGCATATGCTGGGTTAGAGGTAGCATAGGTATTTTGATCTCTCTGTTTTGGATTAAGTATAGACACAGTAAGATGGTGAGCGTGGAAGATAGATCCGAATTTAGATATATCATTATGACAATGAAGTAGCAAGACCAAGGACTAAAATTTTTGGGTATGATAAGATGTAGCAACATGCAAGAGGTTAAAAATGAGGTAATTTGGGCTACATATTTAGTCAATCTGTGAAGGTGTCCACATATTCTAAAGAAGAAGTTTTGCATGCTTTGGTAACCTCTATACGTTCTACTCTACCACATTATTCATTTTACGTATATTTTGAAAGGTATGATGATCTAATATGTTGGCTTTTAAAGAGTTCAGGAAGTATACATTCAGAAATTAAGATCTAGTATAACGAGAAGATATTATCTGAAGATATAACTTAGTGAAGAAAAAGTGTGACTGAAGAAAGAGTGATAAAGTAATGACATGAATGTGGCAACGAATACACAGTAAGGTTATGTATGCTTAGTATACACTGAGATGACAATGATATATTAACATACAATGGCATGATGATTACTGAGTGACCTATTTAACACATAGTGAGATGATGTTTACAGAGTATATAGTATGATTCATAGTATGCTAAGCAGTGATGTGATAGTTGACAAGTTGAATTGATAGTGATTGTAGTGGACATGTTGGTTGAGAAGTAGTTGGGTGAAAATGGTTTGAGTTGATGACATGACATAGTTGATCTGACTAGTAATTAATGGCTAGTGACAAGTGAAATATGACTTGACATAAATCAATATGTAATTGCAAGTTGGGTCTTGCACACCTTTCTCAGTTGGACCTGACAAAAACCAAGCCGGGTCTTGGAATAGAATTTGGTTCTTCTCAATGAGTGAAGCTAATGAAAACCCGAAGGTCGTTGCCTCCATTGTAACCAATATCAAATTAGATATAATAAAGTTTACAAAACTTATCTTGCAATGTATCTTTTATGATCCGTGTTGATGATTTGATTAGTTTATGTTGATGCATTTTGTAATAAGCAATTGATGATCTCTGTTTAAGTTTTAAGAAGTTGAAATTAGCTAATAGTGATGACATAATGATTCACCCCCCTCTTAGTGTGCTATTCTGTCCAAAAGAACCAACATAGTTTATGATCAACCATTTTAAGGCCATAACTAAGGATCCCGGTATTCATTTTTGATATAAGTATTATTCTATGATGAACAAAAGTAACTTGAATCTCAATTTGTCTCCAATGAGGTTGCCTCTTAATTAATAATATGGCTGAAATCTATTTATAATCAATTGAAGTTGATTGCAGAAGAGGTATGGTGCACGAAACTAAAATTTAGGGCATTGTAATAACTTATAATATGGTATCAGAGTAAAATTTCGAAGTGTAACTCATCACATTAAAGTATTGTCCCATAGAAATATCAATATTTAGAACCTACATTGCAACATTTTTTAGATAAAAATGTGCATACAAGACGCAGAGAGAATTCCATTTAGTATGGAAACTCCTGTTGCATTTATTATGGGATTTTGTTGTACAAGTTAGAAAGTATGAGCTACAAGAGTTGAAATTACTTGTATTTCCTCTAATTGAGTAGGAAATACAATTAATGCAAAATAGGGATAATTTTAATAACACCCCCTAAATTTATATGTATAATAAATGGGCGAATCTCACTAATATATAAGAAAAATTAAAGGTTATTTTATCAATAATATAATATGTATATATAATTTTTTGGCTAATATTTCATTCTATTATACAATCTTGTAAAACCTTGGCGAATCTTTCACTAAACTATAAGATATTGTAAAATCTTGGCGAATATTTTAGTGAATTATAAAATATTGTAAAATCTTGGCAAATATTTCATAAAGTTGTAAAATCTTGTAATGTCTTGATGAATCTTTTTCTAGTAAGACTCATCTTTTTATTCTATAGATTACTAAGGCAGTGCAATAGAATATCATATACTAGAGCTCGAATCCCTCAACTTATACACCCTCAAATGAACAAATGAATGAATGAGGAGAGGGATTTGTTTATACATTTCATCAGCACTATTGGGTCACTCACAACTAGAGGTGTAGGTGAAACACAACTACACTAACTAGATCCAGGGATAATGGGGACACCACTTTTTATATCGTCCTTTAGTGGTCCAACGGACATGTAGTGATTATGGAACCCACAAACCATTATTACAATGTGAATTATTATCGAGACCCACAAATTTAATATAGTGTATGAATTCCCAATTATCTATTTTCCAAATATCTCATTTTTAAGATACCCTTTAAGAAAAAAAATAACCTGCTTATTTGTTTATAGTTATGAATGCCACTTTTTCCTTTGTTTTGTTGACAATCAAAATATAAATTATATCATTTGATTTAAAAAATTTAGATTTACTTAGAAACTTGAAACGGTTATTAAAAATAAGAACATACACTAACAAGAATAGAAATCATATTATTGCATCATAACACATATCATTGAACTACTTTGTTAAAGACTACTTTTTCTTAGATAAATTGAGCAGGTGTCTGTATCCATGTTCTTGAAATTTTTGAAAGCAAAAAAAATGTGGTAAAATTGTTTTATTGCCCTCATTGAATGCAAAAGACTAGATATCAAATAGGACAATATCTACTTCTCAGTCAAACATTCCCTCTACATATTATATACAATCATGATGGAGATGAAGTATCGTGTTCCAACTAAATCACATATTTATCATGGATAACTACATCCATTTCTTGATGATGATAGGATTTACACATTAAAACAAATCACTGAAAAACATTTTACTTTTGCATGACCCTTACAAAAAAATAAATATCGTAAAACAAGTACCGAACCCAACAAATTCAGGTCACAAATGAAATTGACAAGCTTTGCGATACGAATAAACAAATCTACTAGTCATGAACTTCTCAATACAAATAAAATAATCTACTAGTACGCTTTGGACAACTCTATAAGAAGGAAACCAAAATAATGACCATTCCACTATATCCCCACCATTATAATCAATGTGCATTCATTTATATTACAAACATACCAAACATCAACAATAACATACATAAAATATGAACATATAAACTCTCATTAATGCCTTAGATCCAATAATACTTACAGAGCAAGATCCTAATAAAAACACATTTTAAACAACTAGGTCAAATTTAGTTTGAATATATAGAATCCATGTGGTGTCTCTCGATTAAGAGTAACATCTACTAACAACATATAAATGTCATTCGATAGTTTAAACATGACAAAGCATAAAATAAATCATATATCTTGATATCTATGAAAATTTCACATAACCAATAATTGGAGAACCCATCATTCCAGAGCCTGTTAATTCAGAACAACTTCTGGATCGATAACCAGTGGATTGAGTTGCCTAAGCGCTTTTCACACTATTTCACACTAGTCATAGTAGATCCCCCATAGGCATAAACAAAGGTTGCTAAAGCAGGGCGAGGTAAGAAATTGAAACAACATCAAAGTACGCATAAACAGGACCTACATCCTTTCCTGAGAAAGCCAACATCTTGCGGGGGAGGAGGGAAGTAGAAAATGACATAATGATGGCGGGATCGAAAGGACCTTGCAGGCGCAAGAGTAACTACCTAAGGAGGGATAGACAATTCTGGTGCTTGTATTAAACCGGATCGACCCGCAGTGAGCCATTATGAATTACATTCTAGCCAAAAGTAATCGTAGGATAGAATAAAACCCTAATAACACAGAATGCTCCCCAAGAATCAAGAGTGCCCTAGAATTCAATAGGCCTAAAAAATAATCCATGATAAAAATTATGATAACATGTAAATTTACAATATAATAATATGTTGTAATTGTGTATAAAAAGCATAAATTTGTGATAAAAAACATACCATGTTAATTATTGGATGAAAACCATTATGTGTTTGTATTCTCTAATAAATTGTATGTAAATCATGCCCCTTCAAGGCTTGAGCTTTCGACAATGGAGATGTTATGCGAAGATTAAAATGTCAAGAAAACTAATAATGAAAAGTGGAATTGCATCAACAAGAACATTCACCCTACAAGCACAATTCGATGTGGGTGAACCATGAATCACTATAGCCTTTATATAGAAAAAATAGCCCTTGATTTTCCCTCCAATACTGAAAATCAAAGAGATGAAAGAAGTATCACATGAAATTGACTAAAAATACAGGGAAATGCAACCATATGCCCAAATTAAAAGGAAAATGGAGGGAGAAATAACCCTTGGGAGGCTCTTAATGAAAACAGGGATTGAAAGAGTGATTTCACTATATTTTCTCTAGAAATTAGCGGCCAAAGATAGATTGGAGGGATATTTTTCTAGGGAGAAAATAGTTTTTTTCATTTTATTGATTAATATACTGGAGGCTATTCATTTTGGATTTTTTTTTCTTCCCATGGGCTATATATAACCCCTAAAATTATCCATGATACAAATTATGGATAACTAAAAATATCTATCTCTACATTAACTTTTTATTTACATTCAAATCATCATCAATTCATTGACCTATTTTAAAGCTATGGATTAACCTTGTTCCTAATCTTAAAAGTATTTAAAATCCTAAGATTTAGCTTAAAACCCCATGTTATCTACGTTGAGGCCAATAAGCCACAAGTAACTTTAAATTACAAATGTAATAATGATTTTTTCCAATTTTCTAGTTTCTTAACTTGTGTATAGGTAAAATCATTGAGATATATAAAACGTTAAAAAGTGAAATATCTCAAACTTTAAAAAACCTTCCTCTTATGCTTGGTTACCAACTTTTACACATTGATGGGTCGACATCAAAAGCTGCTTTACTTTTTCATTCACTTATTATACCTACCTCAGCAGGTATATTGTAATCGATTACAAGTCAAAATCTTTTGACTTTGTATTAGTTGCTCTCTATCAAAAAAATTAAAATTTGTTTTGTAAAGTATAACTTAGGGATTTGTAAAATATTTTTTTAATTTTGTTAAAAAACTATTTTGTAAACAACTTATTGGTGGATAGAAGATGATGTAAACTTTGGAATTTGGTATCTGGATTTGAGTTGACATGTGGCAACATGACATCATAATAATAAAATTAAAAAAATAAAAATTATATCCCATTGCCATCTGTTATAGCAAGTGGTACCATCGGAGCCAGCTGTTCTAGTTTTTTTCAGACCTCGGGCCATGAGACGAGGGTGCATTAGCTTGGCAATGTCATCCACAATAACTAAATCGGAGTCGAGGTAAAGGATTCTCCCAAGTCAAAGTGATATAATATGAAGCGCAAGTATGGAAAAGTCGCTTGAAGCGTAGCCTTGAGATCACGTTGGTGCTCAGACACCATGAAATGGAAGACTACATTCTTTGGACAAGCAGCATGTTGGAGAATCGATATAATTCCGGCAACCAATCCTCTCAGATAAGCAGCGTCCAACGTCATGGCTATATGCACGGCCGTGCTATCACATAGCTCTGTATCATCATGTTCTTCTTCTTGAAGTTGAGAATAGCCTGATCTCCACGACAAAGGTGCCGAGACGATGCATTCTTTACCATTTCGAAATGCCGGAGCTTCTTGGAAAACCAACAGGGTCGAAGAAGTATGATCCACCCATTGGAGGACTTAGCTGATGCTGTTTCATAAAATCCCCAACTTTGAAAAGCTTCCTGTCTGGAATAGGATCCACATTTATCTTTCCCTTTTGCAGAGATAAGAATCCTTACTAAAAGCACATAAAGATTCTATAGAATCAAAATAAGAGAATCCATCATTCACAAGTGAGAGATTTATTTGTAATAGAAGAAACCTGTGTTCTCAGTTTATTGAACACAGTACATATGTTTCTTATCTTACAAAAAATTCTATAGAATGATATGGAATATGAAAAAGCTTTGAAAACATACCTCCTTGAAGAGGAGAAATACATAACGGTGGCAACCTTCAGGTGGCGCTGGACCCATATATGGCACCACTTCTTTTCCAGTCTCCCATAACTCTGCAAATAACATCAACAGTGACAATAAATACAACTCTCAATAAGAAGAAACCCAATATGCATATATAGAAGATTTGGGAAGATCAAGAAAGGAAATATGTATATATTGAAGGTTTAGGCAGATCAAGAAAGGCAATATGTATATATTGAAGGTTTGGGCAGATCCAGAAGCTTTACCTAATGTGGGAGGAGTTTGGCCAGGGATGTTGATAACAAGCCAATGCAAGAATAGACCTTGCCGCCTACCTGATATAAACCTTCCTGCATGCCTTCTTCCGCCTAACTTACTGCTTTGACCTCGTTGCTTGCCTAATCTCGACCTCGATTGTTGATACCTGTCTCTCAATTGAGGGCGATCTCGATTGATACCAATACTCTGTAGTCCATGGAATTAGTCACTGCCAAAGTAGATATTTTAACATGCCCACTGAGCACAGGAAGCCGAATCAGGTCCTTGCTGATAGGATTAAAAAGATAAAGTTTTGCAAACCGACCATCTTCCTTATGCAGACACAGAATACTACCCGATTCCACAACACAAATGTTTTCTGGAAAGTTTTTGCTTCAATTTTGTTCCACCTGTTCAGTGCCAGATCAAAGAACCATTGCTCATCCCCATCCTTGTTCTGTACCATCAACCATGGCATATTAGAATCATGAAAATATAACGGTGAAGCAATGACTGAACGCCATCGCTTACATACCAGCTGAGCCCTTATTACAGATGTAATAGGTAGCTACCCAATCACTGTATCCACAAGCTCATCTGGCAGAATCCCCCAAATCTCTCCATCCAGATCAAGACTTTTGATTTTTTTCTGTAAATGAATATCATGTCTAGAAATGGCTCACACACTTCGTCTACAACATCAGGAATGATCTTCGAGGACCTGAGGAGCTTGGCATTCAGAGGAGCACCACTGGTTGCAGCCATCTATCTATGAGACAAAAGCCAAAACTAACTGATACCATGTGTTTGAATAATCGATCGACTGTTGTATAGAGATGTGTCAAATGCTCTGAACATATGTCATAACATCCATGCACGTGGAAGTTGAAACTTTGAAGTGCAATCCAAATGCCATTGCTTAAATGAACGCCAAACTTTGAAGTGCAATCCAAATGGTTTTTGCTTAAATTAATGCTACAAGGATCTCGTTGTAAAGTGTTTTGGTGATATAATTCTCAACTTAATTAAATTTAAAGCTCCGTATATAGAGATTTCTATATTATGGCTAACGCATTCCAAGAAAGTGCAGGATTATTAACTAACACATTCCCTAATGGTTGTGTTTTTGTTTCCATTATTGTCTGAGTTGTTTAGATCATAATTTATTAATTTAAAATTTTAACGAGATTATGTTAATTTTAATAATAAAAACAATATGGGGTACAGAGAATTTCGAATTAGCATCTTTTCCATTAAAACACGGTTCAGAGGCTTCGATCGGCAAGCCCTAGATATGTGTGTAGACTCTATATAACCTGGAGGCACCAATGCTCAGTTCGGCTAGACATAGCCAGTCTTGAGGGCAATGAAATGGTCAGCAATTGGGATTCAAGATATTCAGGACTACATTAATAAATATCAATTTGACAGAACACCAAAGAAGACAAAGATCCAACTCATAAACTGCGGTTGAATCCACTTGCCTGGCCTCGATATGAATGGCAGAGGACAATTGTGCACAAGAACAAGACGTAGGAACGCCAGGACAAACGCAAATTTCACATCAAGTTACTGTAACCACAAAGTCCACAATGCTTGGGAAGTAGTGGTTGTTAGGTCCGCATTGCCACGAAACTAAATCTTATCACAGTTTTGCGTACAATGCAAAGGAAAGGAACGAAAAGCCAAGCATCACCGTCGACCGGTGAGCAGAGCAGAATTAGCACGACAGAAATTCCTCTGCAAGCCAACCAAATTAAGTGTACTTATCAATATTTTGTTTGATCTTTCCTACTACATGAAATCAAAACAACCTAATAACTTAGAGCCTAACTTAAAGCCATGATTCCTAAGGAACCGATATCAACAATCACATAGAACTTTATGCAGCATTTCTAACAATATACACAGAATTCCTACAATATACAACAACATTATCCATCTTTCTACGTGAAATTAAAACCACCACGTGAAACTTCTGCACACTGAGGTGTATCATACATGGTTAGCACGTGATCATCATCTTCCTCGATGAAACCATTGTTAAGGATCTTGAATGCTTCTCTATAGACCTATGTGTTTTCATGAATTTGTAATGCCTCAATATTATCAAAGCCACCAGCGTCCTCAATTATGCTCACATATACATTAACTTCAGAGATGCCTTCATTCTTTTCAGTCTCGTCAGCTCTCAGTATTTTTTCTAGACCGTGAAGGCAGACTGTTATAGTCCTTGAATCCTGGCAGGTTAGAAGATCACAAAGTGGCTTGATGCAACCCTGAATCGCAAGGTATCTGTAATAGAAAAGGGCTCATGTTATTGACCTTAAGACGATGGATGCACAAAATTACACACGCAAAGAAATTAGAAAAGTTTCATACTTTATCTGTTCCTCGCTTGCAAAAGCAATTGCATTTGAAACCGCCCACGCTACGTCTCTCTTTATATTGAATTCAGCATTTTCTAGCAGAGATAAAAGTGGGGGAAATATATTTGCATTGATCACAGCCTGCAATGAAAATGAGTGTATTCCATTAAAACAAAAGCGTGAGTTATGTTACACTGGAAATATGACAGTGGTAGCGAGTAACACTATAAATCCAAAACTATTCCCACCTGAAGTTGCTCTGTTGTTCCTGCAGTAACATTGGAGATTATCCAGCATGTATGTCCTATTACGGTTTTCTTTGTCCTCTTATTTGTGAGAAGATCCAAAAGGCGAGGGAGAACCTTATTGTCAATAACAACCTGCACACAACAAAATATAAGATAAACAATAAAGTAAATCCACTATGTTTGAATTTGGACTCTTTGTATTATGTCAGACAGTTTATCACAGCCGAAAATGCATTCAACAGATGTAAAATAACAAATGTATTGTATAATTATTTGGAAGAAGTGTGAAAAATGTTTGAAGTAACAGCTGAGTTTGCACATCATCGCCAGTGAGAAGATTGCCCACTTCCTTTAAAGCAGGAGTAACAACAAATGGTGAAGAATGCCTGTGAACAGTTCATTTCGATTAATACACAGAGGACCTTATGTATAAAATTATAGTGATGCTGGAATTTAAAAATTAACATAAACTGAACTTAACACCAAATTTAAATTAACCATGAAACTATATGTATTAAGTTACTTATAAATACTAAGTGCTTATATTTATTGAGTTATATATAAATACCAAGAGTGCTTATATTTATGTGCGTATCATGATACTCACGACAGAAGCTCCACCAACTTTGGGCAAATGCCAGCGTCAATTATTCCTTGAATATTCTCATTGGGGCCATCAAAAATATATGATAGAGCCCAGCATGCAGATGCCAATACTTCCTCTTCTTCTATATGGAGAAGCCACTCCAAGGTAGGCAATGCATATTTCACCTGAAATCGATAAGCAAAAGGCAGCAACTCTTGATGCTATTAAATTCTAACTCTGATCATAGATTTCCATGTTCAACTTTGTAAGACACGGAGTACTACAACATGCACAGATTTCCCACCTAGCGAAACACACTTGAAAATTTACCATACAATTAAAAGTTATTAAACGCCCAATCATTGTAAAAAATAGTCAAATCTACCAATCACAAAGAGCTAGAGCTAGATAATAAAATGGATTCTACTTACTTGATGAAATTGAGGTTGGGGTTTCCCACTAGAAAAGTTTGAGAGAGTCCATGCAGCTGTTCTGATCATTGAAATTGTTACATTCTTCTGAAACTGGGCAAGCACATGCCATAATGCTCCATGAGCGAGTACCATATCCCTATATTCTGCAGAGTCTCCAGCAATATTTCCCAAAGCCCAAACAGCCTTATAGCAATAGTAGTTGAACTCAAAGTGAGATGTAGTTTTATTGTTGAAATTCAAATGCATAGAAGATAGTAAGATAATTGACAAAATTATGTACATGTTCTCGAAGATCATCATCCACAGACGTAAGAAGCTCCACAAATAATGGCAATGCTCCGCAGTAAATTACAAGCTTTGCATGTTCAGTGTTTCCCGATACTATAATTGTCAAATCCCAAGCTGCCTCGAACTGTATTATCATTTATGATAACAAGCTATCAACTATCACAACAATAATTCTAAAATAACTAGCTATAATCAACTCTCTGGACCCAAATGAGATCGAACCTCTCCACTGAATTATTTATTTTATCATATTTATAAATCAATATAGCGATTGCATTTTACCTGAAGCTGAGGCATATCCGCCCTCCTGAGAATATCGATAAGAAGGGGAACTACACCGGATTCAACGACAACAACGATTGAAGGATTACTTTCTGCATAAAGAAGACATTACTAAGGATTGACATAAAATTATGATCTCTTTTCCATTTCTGATACACAACATTATCGTAGGTGAATAGTAGCATGGAAAAGAACCTGACCAATGCTTAACAATTCTCGTAGATTAATAAAAGCGGCCTCCTTTGCTCGAATGTCATTAGAAGCAAGCACGACAACAACTGCTGGAAAAGACTACAACTGCACCGAAAATAACAGATGGGAATTATATTCATACAAATTATTGTTAAGTATTTGCGTATGCAGTAACTTAGTAAGGATGATAGTGGTGGTAAACTCCTAGTAAACATATATTTCTAATCAAAGAAAATTTACCTTTTCATCAAGGGAAATCCTATGATCATATCCACTCGAGGGTTGAGAATTCAGGGCTTCTCTACGTTTTTCAAGTAGAGTTCCCTCCCTTTTATACTTTTGAATCTCCACCATGTTTTCCTCTCGCTTGCTATGGGCCTCTACTGAATCGACTGTCACCTTGTAACATTGCTTTCGAGCATCGACTCTATAAGTACTTGCTCATAAGAGAGGAAAGGATTGACATTCACAACAACCGAATAAGTCTTAGCATCGATTCTATAAGTACTGGCTCATAAAGAGGAAAGGATTGAAATTCACAACAACCGCACAAGTCTTCACTTCATTCAAACCGCTCCAACTCCGTTTGCTTTCAGCGAATTTCACAAGCCTTCCGAGATGTCATGTGACTATGCACACCAATACAAAGAAAGAATCCACAAGTAAAGAGTGCCAATTTCTCCCACAATGTAATTAAAACATTCCTATGCATTCACATTCCACATTCCTTACTGACATGAAATTTGGATTTATATAATTAAGGCGTATCCTTTCAATCTCTCAATATCAATTAAATTTTAGTCGACTTCGTAAAATATTATAAAAAAAAAACTTAATTTCATTTTTTTGAGGATTTGAAATTATTTTGGTAGTGGCTAGTAGCTTCTTCCATATGAGAAGAGAATTAAAAAGCTTTTACACTTGTTTTTAGGGGGACAATTGCCTTATAAAAATTAGTAGCTTCTTCCATATAAGAAGAGAATTAATAAACTTTTACACTTGTTTTTAGGGCGACAATTGCCTTATAAAAATTAGTAGCTTCTTTCATATGAGAAGAGAATTAATAAGCTTTTACACTTTTTTTTAGGGGGACAATTGCCTTATAAAAATTAGTAGCTTCTTCCATATGAGAAGAGAATTAATAAACTTTTACACTTGTTTTTAGGGGGACAATTGTTTTATAAAAATTAGTAGCTTCTTTCATATGAGAAGAGAATTAATAAGCTTTTACACTTGTTTTTAGGGGGACAATAGCCTTATAAAAATGAAAGAGATTTTAAAGTAAAGTGTGGAGTGTTCTCAATCATACTTTTTAAAAGTTAAAACTTACACTATTTGCAATTAAGGCCTTTATTTGCAATTAAGGCGTTTTAAATAGCAAANAATCATACTTTTTAAAAGTTAAAACTTACACTATTTGCAATTAAGGCCTTTATTTGCAATTAAGGCGTTTTAAATAGGAAAAGGTAAGTAAGACGATGGAAACATTCAAGCCTAAGGGTAAAGGAGAAGGGATTTTGGACAATAGAAAGAATCAAAGGAGAAGGGATTTTGGACAATAGAAAGAATCAAGGGTAAGGGACAATGGTAAAGGAGAAAATGGGAGATGTGGCTATTGGTAACAAAACTAATCTTGAAATTATTCTTCTTGTAATTAAGGGGATCAAGAGGATGGACTTACATGGGTTAACATATGATGACTCAAAGCATATTGAGAGAGGTAATAAAATTAATACTGAAAATATCATCGAATTCCCGAACAATTTCTCCAATTGCTTGGAGAAAAGTATTGAATTCCATGTCCAAAGGTATTGAAGGAACCACCATCGAAGACTCTTAATATTCATCCTTCATGTTAATCTTTAAAGAAGAATAAATCTTGCACCCTCAGAAAGGATGAACATCTTGCACATAAGTGTCATTTCCTTCATCTACTTTAGTTTTACATTCCATAGAGGAGGAAAAGTTTGATGCAAGGATGCTTTTTAAATTCGGGTTTGAAATGAGTGACTTCGATTGAATTTGGGTAGCTCCATAGGTGATGTTAGCATGGAAATCATTAAACTTAACAATTATAAAATGTGAGCCCCAACTAACCTAAAATTTTGTCATTCCTCAANTCGGGTTTGAAATGAGTGACTTCGATTGAATTTGGGTAGCTCCATAGGTGATGTTAGCATGGAAATCATTAAACTTAACAATTATAAAATGTGAGCCCCGGCTAACCTAAAATTTTGTCATCCCAAAAATTTTGCAAAAATTAAAATATAAGGGGGAATTTGCAATAGATTCCACCCCTTGATTGTTCTCCTTTTTAATCCATTGGATCTTATTGAGTTTGGGTTCATGAGTCCCAGTTGAAATTCAAAATGTGTTGGAAAGGTCACTCCTAAGGCTAAGTCATTTATAAAAATTTATTATTTTAAGTTCTAAAAAAGGGCATTCTTATTTTATATTTTTTTTAAAATATACCACAAGCTCAAAAAGAAAGTGCCTTATGGAATATATATATATATATATATATATATAAGATTTTTAAATTCTTTAATAAATGAAAAGTACTCTTCCCAGCCAAAAATTTGCATGGATCGCTTATCCTAGTGTGGGGCCGCAAGAGACTTTGTCAATCATAATTCATAATTCCTATTCCGATCTTTACTCCGCACCAAATCATCTTCAGTCCCAACTCCGTGAAACATTTGATTACACAAATTTCGCTAAATTTGCAAGAGGCGTGTAGAAGTGAAACTGCTGGACGGAACTCCACGATGGATC
>LPNX011209814.1:470476-532632 GCA_001517045.1 Pseudotsuga menziesii | reverse complement strand
GGTATTTCAAATTTAAAGCAATTTCATTGGCTAACACATGATGACATGGAATTTGAATCAAAGTTAAAAGGCCCATTTTGAGTTGAAATTTCCTCTAATCATGATCACAAGGTCTACACCATGGAATGACTTCTTCTACCAGGTTAGTTGAGTCTAACTGGTTTGGAATCCTAGGTTCTTGCTGAGGAACTTTCTTCTGATACACCTGATTCTATTTAGGCTGAAAGTTCCTAGGTCCATTATTTCTTTCCATGGTGATTATTCTATTCTGAATATGATTCAATTGTGCAAACTGATTTTCCATGATTTGGTTTTGACTAGTAACCAATTTTTTTATTGTGTTAGTTACCTTTTCCATGGGGTATTTGGAGGTTTCCTTTTCCTCTAATTCAACGTATTTTCCCTTCTCTTTTTTGTATGAAGTGTTTCCCATAGTGTAACCTAGAATGTTGGATTTTCTTGAAGACTGCATATTCTTTTCTATTTTCTCGGCCAATTCCTGAGCAGTTTTTAGATCGGCCGGTTCTTTGTCCCTTAACTGGTACCTCAAATCACCAGTGAAAGCTTCGATGTAAGATATGAGGATGGAGGCATCCCTTGGCTTGATTTCTCTAGGGAGGTCCACAACCACATGCTTGAACTTAGTATTAAATTCATCAATGGTTTCATTCTCCTTCTCCATCTTCTTTATGTTATGAAGGGCAGCAAGCAGATGTCTTGGTTCTTTCTTTCCACCTATTTCTTCTTAAAACCCTCTAGGAATTCATTAAGAGTTTTATATGAATCATCACCAAGGTCAAAGTACCATTCCGCAGCATTATCCTATAAGGATAAAGCAAAGAGCTTCATTTTGACATCTTCATGGTTATGGGCAGCATCATTGCAATCACTGATCAGGTGCTTTTCAAACTTTCGAATGTGAGACTTGGCAGTGATGGCATTATTTCCCTGGAATATAGGGAGCTTCTTGATAGAATCATTCAGAATTTCATGAGGATTACCTGCTATCTGAGAAAAGTCAAGGGGTTTGTAAAAGTCCATCATTTCTTGAGATTGGAAGGTATGACTCTCTACAAATATGTGATGGATATCTGAGAGGGATTGGTCTCCTAAATTTTCAAGGTTTCTACGAGAAGTATGCCTATTCAATATTTCCTTAATAAACCTTTTGGGATCCAGAAGAGGATTGAATAATTGTTGGTGGTTTCTTCGAGTAGAAATTCTTGAAGGGATGTTAGATAGTGGAGTCGCCATATGGATCGATTTTTAATTTTTATGTTTTTTAAAGACTAGATCAATCAAAAGCTTTTATCTTTTTAGTTGTTTAGAAAACAGTTAAGCTAAGTTGTACTCGGGAATAAAAATATTTGTCCTTGGAAACGGCACCAAAAAGTGTTTCCGCCTTTCACACACCTAGGTCAGGTGGCAGAAATATTCAAGCCACTCAGTGTGTCCTTGGGGGCAAGTCTCGAGTCAAGGTTGTCACCTTGTTCTTGAATCCTCCATTTAGGCTCAACTCCTAACGAAGCCAAGAGGGGTAGACCCTATTAAGTTACTAAGGAAAAATTATTTAGTATGGTGATGTTAAGATGAATGAGTTACTTAGGAGTTTGAAATTTAACCATAAACAACCATAGATGACAAGATACAAAAAGATCGCACGAAAGCACAATGCTGAGACACAATATATATATATATATATATATATATATATATATATATATATATATAGCAAGAAAATAACCAGTGCCTTAAAATGGAGTCAAAAGATAATCAATGTACTTGCATGTGCTTGGAGTGAATGTTTTGCGATTGCTTCTTGGTACGTTTTAAGTTAATGTGAAATATGAGTTGATTAAAATTAGGCGAAATGAGGGGGGGTGGGGGGACTCCAGATATACCCGAGAGTACTTGGGGTATGTCCAAAACTAAACCATCACGGCTACCCACAAGGAATATGTGGGCTGAATGGAGTCTCTGAGGCTATTGTTCATAATGCATCCATAGGTGTAACAGAGATCAGTGCCCCGAGGTCACTTTTCAGGAGTTCCTGCTTCCTTTGGGTATTTTTCCACCGTAATGGTTTGATCTAGGTGTTGGATTTTCACTTGATGGTTTGTAAATTTGGGAGAGTGAGTCCTAATTATTCTAGTCACTCAAGTTCTTTTGATGCAGCTTGACTGTTCAGATGAACCACAGCCAACTGTAGAGCATACACACTGGAGTCTTGTCAATTTTAGTAAATTTTAAGATAGGTGTTCTTGTTAAAAAGAAAACCCTCCAGGAACCTCTTTCGATCCAAATGGATCTCAATCGGGGAATCAAGGAGGGGTTAATTCTATTATAGCTAATGAAACAATTGATGAAAAGGAAAACAAAGATACACAATGCCAGTTTTCTAATTAGTCCTACCACACATCTCTTTCCCCTTTCGGGTCAATCGGGAAGTCGTGGGGTAAGTATTAAGATTACTTTGAAATATCATATATGGAATATGGAAATGATAATAAATCAAAGTATACTACCCTGTAGATTAGAACTACGCTATATTTAAAAGAGATGAACAAAAAGTAAAAATTTGACACCTACACAAATCCCCCCAGGGGGGGAATGGTGAATAGGCTCGAAAGAGCCTATTTGAAAGGACCTTTTCTTTTTATTAGAAGCGATTTAAAATATCAGAAAATTGAAATTTATGCACTTTGGTCCTTGTTATATGGGATCCAAAGGCTTACAACAAGCTTGTAACAAGCTATAATTAAAAAACAGCGGTGGGGGAAGCTTCCGGGAAGCTTTGGTTCGTCCAAGAGTCAGAAATTGGGCAGAGTATCCTTCTCTTTTTTGTTAGAACTGCTCAAAAAAAGTGAGCAATTAAAATCAAATGTGCCGAAACACACTTTAAAAGTGTTTTGGGTCACCACACTAATTACCGAAAAAAAACTAAGTAAAAATTTGTTAAGTTGGGGTAATCTAGTTTTGCAAAAAAAGGAACCAAGGAAAGCAATATTTCCTTGGGATATTGGCTTGCTGTTTGGGCAGCCAATGATATGTGCACTTTTATTGTAGAATATGAAACTTTAAAGTACAGCAAAGGAAACTACCTTAAAAGCAAGCTACAAATTTTCTTTAAAATGCTTGCAAAAATGAGGATAATTTCAGCTAGATCTCTTAAAATATGACTTTATATGCAAAATGGAACTGATATATAAAATTAATAAAGGATATTACTAACTATATCTATACGTAATTTTCTTTGTGAGACAGATCTAAGCAATAATATTCTTTAAAAGTAACCAATTTGAAAGGAGGAAGAGAGAGAAGGAGTGTTGGAAGCCTGGGAATGTTGGGCTTTGGAGTTTGCTTTGGTGGAACACTGAGGGAATATGTCATTTAGAAGATATTGGAGATGAGGAAGATTCAAACCATCTCAACCTCTTCTACAAGCGATATCACTTGCAACATAGAAATCCTTACACAAATAGATGGTTAAAACATAGGTGCTGCTGGAAGAGATAATTGGAAAGCATGCAATTAAACTTAAAATACATACAACTCCAATAGATCTGAAACAAGCAGCAATAAGAGAATAAATCAAACTAGAATAAAATCTTACCCTAATAGTATGGATCTCTCTCCTTTAAGGCCAACAATTAACCAGCAAAAGCAGTGATAAATAACATAGATTATACCTCATAAGCATTTGACAATCACCATCGACACATGAAGAGCCTTACACCATAGATATTGCCTCCAAAGCTTCTTTATTCCATAATAATAAACAATACAATACAAGAGAAACAATGTTAGCTAGAATATTTCACCTCCTGCGAACAACAAGGTGTTCCACTGGTCTGAATGGTTCAGATCCAGAACAAATAGAGGACGGAGGTTGAAGACTCTCCCTAGATGTTGTAGATATTGGGAATACAAGGCTTTGACAGTTCACCTATGTACCTACAAAAAATCTCAACATGAAACAAATCAAAGCAACCAGAATATGATATACTAATATATGCTAGTGACTAAGGAATATAGCAACATATATATGTGAAATCACAACAACAACATCATATGTGGGACAGAAATCAACTTGCATTAGAAATATGAAGAAGTTTACAACCAAGCCTTAGTGTTGACATGCATCTCCATGAAACCATCTCTTCATCCCCAAAAGCTCCAACTCTATCTCTCTATGCTCTCTCCAAATGATCTTGCGCCAAGAATCAATCCAACAGCATAACAATACCTTCAAATGTTCTCCCCTCAACCATGGCTATGAGCTCATATATATAGGGATTTAATGGATAGATATGGTTGAGAAATTAGTGGGTGAGGTGGCCTCTAAGATCCAGGATGAGGGATCTCAAGCTCAACCAACCCACAACAGTAGGGATAAGGGATATCTCGAGGCTTATCATCTAGAAGCCTTGAGAAGCTTCTCTTTTTCCATTTTTACCCAGGGTACCGTTCTACTCCTTCTATGATAGAGTGGTTCTGGTAATAACTGCATATGGACCAAGGGCAATGGGTGGTGGCACCGCTTGTGGACAACCGATGAAAGGCAGTGCGAGCAGGGGTACCACTCCTAGATAAAGGGGCATGAGCGGTGCTGGGAATTTGCATGATAGATTGATAAAAAAACCATTTAGTTTCCACTCTAGAAGATGGGATTCAGGGCAAGTAGGTATGTCAAATGTCTTATCACATGATGGTGCCATGATTTTGGTATAACAGGATGCCCCCCAAAGCATGAGGCTTAGAGTGATATTATAAATGAGAGCTTTGAGAACAAGTCATTGCAAAGAGATGAAAATGTTGGCTCGATCAAAGTATGCAGTCAAGTAGGCATCTGTAGTACATTAGTATGTTGACTCATAGACACAAGTAACCAAACTCATAGTTGTAGACCAATACAAGGCAAATCCATGAGTGGAATAAACAAGCATGGCTACTAGAATACAACATAGATCCATGTGATAGATAACTCAAACTTGGACATAGCTACCAGACATACAACGCAGATCTATGTCATACAGACGCAAATTTCAGCATAGCCATGACCATACAAATGTGGATCCATGCTAGATATACAAAAATCCATCACAACCTAGGGAAAAAGAAATGAGTGCTTTTAAACAAATGCCCAAGGTCTTCGTCTCATCTTCCACAAAGTATGATTCTATCCATGTGATTACAATGATCTGAAGTCAAACATGGTAGAAACCACTTGATTACTGACCAATGATGTGAACCGTTAACAAGTGCGAGGGAGATCACCATTAATGTCAATGATTCCCAAAGTACTCTAGTACAATCTATTGAGTACGAATAGATGTCCTGATGTCGAAAACCCAGTCGATTCTATCGATCAAAGGTCAATGATGTGAACCTATGTCGAGAACAAGAGAATCTATCATTAAGGCATATAGATCTCAAGGTACTAAATATTGTTTCTAAGTCTATTTCCTGGATGATGAGCTGATGTCGACGAGAATAGTCTCGTCGAAGGAGGGCCCTGATGAGTCCCACATCGATGACACAAAACTCGAAACATAGTTCTAGAATGATGTGAATGTAGTAACCATATGACTGACTCAAAGATACTGACACAAAGACTGTGTATATTGCAGAGGTAAAACTTCTTCAGATCCCCTTTGAACATCGGGCGGCACAACAAAATGACTTGGCAGCATGACTAGAAAGGATAAATACATAATGCAACAATGGACAATGCATTCTTTTGAAATAATCAAAGGATTGGCATGAATCATGAAAGTGGATAATCACGGAGATCAACTGAATACCCAATTGACTGACATGATTGTGTAGACAAGTGCCATGTTCAAAGGTAATGACAAACAACTGCCATTATTTAGAAAATGATTCCCTTCTTATTTTCCCCATCATGATTGATGAGTGCCTCTTTTCGGTTTTACGAGTTCAAAGAGGATAACAAACACTTGATATAGCTTGTCAAAAGAAAACTCTAGTCTCATATGTTTTACGAACCTGAGAGAGGAGGGGTTCATTCCCAAAACAGGTCTCTCAATGTTTAATTTAACAAGTCCACTAAAAGAAAACTTAGTATCATTCATGTTTAGAGAGTCTGAACAAGTACAGAAGAAAACTCCATGGGGGTCCTTTTTCATATTATTTAGTCTCTAAGGCCTGAAAAAGTGTAAAATCATACCTTAGAGAACTCTTTCAGTCATGATTGGCTGGAGTGTTCCTTTCTCATAAATAGTCCTATCTGAACCGAGAAAGAGATAACCTACTGTCGGACGAACGACTCTTCAAATACTTTAACGAGCATGAAGAAGACAAGATCGCTTGATAATCTTTTCGTATTTAGGGAGCCTCAAAAGGGTTTAAAGAGAAATCCATGAGGTTCCTTTACGCAACGTAATGTTTTACGAGCCTGGAAAGAATTGAAAATGGACTCGACCACTTTTTCATGTTTAAGGAGCCTGAAAAAGAGGTGAAAAGAGAACTCCGTGATGCTTCTTTACACAATGTCATATTTTACGAGCTTGGAAAGAAACTTGAACTGGACTCGGAACTTTGATACTAGATTTTTACGAGCGTGACAAAGTGTCGTAATAAACACTTGATGAACTTTTTCATTTTGTGAAAGTACGAAAAATCCATAAACAAACTTTCCAAATCTTCTTACTAAAGTCAACCTGCAGACGACTCATAAACAAGTGTTAAATGCATTCAAAATCAACATTAAGGGATTATGACAAATAGATTTTGACCAGAACATGATGTAATATCAAAACTATAGTAAGTCAGACCCAACAAATGTCTATATAAGGAAAGTAAATAGTAAAAAATCAAACATTTCACTATTTACCTCTAGCAAAGAGCACTTGGAGCATTTTCTATCCAAATCTTCCACAGCTAACACCGGGAGTTTCCACCATCCATTTTTAGTCTCGTCAGTGGCAGGTAACAGCTAAGACCCTTATCTTTCATTTCATAGCTTCTATTTTGGTATTTGGTGGGGTTTTGGGCCTATTTGGCAAGCCCTAAAATCCAATATGCAGGGACCAGAGGATACGCGGTACCACCTGAGAACTGCACCGAGAATATGGTGGAAAGGCGATACCACCACCTGTCTCCAATGGGGTACAGGAAGTGCCGGCCATGGAGAAGTTAAACAAATTGATATGGGAAAAATTCAATCATTCTTTTGATTTTCAATGACTCAAGGATGATATTAATGCATACCATTGTTGTTTTTGGCAGGTCTAGGTGTCCAAAATATGGTGATATGGAAGGAAAGAACACATGATGACGAGGATGTTGCTACTGAAAGGAATGCGGTTTGCATTTATGCACTCCAGGACCGTTGGCTCTTAAAGTTCTTTCGGACACCAAGCATGGTGTCCCATGAGAGATTACTGGAACACATACTGAGAATGTGGAATCTAGAACAACAGTATTTCGAGGTGGGGGCACACATACTTACAGTGGAGGTAGAGGATATCTACTTCCTAACTGGCCTATCGAGATGGGGTGCCCCTATCTCACTGAAAAGTTCTCGTGGTGGGGACATTACCACCAGATAGCTCATAGATCGACACTATGTACCAGGTACAGGTACATTGGGAAAGAAAATCCTCATCAGGGTAGTGACAAACTGGGCTCTACGAATTGTCCTATTCACCATGCAGAGGGTGGTAGGGAGCCAAGGTGTGCATCAAGCTTCCAGGGAACATATGTTGTACACCCTAGAGGCTATGGCACCTATGTTGTTCAACTGGGTGGAAGCATTGCTTCCAATATTCAAGGATCAGCTGACTAAATGTCAACAGGGAGAGCTGAAGTAGTTCCGCTTTGGTTCCATCTTAGCTTGCTTCTTCTTTGAGCGAGTCACACAGATGAGGCCCCAGGTGAATTTTCAGAGTCTGAGAGCACAAGACCCTCGTATGCTGAGGTGGGTTCAGGTTATGGCTCACACAGGAGTAGGTAGGGGTAGAGTGAAGTTTGGTAATCCATTCTTCAAATGGCTATGGGATCAGATGCTCATGGTCGAGGACTATGCCTATGCAGGCATACATTTTACAAGTGATCCTGACCTACCACTCCCACCTGGAGGGAAGTGGGGTGACATTGGTGAGAAGAAAGAAACACTAACAATGGAAAATGTTTTTATGTTTTTTATGTTTTATATTTTTTATGATAAATGACAAGCCCTGTTTGTCTTCATGCAGATGTTGGAGTAGTGAGGCCTGGAGGAGCATCTCCATTAGACAGGCAAGCCGGAGCTCGCTTCGTGCCACAGGGTGATGATATCACCTGGGAGCTGGAGGAGAACCTAGATAGGTTGACTCTAGAAATCCTAGATGCTAATATAGATGACCTCCTGACTAGATATCAGAGATCTATGGTGGGAGTACCAGGATGATTCAGCAGACTACTACGTAGGGTGGCTCGAGCAGTGGTGTGCTATCACGAGCACCATTAGTGGATGAGACATGTATACTGAAAGTTGATAGCTTCAGGATTTTTTGTATGATGATTTTTCCTGAAAGCCTGCGTGCTTCAGATGAGGTCTCGGGACTTATTTTTGTAAAACTTTTTCGTATATATATATATAGACTTTTAGATGGTGTTTATATGTCTCAAATGGATAAATGCATTTTCTATGAGTTCTATGTGTCTTCAAATGTTTATTTACAATATAACATGTTTGATTTAACATCATGAATGGGAAATATGCCAATCTAGGATGTAATTAACCAATGAATCAGCAACTACATTATGTTCCCTAGGGATATGCCTATAGGTAATGGTTCCAAATGATCTTTCTAACAAATGTACTCTTCAAAAGAGGCGGAGGAGCACCGGGTTCCTGATGGTGTAGAAATGGTTTAAATGACAAACCACGAGCTGAGAGTCCATCAAAACTACTAGATCACAGACATCCTAGGAGGAAGCTTCAGTCAGAAGACCGATGACTGCTTCATATTCGGTGATGTTATTAGTAGCGGGACCTAAGCAAACTGCTCCTGAACTAACCAAATCTTTAGCTGGGGAATAGAGAACCCAAGTAGTTGAGGCTAGATTCAAGGTGTGGCAGAAAGCACCATCAGTGAAGCCATAGAAAGCCATCTGCATGACCAAAACATGGTATCAACAGATGCGGACACTAAAACTCAAAACCATCTTGAAAATACTGAAAGCACGCTAAAGTCAATCAATATACATATATACAAGATACCATCCAAGAAAACCTAGGCATAGTACCTTTTCAGGTACAACCCATTGCGAGGTTGCCCCAAACAGATTCCATTATAATCAACAAACTCATAGGATCCTTTCTCTAACACCTTGGAAATAATGAAAGGTCCATACCACATGGACTCGAACTTACCCTTCCCTAGCTTGTCATATCTCTGGTCATAAGTCAAAACTAGGTCACCCTCATTGAAAACACGAGGCTGGATGGATTTATCGTACTGCACCTTGATGTGTTTCTTATGTGCCTCATTAGCCAAGGAAGCATCTCTACAGGTCTCATCAAGGCTATTTAAGTACAAAAACCTTGCTTCCTTTGTGGAAGTGTCTGGGAGAAGTTCGATGACAAGTTGTAAAGATGGAATCTGACATTGGATCGACAAAACAACTTCAAGTCCATAGACAAGCTGGAATGGTGTGAAACCAGTAAGCCATAGACAAGTCCGATAATCCCAAAGAGAAAAAAAAAGAACGAGATTCCAATTGGATTTATGATCTCCAACCATCTGATGAAGCATAGTTTTCAAAACTTTGTTAATGGCCTCTACTTGACCATTAGCTTTTGGATAATATGGCGTAGAGTTTTCATGGCGAAAACCTAGCTTGGCACTCAATTCCTCCATCATTTGATTACGGAAATGAGATCTGTGAATAGTGACAATGGACTGTGGAACTCCAAATTTAGATATGATATGATTGAACAAGAAGAGAGTGGCAGTCTTTCCATCTTTTGCATATGTAGGCATGGCCTCAGCCCATTTTGTGAAATAATCCACGATTACGATGATGTAACCATGCCCCCCAATTGAGCTAGGCTTACAATGCATGAATTCAATCCCCCATTTGGAAAAAGGGCCAACGGTAATGATGGGGTGAAACGGAGCATGATAGGTGCACTTTTTTGGATAAAAATGTTGGCAAGGTGGGCATTTCTTAACAGCCTCATGACAGTCTTTAAAGACAGAAGGCCAGAAATAGCCAACGCAAAGGATTTTCTGGGATGTAGCCATCCCAGATAAATGACCGCCACATGCTCCAGAGTGGCAATCATTTAGTATGTGTTCATCCTCCTCATGAGTGAGGCATCGCCAGAGAATGGAAACAATCCCATGTCTATACAAGGTATCATTTAAGATAAGATAGTACTTCACGTGGTGATGGATGTGGCGATGATCATCAGGTGATAGATGCGGCTGAAAACACTGGGTCTAGAGATAAATCAGCAAATCTCCATACCAAGGATCAATAGTGCTAATTAGGAACAGGAATTCATCTGGAAATGAATCATTGGGCTCAGATTCCGTAGTAGCACAGGGAAGGTCACACATAAGCTCAGTGAAAACCAAGTATTTCTTTGATGTAGCCTTGGCAAACTCTAGATCGAACGCCTGAAGGATGATCATCCAACGAGAGTACTTTCCCCCGAGTACCTGATGAGTCACAATGTAGTACATCGGGTTCTGGTCTACCAATACGGTGGTAGTGCAAAGCAGAATGTAGTGACAGAATTTTTGCACAGCAATGACCGTGGCCAAAGTTAGCTTCTCCACATGTAAATAATGGGTTTCATAATCAATAAGATTCTTACTGGTGTAATAAATCACATGCTCCTGACCGTGGATATTTTCTTGTACTAAAACCATAGCAATGGTAGTAGCGGAGGTAGCAATATACAAGAGAAAGTCCTTTGAATAATCCGGGGGGTGTATCATGGGTGAATGAGTCAGAGTGTGCTTAAGATTATCAAAGGCACGTTGGGCTTGGTCATCCTAGAAGAATGGAGTGTTTTTCTTGAGGAGACGCATATAACCATGCATTTTCTCAGCAAAATTGCACACGAAATGGCGGAGAAAGTTTTCCTTCCCCTGCAAACTTTGGAGTTGAAGGATGTTGGTTGGGGCTGGTAGATTAATGATAGCAGAAATATTCAAAGGATCGATCTGGATGCCATCTTTGGATACCACAAAGCCAAGCAGACATCCCGTCTCAATGCAAAAAACACATTTATATGGATTGAGCCGTATATTATAATGACGACATCTCAGGAATATGTCTCTAAGATGACCAAGATGGTCCTCTCGTCCCTGTGAATGAGTATGGAGGTCGTCAAGGTACGGTTCAAAGATATGTTTAATGTCATGAAATGCATAGGACATCGCATGCTAGAAAGTGGCTCCAGCATTTTTCAAGTCGAAAGGTAACTTCTTATATGCAAAGGTTCCCCATGGGAAAATGAATGTCATCTTATGCTGATCATAGGGAAATATCTCAAGTTTATTGTAGCAGGATAAGCCATCCATGAATGAAAATATGACACTTCCAGCACAGTTGTCAATAATCTGATCGATATGCAGGGTAGGAAAGTTGTCCTTGGGACAATCTTTATTTAAATTCCTAAAGTCGATGTAGACTCTAATGGTGCCCTGCTTTTTATTGACAAGGATAACTTTTGATACCCATTCTATCAGAGGTATGGGATAAATAAAACTAGCTTTCAAAAGTTTCTCAATCTCAGCTTTAATACCTGCGACCTTCCTAGGATGGACTTGCCTAAGTTTCTGCCTGACAGGTTTAGCCATGGGATAAATTTTAATCTCGTGGACCACAATGGAAGGGTCAATCCTCAACATCTCTTCATACAACCAGGCAAAAATATCATGGAATTCCTTAAAAAGTGCCTTATATGCTTTAGATTCATCTGTGGAGAATTTCTTCCCAACATGAACGTGCTCAATAACATCAAGATTGGCTGATATGTCAATTGGGTTCATCTGATTAATGTTGTAAAGGTTTCCTTCAGAATTTGTGTCTTGCAACAATATAGGAATTTGCGGAACGTTGACAATATCAGTAGGAAACAAGGATGCAAAATCATGGCTGCCCAAACTGGTATTGGGGAGGAACATGGATCTATGATGGTGATCCTCCCAAATGGGCTCATCTATATTCATGATCTCTATAATGGACTCGTTGGAAGGAAAAGTCTTGGAGAGATAATCTAGAATCGGGAGAGAAGGTTCTAACCAGTACGGTAAATGGTAAGGATCTGAAGCCACTAAATGAAGGTCATCAGTGTGATCATCAGAACAAGTTTTGGTGTCATACATAGCTTTGTGCAGGCTCAATGAGGTGGACTCAACAACATTTTGGCCCTTGGGCTCAAAATCAAATGTGGCAATCATATGTACTGTCATGGTATCCATGCTAGGAGGAGTAGACGAAAAGATCCCCATAAGGGATGAATCCTTCAGCATACCTACCCCAATCGAATGGTAAGGAGGAGGGGACTGACCTAACATGGGGATGTTATTAACCATGGAATTAGTAACATCTGACATGCATAAATCAAGCTGATCAATGGTAAAAATTCTCCCAAGATGCGGGAACTGGACCGTTTGAAATACTGTTGAAGAAACAACAGTCATGGCAAAGAACCAATTCCTTCCTAAAAGGAGGTTATAATCCAAAGGGGCATCCACCACTTCTACTTGGATGGAAATGGTTTTTCCCCCCAGCTTGACCATGAGGGATGATATGAAACCACCCATCCATCAAACGCTTTAAAGGTCGTCGGTGATGTAACATGCTCGGGAGAGCCAATACCTTTCCAACAAGTCAGAGATAACACCAAGGTCAAAGCTCCTTCATCTAGTACCATTTGAAAGACTTTATTTCCCACTACTTTCATAATTATATGAAAATCAAGTTTATGCAGTAATCTAGGTTTATAGTTCTCAACATTGAAGTGAATCAAGTTAGTGTTATCCAGGTCTACAGCTCCTAATGCTATCAACAAGTTCTTGCGCTGTGTGGGACAACTTTGGAGTACTTCTAGGGTAGACATCGCACAAGGTTCCTGAGCGAGATATTCAACCACATTATAGAATTGAGTAGCTTAGGCATTGGGATTAAAGACAACCTTCCAAAGAGTACTCTTTGGTGGGCGCAAAATCATGTCGAGAGTAGGCTTCTCGATAGACAAGGGAATAGTAGACAAGGATTTTGGAGAACTGGTAGAGGGAGATTTCCCTGAAGAAGATTGATCTTCTTTCTTATCTATGGGTTTATCATAATTATGGCTTTTAATTTACAGATGGATCATATCTGAGGACATCATACGAATTTCCTCCGATGAACTAGAGTTACCCTAGTTAGACATGTGGTCTACCAGTTGTTGTTGAGAGGGAAAGGGATCCGTAAGTACTGCAAGTGCAGGATTAGACTTCAGAAACTGAGATATTTCATCCCAATAGGGACACTCCTTTGAAAAATTGTCACCACCACATAATAGACAAGGATATTTATCCTTCCTTTTCCCTTTGTCATTGTCATTATTGGTTGATCGTGGGGTCTCCTGTTGGTTTCCAGGTTTTTTATTTCAATTTTTACCTTTCTTTTTATTACCCGAGGTTTGAGTACTTTGAATAGAATTGACCTCAACATAAACTTTAGGAGTCAAAGGAGTAGCAGTTTGGGTTTACTTGGCAGGTTTCGTCGCGGATGGGCACTGGATTGAACCAACAATCCCATCAACAGGTACTTCTGCTGGTGGCTTGGCAGGGTCAGTGCTGGGGTGACGAGCTTGAGGAATCAAGTCATAAAGAGTCCTGGACTTGGAATAGACCAAGTATAGGTACTGAGCCCAACTAATAGCCTACTCTTTGTTAACAACACCACCCATGGCCACATCTCAGGAAATAGGAGGAAACAAGGACTTAGTGAACCAATCAGCTAACAACTGATCTGGAATAGGGGCCTTAATAAGCCTTCTCTACCTTCTCCACTCAAGAATATGATCAGAAATGTGGGTGGAGGTGTTCTATCGCAGAGAAGTTAAAATTTTAGTGCCCATTTCATAATGAATAGGGAGTTGAAAGTACGTAAGAAATACACTTGCCAACGAGCCAAAATCCACAAACGAATGTTGTGGGAGTTCAATGTACCACTTCGTGGCCATACTGGTCAAAGTTCACAAAAGAGTCATAACCGAATGGAATCATGCATGAGGGAGTTCAAGGAACACCACAAATGAAAATTCATAACATGGTTTCACGGATATTCACCTTGCTTCCCATCTAATTTCGGAATATCCGATGGTAACTTTACTGGAATGGGAGGCCATGAGGGATTGTGTCGAATGGGATCATTAATTAACTTAAACAAATAAGGCAAGTCCAAAGTTGTTAGGAAATGTAACTGTCTATTTGGTTTCACATACTGGTAATATTGATATGGCATATAATTACCAGTAGGGCCATAGGTAGACTGATAAACAGGTTGCTGTGAGGAAGAACCACCGGAGGATCCACCCATGGGGGGTTGATTTCCAGAATTAGGACCGCTAGGACCACCAAGACCTCCAGGAGGAGGACCGCCAGAGCCATCGAGACCACCAGGACCACTGGGACTTCCAGGACCACTAGGACCACCAGACCCTCCAAAGCCTCTAGAAGGTGGTAAACCTACAGAGCCACCGGAACCACTAGGTGAAGCGCCATTAGACCCTCCAGATCCATAAGGAGGAAAGCCACTAGGTCCCTCAGGACCACTAGGACCTCCAAGACCATGAGGAGGAAAATTTCCATACCTCTGGGACCATTAGGTCCCCTAGGGGGAGGACCTCCATAAGGTTGTCCTCCCGCACCTCCCACAGTATGTATAGGTATCCCTCCCATAGCTGGCATGTAAGACCAATTGGGTTTCCCCCATGGCATAAAAGTGTTACTAGGGTATGGAATTCCAGCATAAGGCATTCCTATAGGATTAGATGGATGATTACCTATAGGTATTTGATAACCATAACCACTAGAAGACTGAATGGTAACAGGTTGTGCCCCCAAGGGCTGACCTAAACTAGATAGGGGACTCACCACATTAGTGTGGGTGGGAGGGACAAAAACTATAGATGCTTCTATGTTAGAGGTATACCCTTGACTAGGTACAACTCTGGTATCAGATAACATAGGTCGTGTTGGGGGTCGCCCCCCGGCATTCAAAGGTACTGACGAAATAGGAATTGAAGGTTGGGCCCCAAATGTAAAAGACCTAGGAATATTTGGAATAGAAATAACATAAGAGGTGAGAGGGGTGGAAATTTGACCTGGGTTGTGGGTCGTTAATGGACGATCTATAATCGGTTTAATGGGTCTCATAGAATCGGCTAGTGAATGATATCCCACAGGAAGCGATGTGGAACATACTGGTGTAGATCCTAACATGTTATTAATCTACTTTTCTACCTCCTATGCACGAAGTATAGTAGCACGGTATTGTATGCATTATTCTTCACTCTCAGGAGAACTTACCCAGGTGCCAAATGAGTTAATGGCCTGTTCGATAGGTGTCTCCCAAAAAGGAGCATTAGGACCAAATTCTGGACAGGTATCATCAACATGACCTTCCAAGGGAGAATGGAACGATGAATCTTCCCGGGAAGGTTGTTGGACCAAGGGAGGCGAGTGTGAATAATATGGTACTCCACTTTCCACCAACACATTATCTCCCACTTGGGAGGTGGTAGCAGCTCCTTGGTCGATAGCTTCCATTGGATTTTCTCCTGAAATAGGAATAAAATTAGGTGGCAAGCCCCATACTCTCATAGACTGTCTTAACTCAGCAAGTTTGTACAGTTCCTATCTAACCTAGGGTCTGAAAATATAGAAAAACACACCAAAAGACTTCCCTACTCAAACTATAGGTCAAAACAAGCAAACTTAAAATGACAGGAGGAGTTCAAAAGTCAAGTCTCTCACTAGGATTGTCAAGAAGGAGCCACTCATGATATACCTCAAGGGTACGTGCATAGTAATCTCCCCGAATGTTGTTTTCGGTGTATGTCTCCAAACAAGATGGCCAAAGGGCTTTTCTCAGATAGATAAGGTACCCTAGTGGGGTCTCTCGATATACACAAGGTACATGGGAGCTCGAATTGGTAGTAGTACTGTCTAATGCATAACCATACACAAGGGGCCTTCTGATATACAATCGAGTAGGTGAAGTACCTTTCTACATACCTCAAGGGTATGTGAAAGGCCGTTTTATATACCGACGGTATGTGGAAGAACCGTGCGAGTCCCAAAATGTAATGCTGACAAATAATGACAGCTCCTATGTTTTATGATGCCCGAACACATCTCTAACCTATCACTCAAGTTACTACGTAAATTTTAACCTACAACTACCGTTAATTTTAACTCGTACGGTTAGGTGAATGCATGATGTTTTGACAGAAAAGTAAAACCATGCAATATTCTTGTGCAAATGTTCACTTTACCATTCAGTATGCCTACTTATGGGAGGGAAGAGAGCATTTTTCTTTTTGTTTCAAAACCAAAAATCATTCCAATCAATAGTCACGAACATCAAATCAAAGACAAGCAAATACTTTTACAAACCAAATTATTCTTTTCGAAAGCAAATGAGAAGGGTGAGAATATCTTTTCCTAAAAGAACAACATCATGCACACCTATATGCCAATGCACTCTAACTTTTCAAATTTCTCAAAAACATAAGCGAATCTAACTTAAAACTACCATTTTTTTTAATACTTTGATCGAGATAGTCCTATATGCATGAGAGATGAAAGATCATAAAGGTCCTGAAAGCTTGTAAATCCAATCAGAAAACCCAAATCCAATGCTCTAATATGATGTCCTAATCTCAAGCAAATTTTTTTTTTATTTTTGAAGGAAAGGAAAAGAAGTTTACTATGCAAGCAAGAAATGAAATCTAGAAACTAATTTAGTGTTCTTGTTTCAGTATATGCAACGAAAAGAGAGTTCAATGATCACCCTAACTTTCAGAAAACAAGAAATCCTTCTTTAAGCACCACCAACAAGCAAGAAGCAGATGAACAATAAAAAGGACTAAATAAACTTTTGAAATTCCACTCAAATCAATATTAAACCATCAAAGCAGCAAGCCACACACATCAGATTCAGTAACACAAGCCTAATAACAGAACTGAAAGTAATCAAAATTCCAAATTTTGCAAAAGAAAAATGAGGAAAAAGAGTTTTGGACTAATGCCTACCTGGCACCGCACTTCGTAGGTGTTAACAGAGTGTTTCCAAGACAGCACCACTCCTTGCAAACTAGATACAGGTGGTGGCACCGCTTACTGCTCACTATGTTCAGGCGGTGGCACCACTTCTCGTACAAAGCATGGACGCGGTTCCCTATATATGGCCAAAACAAAAAAGAGAATGATATATCAGATAAAAAAGACTAGATCAAGGAAAATACCATCGAATTGAATGTGGTAACAGAGCATAAAAGACCGAGATAACTCAGATCTAAACATATCTCGAAATTTCAAACCCAAATAATACAAATCGGAAAGTAGATATGACTGAAAAGAGTTGAAGAAAATAGAGCCTGGATTCGAAGAAGAGTTGCAGACTGAGGGAGATCAGAACAACTAAATACAAATCCCAAGCGGAATGGCAAGATTTATTAGCTAGAATATTTCACCTCCTGCGGACAACAAGGTGTTCCACTGGTCTGAATGGTTCAGATCCAAAACAAATAGAGGAAAGAGGTTGAATACTCTCCCTAGATGTTGTAGATATCTGGAATACAAGGCTTTGACAGTTCACCTATGTACCTGCAAAAAATATCAACACGAAATGAATCAAAGCAACCAGAATATGATCTACTAATCTATGCTAGTGACTAAGGAATATAGCAACATATATATGTGAAATCACAACAACAACATCATATATGGGACAGAAATCAACTTGCATTAGAAATATGAAGAAGTTTACAACCAAGCCTTAGTGTTGACATGCATCTCCATGAAACTGACTCTTCATCCCCAAAATCTCTAACTCTAGCTCTCTATGCTCTCTCCAAATGATCTTGGGCCAAGAATCAATCCAACAGCATAACAATACCTTCAAATGTTCTCCCCTCAACCATGGCTATGAGCTCATATTTATAGGGATTTAATGGATAGAGATGGTTGAGAAATTAGTGGGTGAGGTGGCCTCTAAGATCCTAGGATGAGGGATATTGAGCTCAACCAACCCACAAAAGTAGGGATAAGGGATATCTCAAGGCTTATCATCTAGAAGCCTCAAGAATCTTCTCTTTTTCCCTTTTTAGCTAGGGTACCGCGCTTCTCCTTCTATAATAGAGCAGTTCTGGTAATAACCGCATATGGACCAAGAGCAATGGGCAGTGGCACCACTTGTCGACAACCGATGAAAGGCGGTGCAAGAAGGGGTACCGCTCCTGGATAAAGGGGCATGAGAGGTGTTGGGAATTTGTATGACAGATTGATAAAAAAATCATTTAGTTGCCACTCCAGAAGCTGAGATTCAGGGCAAGTAGGTATGTCAAATTTCTTATCACATGATGGTGACATGATTTTGGTATAACAAACAGCACCTCAATCCCAGTTCTAAATAGCTTGGAAGAGGCTACTTGTGCTTTGATTTATACAAAATCCAAGAGATCTAGCCCGGGGGGGGGGGCGCAAATCCCAAGGAGACAGATCAAATCAGCTGATGGAGAGTCAATCAATGGAGATCTGAAGCTGAACTGAGCCTACTTGTCAATAAGGGGCTTGATTGAGCTGACACATCAACCCATAAACTGACACATTAGTCCACAGAGCTCTTAGGATATCCCACACGTGTGGAGTAGATAGAGAGTGTGCAATTTCCCCTAAAGGCTTCTGAAGGTCAACTCTAGATCTGATTTGATCACCTCCTTCAGTCAAGGATTTGTCAGATCCAGTCAATCTAGTTCATATCTGACTGATTTCAATCAAATCAGCTGAGAATCCATTGATCTATGATTTTGGAATTGCTCCATTATTCACCAATTTATTAATTAAAATAATTAATAAATGATTTTTGGGGGCTTTCTAACCCGAGTGATGAAAAATCACTCAAAACTAGGAAATAGTGGGTCCATGGGTTTACATGGTGCTCTTAGCTTGAAAATGAGCACCTACATGACTGAAACTGATTATTTGGCCCACTTTTATTACTTAATCAATTTTTCCAATTAAACTATTAGAAAATAGCCTAGGTTTTGGAAAAATTAAATTTTAATAAAAAACACTGAAAATTTTAAAAAATTAAAAAAAATTAAAAAACCTAGGGGGACTTAGACATGTTCATATGACTCGACCATGATGTCTAGCATGTTTATACATTGACACATAGACTCTAATAATCTCAATAGGCCTAAATGCCAAGCTGACCACCCCAACTTTGGAGGTATGGAGTGAAAAACTCAGAAATTATCAGTCGTTTATTCAACAACCAATAATAACCAAGGGAAAAAACACCCTGGGGATTGACAAATAAATTCTAAGAGACCAAGTCTTTTACAGACACTATCATGCTAGAACATTTATTACAACTCCCCCATGCGGTATGAACATGTGATATAGTACAACAAGCACTTCCCAGAAGTACTCCCAAAGGTCTTCTGAAGTCTGAACAAGTTATCCTTGTCTAGTTCACCAGGCTCACTTGATAAAAAACCACTAAGTACAACTTAGGTGGTAACAGGGATAATTTTTTTCAAGGAACTCACGGAAGATATTTTTTGTCATTGAAAACTTGGATAAGAATGCTTGTATGTGAACAAGGAATTTCATGAATGTAACAGTTGAGAACTGTGCATAGAAGGGTGGATATGTCACAGTAGAACTGTGTGAAAAATGGTGAAAACTAAGTTGATATGTTCCCTGGATATAATAGAACTGAACTAGAGGATGGTTATTTAAGAAGTGGAAAAATATTTAGGTTGGGAAAGAGAAGAAAGACTATCACAGGAAGAGGAAGTTGTAGTACGACTAGAGGAGAAGACTATGAGATTGCATCACATGTAGATGAAGACTCTTGCGGCAAAGAAGAATAATATCATTCGATATTCGAAGGAGAAGAAGAATCAGAAGAATTAGCAAAAAATCCAAGACCAAAACACGAGTACGAAACACCTAAAATGCCACATACATCGCCAAAGGTAAGATCTATGAACTCGTATCCAATTGGGTTTGTAAATATAAATAGTACTAGCCCTATGAATAGTGGACAAGGGAATCCCACTACTCAAAATTTTCTCCCAAGTGTATCAGGAGCCAACATAATGGCTAGGAAAGACATTAAGTTTCCAATATTTAATGGAAATGTGTTGGAAGACCCAGAGCAACATTGGTTTCTATGTGAAGCTGTATGGATTTGCGATAGATCCAAGATGAAGACATAAAGAAAACACAAATTTCCATGACTCTACGAGGTCATGCCCTATACTAGTACATGAAGTTTTCTATAGTGCGAGTAGGAGTTGCATAGAAAATGCTTGACCATATTCAAATTGGAATGATATATGAGTCCAGAAAGCTGAAATTTGAGTCACAGAGCATTACTAAAATTAAAGAAATCAAGCAGTTACCTACAAAGTCTGTTTGGGACATTAACCAAATATTCAAGACATTAATGGCCAAAGTAATATTCCAAATGTTGGATGTGCAAAAAAATGAATGGTTTATTGTCGCATTGTTGTTGCACATCTGGATCCCAATGATGCAACAAAATATTGTTTCACAGATAGAAGATCTGGAAATAGCCATGAAGCTATAATTATTGCCAATTGGAGAAACCGATGCAGGAGTGATACAGATTCAGTCGCAACTGGATAATCTTACAGTGCAACTCCAAGACATCAAAAAAGGAAAATAAATTCAAGAATATCTATGGTGTACAAGATGTAGAACAGAAGGACACCATATAGATAATTGCCCAGCACTCATGACCTATGTCACAATAGGAGCGACGAACCCTATAAAAACCCAAGGGATGCCTTGGTGTAGAATATGCAAGACAAGAGGCCATCGGTATGAAGAATGTGTGTATTTGCATAAGATTGTATGTACACCATATAGTCTCTATTGCAAAATTTGTAAATCTGTAGGACATGATGAGAAATATTGTAGAGCATTTTAACTATTACAAGAGAAAATGGTGGATATCTACTTGATGAAGAATGATGAGCAGATGCAAGCTAAATGAGTACAAGATCGATACCACCATGTTCAATATCCACCAACATAATTTCAACAACCGCAATATCGTCAGCCGCAATATCAACAAAATCAATATCCACCGTAGCAACAATACCCTCATCCTACGGGGGTGGAAATTTTTGAGGACAACGACAACAAAAACAAGGAGGAGGATTTTTTCTAGGAAGAGGCCAAGGTGTATGTTATAACTATGGACATCCAAGAAATTTTTCTCGAGACTGTGCAAGTCCTACAAATACTTGTTTGTATTGTAAAGCATATGATTATACTGTCGTTTCCACAACAAATTGCGAAGTGGCAGGATCGAACTGTGGGAAATACCAACCCTCTGAAGAATCCCATTTGGAACCCCAACTAGAACATCCAAATTATTTCTACCGATCCAAGAGAAGAAAACATTAATGTCATCACAAGGGGAGGAGTTGCAATAAGAGCATACCAGTATGCACAACATGGACAACTACAGGTGTGACCGACGACACAAATGAAAGAACCCTTTGACTTCCAAAAAGAAAAGAAGGTATTCTTCTACATCCGATTGAAATTTGTCCATAAAAATCAAGCATCAACATCTGGACAAGTAAAAGAGATGCATGCAAGGTTCGATCGAATACTCAGAAGCAACCGACAGGAAAGTCTAGTAAGCTCCAAAAATGTTTCAAAATTTTCTTAGCGCTAATCCATGATAAAGATGTCACAAAATTGACATCACTAATATAATAAAATCTGGAAGAGTTGTGACTCGAAAGAAGAGTTAACCATGTCGGGAAAAGATTAAAAACTGGTCATGAGTTGTGAATGACTGCAAAGATAGGATACTATGAGATATATTATATCATTTTAGATATGGGCTCTGATGTTAATATCTTGACAAGGAAGACATGGGAAAGCATGAACAAGGCGTGGTTGGATTAGTCTCCCATTCAATTAAGGCTACCAAATCAGTCGAAGGTTCTATCGATTGGTCGACTGACTCAAGTACCTATCAAATTAGAAGGTCTGAGAACATATGCAAACTTTTAATCGATCGACATTGTCGATGATACAAACCCATATCCTGCACTTTTAGGGATTGAATGTGAGATAGATAATTAGATCATCATCAATTTTAAGAGAAGAATATTGTCCTTTGAATATTCATAGATAAGGTGTTCGCGCCAATTGATCCACTAGAAGGACCGATATATGTTGAACTAGTTAATAGTGAAGGACAAGGTGACTACCTGGATCACATATATAACATTATGTCCTCACAAGATGACTATATAAATACAAAAACTGATGAAAATATGAGTTTGAGGAGTGTTAGCTCATGTACATCTAATTTAGGCGAAGCATTAGAAAATTGGTAGAATCGGATGCACGAATTTTGCACGAGAAGGTGCATAAGATATACAAGATCCGTGTGATGGGAAGGAGCTGAGGAAAGTGAGCTACCCACATATGAAGGTTTTCCTAAAATTGCTTATTTTCTAGAATAATTTGAAACAAATTTTATAGAATCGCATCTATTGTTTGCTTTGGACTTTGTGATGAAACCTACACCTGCTAGATGGTGGGGTACACAAACAATCTATCTCTGAATGGCTGCAATGTAGAAGATGGTTGGAGATCAGATTTGGAGAAGAGATCAGTTGTGACTAGTTGCAAGTATACATTATCAACAAATTCAGTTGAACATATTGATCATTTTTGCATGACATGGAAGGAGTATCCATGACAAGAATGAGTTAAACATTTCATACATATGTTGGACATGATACCAAGGAATTGGTATACATCTGTTGAACTATGAAGAGGAATGCTTGTGATCCGGATTTATGCAGGAATGCAACAGAATACACAAATAACCATAGAAACAAATATGCAGCAAAAATAACACTTCATTTCATTAATCAAAGAACTGAAACTTGTTTACATACAGAATGGAAATAAACTGGCTAGAGTGCTGGTAGCTTATCTCTAAGAAGAGATGTGGCGGCTACATGCCTCTGAACTCTATGTTACCATGAGGCTCGAAGGCCTATATATTATTTAAAAACAATGGAAACCCTAAACATCCAAAAACCTAACCCTAGGAGTTGAAACACCAGAATGTGGGCCCCGTTGGGTAACTTGGTATATCAATTTCCCGGGGTCATAACTTTGGCATACTACCTCCATTTGACACGCATGATACATCATTGGAAAGATATATTCAAGCACTACATCCATAAACAAAATACACTAAGATTTCAATGGACTCATATCTCTCAGACCATTCGATGCTGAAAAAATGTTGTTTAGGGTCTCAAAATGGCTCCAGAAGTTTAGGACCCAAAAACTACCAAAAATAGTAAATTTTGTTACAATTAAGGAAATTGGAAAAGTGAAAGAAACAATGGTGGGGGTCCAAGTGGAATAGGTGGGTGGCCACCAATATCCTCTTGGATCATTCCTCCCCCCTTAGGAATTAATGATCCCTATTGCATTGAGTTCCTCCATGAGATGAGGAAACTTCTGCCGAACTTGGTCTCTGGTGAGCCACTTTCCTTGGTGAAGGAGTTGGCCTACTTTGACAACTCGATATAGCTAGATCTTCTGCTAGTGGGTTTTATTGATCTATGAGTCCATAATCTGATCATTTTTGGCTTGTTCCATGCTGTCAAGGTTTAACTCCGTTGGTGTGAGTTGTTCTGCCATGTCTGATGTGTCCAATAGAGGTGGAAAGTAGGGCTGAAGGCGGTCCACATTGAACACTAGGTGCAGACCAAGGAATGGTGGAATACTGAGCTCAAAGGAATTGTCCTTGATAGACTTGGTGATGGTGTATGGCCCATATCAGAGTGGGAAAAACTTATGGTGGGGTCCAGTAAGGTGCTCCTTCTGCAATTGTAGCTGCACTTTGTTTCCAACCTAGAAGTTGTGTTGCACCTGATGATGATCATGCCACTGCTTGTACTTAGCATTGGATCTGTCCAATATTGCATGAACCTGTTGGTGAATGTGCTAAATGTGCTCAATGAAACTGTTCGCCTTGGAAACTTCAGACTGGACATGAGCTAAATCAACCTGAGTAGCTACAAATGGCATGGCTACGTCAATGGGACATACTGGCTGGAATCCCCAGCCCACCTGAAATGGGCTGTGGTCGGTTAAGCTGTGGAGGGCCTGGTTATAGGTATGTTGTACATAGGGGAGGCTCTCATCCCATGTCTATGGATGCTTTGAGTTGCACATGTGTAAAATGTGTACGATCATCCGATGGATGACCTCTATCTGGCCATCATTTTAGGGATGGAAAGCTATGGACTTTGTGAGCTTGGTGTCAAGAATTGACCAGAGACTAGATCAGAATGTAATAAGGAACCTGTTGTCATGATATGAGATTATAGACTGTGGGATCCCAAAGTGTACCCACACTTGTTCAAAGAAGACTTTAGCAGTGAATTCTACTGTGATATTCTTCATGCAGGCCACCATTATGGCCATCTTTGAGAATCTGTCGACGACCATGAACACACAGTCATTTCCATGCTTAGTAGAAGGAAGGATGACATGTAATCCATGGATATGGATTCCCAAGGTTGACTAGGGGTAGGAAATAGAGTATAGAGGCCTTGCTTCTTGATGGACGGTTTGGCAATGGTGTAGGCAATGCAGGATCAGATGTACTTACCGACGTCTTGTCAAAGGTTCAACCAATAGAAATACTTCTGCACTACTGCCACTTTTTTCTTGACCCTAAAATGCCTAGTGAACCAACTGTAGTGTGCTTCCCAAATCATCTTGGCACGCTCACTTGAAGGAACACAAAGGTGTCCCATGTGACATAGTAGTGCATCCTGGAGGTGAAAATTTGGAACTTCGTTTCCCTCCAAGAGCATCTTGTATGTGTTTCTGAATTCTGGATCGCTCTTGTAGAGAAGCAACCAATCAGAGGCTCATTCCCACAAGAGTTGAGCACGGTGGTTATTGCCACGATTGGTGGTCAGCTGAGTCAGTCTGTAAAATTATTGGTGCTTCCCTTCTTGTACTTGATATTCAAATGAAACTGTTGTAGATATGTGGACCACTTCTGATGGTGATCATTATATAACTTCCCTTGTGTCTGTATGAACTGCAGGGGTCGATGGTCTATGTGGATGATCATTTCCTTCCCCAAAATGTAATGCTTCCATTATCGGTAAGCCTGTACAATGGAATACATCTCTTTGTCATAAGTGGGATATTTGCGGACTGTGTCGGACAGTGTCTCACTGTGATATTCCATTGGATGCCCTTGTTGAGTAAGGACTACCCCAATAGCATAGTCAGAGGCATTTGTCTCGATCTCAAATGGTTGTTGCAAGTCTGGTAATGTGAGCACTGGGGCACAACAGAAGCGATGTTTCAATTCTACAAACGCCTTCTGTTGAGTTTTTGACTAGAAGAATTTTTCTTTTGCTCCTTCCTTGGTGACTTGACTCAAGGGCCAAGTGATATGAGAGAATCCCAACATGAACATGTGGTAGAAATTAGCAAGACCCAGAAAGCTATGAAGTTCTGTTAGAGTAGTTGGGGCTAGACAATCCTGAATAACTTGGATCTTGGTTGGATCCACATGTACCCCATACTCATCAATAATGTATCCCAAACACTGAACCTGGGTCATGACAAAAGTGCACTTGTCCAAATTAGCACATAACTTGTGCTACAGCAGCATTTAGAGGACCTGTCGGATGTGGTGGAGGTGCTCTTCCCAAGTTTGGCTGAATATCAGGATGTCATCCAAGTACACTACTACAAATGAGTTGGTTAATGTTCACAAGATGTCATCCATTAGTCTCATGAAGGTTGGCATCCGTCAGCCAGAAAGGCATGACCAACCATTTGAAAAGGCCCTCCTTGGCTTTGAAGGAATTCTTCCACAAATCGGTCGGTTTGATCGGTACCTGGTGATACCCGGACTTTAAGTTGATCATGCTAATATTTTTCCCCTTTAAGCTAGTCCAAGAGGTCATCAATCTATGGGATCGGGTACCTATTCCAAACAATGATCTTGTTCAGTGCTCGATAGTCAATACAGAGTCTCCAAGTCCCATCCTTCTTCTGTACCAACACAATCAGGATCCCATATGGAGATGAACTTGGCCCGATGTGACCCTTCTGTAGTAGCTCCTGAATTTGCCTCTTGATTTCATCATTATCTAGAATAGAGCATTGATAGATTGCTCCATTGGGTAGCAGCACACCTGGGATCAGATCGATGAGGTGCTTGACCTGACAGTGCAGAGGCAACCCTGTGGGTGAGGTGAATATGTCTTGGTACTCCTTGATGACCTTGTCCATTTGTTGTTATTTTGTGGATGGGCCCTGTTTGAAGGTCATGGCCATGATCTTATTCTTTCCATGAGGGTAGACCATCAAGAAAACAAATTTCCTAGTTTAGGAAATGAGCTTACTGCATTGTTTTGCAGTAACCAAAGAGATAGCGGAAGGAGGTGGTACCTCTGGTATCCTATACAACTTATTTCCCAATGTAATAATAACAACGCGAGGCTAGGACTCATACATAGCATGTTGCTTCCATACGTATGGTTGACCTAATAATACATCACAAACATCAAGAGGAGGAATATCACATAACACCTCATCGGTGAAGGGCTTGATGCTGTAGGGAAGGCGACACTGCTGGTTGACGTGGAGATCTTGTCCTTGGTGAAGCCACCCGATGGTGTATGACTGCGGGTGTGATGTGGTCGGCAATCCCAAATGCTTCATTACCTCTTCTGAAATGAGTTTCTTTTGGCTCCCACTGTCGACAATGAACTGTAGTGGGGAACCATTTACCCACATCTAGGAGTGGAAAAGATGCTCCTCCTCCTCTAAATCTTCTGGTTCTTCCTTTTGGATATTTGTGGTGGTAACAGTGGTGTTGGGATCTGCATCAATAATCTTCTTCCCTATCTCATTCCAATTCTTAGGTTCTGATTTAGTGTCAAAGTATGCATCTAATTCAGAAGCCTTTATCTTGACCACTAGTGACTGCTTGGCCCGACACTCACTTGTGTTGTGAGTGGGGCTCTTATGGAACTTGCACCACTTTCCCACTTCCTTATTAGGCTTTGCAGTGTTTCTCTTTGCTTGCGGCTTTGAAAAGTTGTCTTGAGTTTCCATGCCTTGGCTGTGTCCTTGGTTCTATGGTTTCGGGGCACCTTTTTCTTGCTTATGATTTGCATATCCAAAGTCTCGCTTTTTCTGTTTGAATTTTTGCTCAATTTTGGCAGCATACCAGTATGCCGTACCAAGTGAGGAGATGTCAAAGAACTCCATTTCCTTCTGAATGTATCTATGTAGACAAATGCAGTACTTCATCACCAAATTTTTATCTGAATATTTGATACCCAACTTGGTGCATAGGGTATGGAACAGATTCGTTAGCTCATGCACATCTTGATCTCTTTGTTGCCGCAGCGTAGTCTATTATACGTACTTGTCCTCATAGCTCCCCATAGGATAATATTGTCCCTTTATGGCATCTCAAAATGAATTCCAAGTGGGTACGACTGAGAACAAAGAGGGTTCCTCCTCATTCTTTCTCTCATAGTAGGTTTCCCACCAGTCCTTGACATGGGGGGGGGCTTTGAGTAGTGAAAAAGTAATCTTTTCATGGTCGAAAAATTCTTGAACCGAGAAATATCCTTCCAATAGATTCAACCATCTATCTACGACATATGCATCTATTCAGCCATCAAATATGGGAATTTCAAAGTTTAATTGTACCTTAAAAGGGGTTACACCTCCAGAGTGGTTGCTAGATGCAGATGCACTACCAGTGGGAAGTCGTTGAAGGATCTAGGAGAAGTTATCCATCATTGCGTTCCTTTGTTTTTCAAGGGCCTCCTTGAGCAACATTTTAATAGGATATTCTACACCCTCGTCTTTGTTTTCATCCCCCATGGGAGGCCATCGAGATTTGCAAGGTTGATCTTGCAAAGATTCAACCAGATCGAGCCCTAACTCTTTATACCCCGCCCTCATTGGGGACATGCAAAGAAGGATCGAGAAAGAGCAGATTGCTCTGATACCACTGATCTAAATTTATGCAAGAATTCAACAGAATACACAAATAACCATAGAAATAAATATGCAGCAAAAATAACACTTCATTTCATTAATCAAAGAACTGAAACTTGTTTACAGACAGAATGGAAATAAACTAGCTAATGCTAGTAGCTTATCTCCGAGAAGAGATGTGGTGGCTACATGCCTCTAAACTATGTGTTACCATGAGGCTCTAAGGCATATATATTATTGAGAAACAATGGAAACCCTACACATCCAAAAACCTAACCCTAGGAGGTGAAACGCCAGAATGTGGGCCCCATTGGGTAACTTGGTATATCAATTTCTCGGGGTCATAACTTTGGCATACTACCTCTGTTTGACGCGCATGATACATTGTCAGAAAGATCTATTCAAGCACTACATCCATAAGTAGAAAAAATTGAGTTTGGAATGAAATCATATTTGCTTTACCATTCGATGCCAAAAAACATTGTTTAGGGCCTCAAAATGGCTCCGAAAGTTTAGGACCTGAGAACTACCAAAAATAGTAAATTTTGCTACAATTAAGGAAACTAGAAAACTGAAAGAAACAATGGTGGGGATCCAAGTGGAATAGGTGGTTTGCCACCAATATCCTCCTAGATCAACTTGAGTGGGAAGACTTAGATACTAGGTTCACACATACATTCGAGTTCACAAATGATCACCCAACAATTGATGTTGCAGTACAGGTAATGAAAGAGAAGATATTTGAGGAAATCCTTGTTGTAGTGACAAATTTTCATCAATCCAACATGCCAATCAACCATTGGATGGAATGCTACAATGTGACAGGAGAACCGGATGATGATGACCTACTCGACATAAACATACCTAAGAAAGAATTTATATACGTAGTGTAATTCTTTGGTATTTCTAGTGACCAATTCCCGAGTCCACTTAAAATAAAGAAATTTTATATTGGCGCGCTTGACAATCCAAAGTTTGCCAATATTGGAGATTATTGGGATGAAGAAACTGTAGAAAGATCATTGATTTATTGCATGAATTTCAGGATTTTTTCCCTACCATATTTCAAAGATGAGGGGAATAGTCAGAGATCTTAGTGAAATGAAAATAGCTTTGAGGCCCTACACAAAATCGGTCAAGCAGTGACAATACCGATTGAATCCATGATATAAATAAAAGGTCAAGGTTGAATTGGACTGAATGTTAGAGCTAGGTGTTATAGAACTCATTTAGGAATCAAAATGGATTAGTCAAATAGTATTCCAGGAAAAGAAGACCTCAGATGAAGTAAGAATTTGTGTCAACCTAAGAAATTTGAATGATGCTTGTTTGCATGACCCATTTCTGACTTCGTTTACAAATGAAGTACTGGAGAGTGTTGGAGGGAAGGAAATGTATTTGTTCACTAATGGATTTTCTAGTTACCATCAAATCAAATTCCCTTTTTACTTTGTCTGAGTGGGTATGTTTCTAGTATACAGTAATTCCCTTTGGACTTACGAATGCTCCTGCAATTTTTTTCAACATTGTAGTAGCTTCCTTTAAATATTTTATACATAAATTTATTGAAGTCTACTTCGATGATTGGACAATATTTGGGATCATAAAATACCATATTGAGAGCCTTAGAATGATGCTGGAACGTTGTCACCAGTATCAAATTTCACTCAATTTGAATAAATATATCTTGTGTGCCTCATTTGGAGTTATGTTAGGCCATGTGGTCTATTGCAATGGAATTTTGGTTGACCTAACGAAAGTTGCGATCATTCTTGATCTATCACCACCTATTACAGTTAAGAAGTTGAGAGAAACAATAGGACACACTGGATACTATAGAAAATTTATCAAAGGATATGCGAAAGTGACTACTCTGATGGAAAATATTTTGAAAAAAGATGTTAAGTTTCAATCGATAGAAAGCTTCCAAGAGAGTCTAGACACATTGAAAAACAAGTTGGCTAGTGCACCAATACTTGTCTTTACAAACTAGAAAAAGAAGTTTCATGTTCATGTTGACACGGCAATTGTTGTGCTTAGTGTGGTGCTGACCCAGCTTGGTGAAGGATTTGTGGAAATTGAACCCAGGTGTTAGAACAATTACACTCACAACAATTGCCAATTACACATGCAAATTACTCACAAAAGGAGACTGAATATGGAGTAGAACATTAATTTGTATTGAATAAGTGTATAATAGCCAACCCTGTGAAGTCATAGGCTGCCACAATAAATAATTACATGAGAGATTTGAATGCATAAGGATGCCATTCAAATTTAGTCAAAAGCAGGCTTACTAAATCTAAGCAACTCCCCCATAGGTGCATAAAGCACTTTCCAAATCTGTCTAGGATCTCACGAATTGGAAAAATCAATTAGGAAAGCTAATAGGTGGTGGAAGGACAACTCATACATGATTTTGATAGGAGAAAAGAGTGGAGGATGTTGAGGACAAAAGACAAGTTAACTTCACCTAGTCAAACTTTCCCAATTGCCTTAAAACTCAGAAAAAACAGGCAATAAAGCAGAAAAAATAGACATGCCCTAGGGAGGCCAGGAATAAAGTAGATTTGATTCCAAGAGGTTTCCCAAGCACTCCATGACTCAAATTTAGCAAGTTTGACCACTATGGATGTGTGGAGGACAACTTGCATAAGGTGGAATTTGGAAACTAGGCAAATAAGACAAAAATTGGATTAATTAATGTCTAAGGTAGCTAACTATGGGTTGATTATTCTAACACCCCCCCTTAAGCTTGAATTATGAGTAAAATATCAGAAAATTATAGGGCCTAGCAACAAATATTTGTCACCCTTTACATACAACATGACCATTTAACCAAGGAAAGAGGCAAAAACCCAATGGGAAAAATCCTCCCTTAAACATGGACAGTAAAACAAAATTTGGAAATCTTGTCATCATTCATGCTTCACAGCATGATCAGCAATCCCCAGCAGTGATTTGAGATTGCTGAATGTCTTCTCACAAAAAAATTTGGTGAAGATATCTGCTACTTGTTCTGAAGATGAACATAAGAGTAGGTGAATGGTGCCATCATGCACAAGCTGTCTGATGTAGTGCATATGGATCTCAATGTGTTTGGTTCTCTGCTTCTGAACTGGATCATTGCAGATTTGAATGGTACTCTGATTATTACAATATATAGTAGTTGAGTATTCTGATTCGAAGCCACACTCTCCAAGTAACCCCTGCAACCATAAACATTGAGTTGCTGCATTTACAAATCCTTTGTACTCTGCTTCTGTAGATGAGAGTGCAATGGCACTCTATTTCTTGCTTGACCAGCTGATTGGTCCTTATAAAAGCATGAACACATATCCTGATGTTGAATTTCAATCTATGCTATCACCTACCCAATCAATGTCAGTAAACCCAATCAAATCAAGATCAAATTTAGCTTTGCAGAAGATCCCATGAGTCCTTGTTCCCTGAACAAAGTTAAGGATCCTTTTGGCTGCTCTCCAATGGATCTCATGAGGCTGATCCATGTATCTTGAAGCCACACTTAATGCATAAGAAATATCAGGTCTAGTATGTGTAATATATAACAAACATCCAATCAATTTCCTATACAGTGTACTATTTACCATAGGTGAAGAATCAACTTCTTCAAGCTTAACTCCTGAAAGGAAAGGGGTCTTTCTTGGCTTGCAATCCTTCATACTAAATTTGTTTAGAAAATCCAAGGAATACTTGGACTGATGTACTTTGATTCCTTCTTTTGTTTGAGCAATCTCGAGCCCCAAGAATTGGCTCAATAAGCCCAAATCTGTCATTGAGAAGGCATGGTTCATTGCATCCTTCAAGGAGGCAATTTCATCCTTTGAGCTTCCTATAATGATAAGGTCATAAAAATACAAAACAATGATCATTAATGAACCATGAATCAGCTTCAAATAGACATTTGGATATGACTTGCATCGAACAAAATTCAATGATAGCAGAAAGTTATCAATCTTGGCATACCAAGCCTTGGGGGTTTGCTTAAGCCCATACAATGACTTCTTTAGCCTACACACAAGAGATAGGTTAGTAGAAAATCCTTGAGGCTGCTGTATGTATATGTCTTCAGTGAGATATCCATTCAGGAAAGCACACTTCACATCCATGTGGTGTACCTCCCATTGCTTTGAAGCTGCAATGGCTAAGGCTAGCTTGATGGAGTCCATCTTTGCCACTGGTGCAAAGGTCTCATTGTAGTCTATGCCATGTACCTGTGAGTATCCCTTGGCTACCAATTTGGCCTTGTACTTCAAAGGTGAACCATCAGCATCAAATTTGGTTTTGTACACCCACTTACACTGAACTAGCTTCCTCCCTGGGGGAAGATCAACTAGCTCCCAAGTGTTGCGCTTCTGGAGTGAGATGAACTCTTATTTCATGGATGCTTTCCATCTTGGATCATTTGCTGCATATTCATATTTCTGTGGGTTTGATTCAACCATCAGATAGAATTTCTCTGCAAACATAGGATCGTTCATGCACAGAGCACTCTCAAATTGAGATCTGGTCCTCCTAGGATCATCAGGATTTCCAACTAGTTCTCCAGCTTCATGAATGGTCTCAGATGCCCATTTTGGTCTTGTAGGACTGTTAGTATATGCAATCAAATCATCATTATTAGACATATCAGAATCAGCATGTTCAACTATCTCTTCACTTACATTCAGAGGTTCTGGTGGTGAAGAGGATTCTCCAACTTCCACTTCTGCTAGGCGTTCTTCTTGAAACTGAACACACCTTTCAATAAAGGATTTTTTTTGTGCTCAAATTGATTAGATTGTACCCTTTTGAATCTTCAGAGTACCCAAAAAATAGACACTCTTGGCTTTGGGGCTGCAAATCCTTCCTCTTTTCTGTTGGAATTCTAGCCCAAGCCCTTGAGCCAAAAATCCTGAAATGGGTCACATCTGGCTTGTGCCCACTCCATTCTTCAAAAGGAGTCATACCATCAAGATTTTTATGAGGCACCCTGTTCTGGATATAGGCTACACAGTTTATAGCTTCGGCCCAAAACTTTGGTGGCAAATTCTTAGCCTCCATCATGCATGTTGCCATCTCTTTCAGTGATATGTTCTTCCTCTCAGCAACACCATTCTGCTGTGGTGTGTAAGGGATAGAATGTTGCATATGAATACCTACATATACAAAATATTGAATAAACTCAGACATGACATACTCACCACCATTGTCAGATCTAAGGACCTTGAGTTTCCTCCTAGACTGGTTTTCATCCAAAGCCTTAAAGACTTTGAAGAGGCCAAAAACTTCAGACTTGTGTTTCAGGAAGTAAACCCAGCAATACCTGGAAAAAGTCATCTATGAATGTCAATGCATATTTGGCCTGACTCATTGACATATGAGGAAATGGGCCAGCAACATCACTGTGGATCAACTCAATAGGTGCAGAGGTTCTCTCATGACTAGCTTTCTCAAATTTATGCTCTGGGTGTTTTCCTAAGATGCAACCTTGACATACTCCTTTGGAAAACTTAATCTTTGGTAACCCTATGACCATTTATTTTTCACTAATATCAAAAAGATACTTGTAATTTAGGTGGCCAAATATTTCATGCCAAAGCTTGCTTGCCTCATTAGCATGAATCAAAAGAGAAGAGGGGTTTGAGTAGGGTAGGAAGCGTGAGAACATGTATACCTTCAAAGTGTGATTTGCGACTCCTTTTTCAATGACTTTACCACTTGAGATATCTGTGATATCAACTTCATCAGGGGAGAATATGATATTCTTTGGAGACCCTGTGTGGGTCATCCGATACACTGATAAGAGGTTAGAGGCAAGACCTGGAACATACAACACATTCCTGAACTTACCATGGTCAAGATCAATCCTCCCTTTGCCCAAAATTTCAGTGAGAGAATCATCTCCCAGTACTATTGGTGGACCTTTCCACATGTCAAGTGAGGTGAATGCCTCCTTGGTCAAAACCATATGTCTTGAAGCTCCATAATCAATGATGAAACTAGGTGAGCTTGATGTGCCAGCAACCAATGCATGAACTCTCTCTCTGTCTTCTGAATTTGATCCTCCTTCCCTCTTCTTTGAGCTGTCTAGAAGGGAGATGCCATTCTTCTCTAGGAGTTGGGTCAGCATGTCTATTTGCTTCTTCATGCAGGAGCTCTCAGAATGATTTCCCTTACTGTAGTATGCGCACTTGCTCATTTCTCCTTTGTTCTTCTTCTTCTGGGGGTTCTTCTTGGAACCTTGAGGCTCCTCTGGAGACTTGTTCTTGTCTCTCTTTTGATTAGGTGGATTTTTAGCTTTATTCTTTCTTTTTGAATCCACCCTCAAATCTCCAACAACCAGAGCTTGGTATTTGGAAGGTTTGATGGTGCCCATCATCACCAATTTATCTTGTTCTTGTGTGAGAGATTCCATGAAATCTGCAAGGCTAGGCATTTTTCAGGCTCAAGCTGTCAACTTTGTGGCATAGAAGGTCGAAAAAAACACTGAATAGTCAGGGCCAAGCTTCGAGAGTATGGCCAAAACCAGTTGTTCGTCCTTCTTTTCGATCCCACATTGTTTTAGCTGCAAAACAAGTGCTTTGAACTTGGAAAAATAGAGTTGCAAGGATTCAAAGCTATTGGGACTTAGGGAGATCAATTCATTTTCAATTTGATGTCCCCTCATCTCATCTGTCTTTCCAAAAAGGTCAACAATATTCTCCCATACTTCATTTGGTGATGTCAATCCATCAAGATGGAAAAGGAGGTCTCTGGATATGCTTAGACACAGGAGACCATAGCCCTCATCCCTCCTGTTGTGCCATTTAATCTTCTTTGCAGCTGCATTGGGATCTACTTATTTTGCCATAGTCACTCTGTAGAGGCCTTTCGCTCTCAACGGTATCTCCATCTCTGCTTTCCATTCAAAGAAGTTAAATGGAGTCAAGATGATCTTCTTAGATTGATCCATAGCTCAGAAATTGTCCCTTCAGTCAGCAGAATGCTCCCAATCAATGATGTCGAACCTGAAAAACAAATTGGAAGGAGAGAAATTGATCTAAAAATTCTCTGATACCATGTAGAAATTGAACCCAGGTGTTTGAACAATTACACTCACAACAATTGCCAATTACACATGCAAATTACTCACAAAAGGAGATTGAATATGGAGCAGAAAACTAATCTGTATTGAATAAGTGTACAATATCCAACCCTGTGAAGTCATAGGATGCCACAATAAATAATTACATGAGAGATTTGAATGAATAAGGATGCCATTCGAATTTAGTCAAAAGCAGGCTTACTAAATCTAAGCAAATCCCCCATAGGTGCATAAAGCACTTTCCAAATCTGTCTAGGAGCTCACGAATTAGAAAAATCAATTAGGAAAGATAATAGGTGGTGGAAGGAAAACTCATACATGATTTTCATAGGAGAAAAGAGTGGAGGATGTTGAGGACAAAAAACAAGTTAACTTCACCTAGTCAAACTTTCCCAATTTCCTTACAACTCAGAAAAAATAGGCAATAAAGCAGAAAAAGCAGACATGCGTTAGGGAGTCCAGGAATAAAGTAGATTTGATTCCAAGAGGTTTTCCAAGCGCTCCATGACTCAAATTTAGCAAGTTTGACCACTATGGATGTGTGGAGGACAACTTGCATAAGGTGGAATATGGAAACTAGGCAAATAAGACAAAAAATGGATTAATTAATGTCTAAGGTAGCTAAATATGGGTTGATTATTCTATTAGGATTGATCGATCACCCCATTTCCTTAACTAGCAAGAAGTTTTCTACTATAGAGAAAAATTATACCATGACGAAAAGAGAATGTTTAGCGATGGTATATGCGTTGCAGAAATTCATAGGTTATTTGTTGGGTGGAAATTTTGAGATGTACACGGACCATTCCGCATTGAAATACTTGCTCCATAAGCCAGTGTTAGTGGGGGAGATATATTGGTGGCTTCTCCTCTTCCAGGAATTTTATTTTGAGATAACTGTTAAACCCAGTTGATTGAATTTGGGACCATACCATCTTTCAAGGATAGAAAGTGATGAGGAGCCTAGTAACCTAGATGATAATATCCCTTATGCATAATTTTTTGTGATAACCATGTTTGATGATCATTATATAGATATCATATAATTTTTCAGTATAGGTTATACACCAACTGATTTCACCTTGGAGCAGAAGAAATAGTTGGTTACACAAGTTGTGGATTTCCAGTTGATCACTAGACAATTGTATAAATTGGGTCCTAATGAGATTCTTCATCGTTATGTTCTCGAGCATGAGCGACCATTGATATTAAATAAAGCACATGTTGGTGTAGCAAGAGGTCACTATACATGGAAAACTATGGTGTGCAATATTTTGCAAGTAGGATTATGGTGGCCTACCATGCATGGGGATTCCCAGGATTATTGTCACAGCTGTGATGTCTGTCAAAGAACTAAATAGTCATCGAGACGAGATGAAATTCCATTGTACCTAAAATAACTTTGTATTTATTTGATAAATGGGACGTTGATTTTCTAGGTCCTATCAGTCCGATAGAAAAGAGCACTAGTGCACTCTATATTATCACTGTGACTGATTACTTAACCAGATGGGTTGAATGAGCACCAGTAAAGGATTGTAATATTGCGACCACTGTGAATTTTTTTATTTGAGAATATCGTGACATGATTTGGATGCACAAAGATATTAATAAGTGACCAAGGTACACACTTTTTCAACCAGTTGATTGAAGAACTCACGAAAGAACTCTATATTCAACATATAAGGACAACACCTTATCACCCTCAAGAAAATGGAGTTGTCGAAGCCTTTAACAAAATTCTAGAGAATGCATTCAAAAATGTTTGTAACATTCAAAGTGATGACTGGGATTAAAAAATCTCAGTGGAATTATTGGCATATCACATGACTTGTAAGAAATTGACAGGACAAACTCCATTTTGATTGGTATATAGATAAGAAGTTGTGATGTCTATGGAGTATATTGTCCTAAGATTAAGAATTGTTATGATTAGAGATGTTGATGTATTTGTAACTTCAGAATGTATTCCCTTGTATATTTATTATTGTATTTCATTGTACCCTGAGGGAGATGTTTGTTCCCCTGATCAAGAGAGTCATTAATATAATAAAGTCATGTAAAGTCAGTGAGGTTAACCCTCCATTGTAAGTCAGGGAAATATACCCCACAGTTGAGTTGTATTAGGGTTATTAGACTCTCCTAGATAAGTCGGCCTTGTAGAGTAAATTTCAAGTGGAAAACAAGTATAAATAGAGAGTGAGACTCTCTATTTGAAACACAAAAACACTCAATAGTAGCACATACATGAGAGAGGAGTAGCTCACACAAGTGAGAGAGAGAGCATTTTTTCAGAGATCATCTTTGTATGTTTGGGTTTTACTTTTGCAATTGGTGCTCACTCTATCTATAAGGAAGTTGCAGATTTTTCTCCTTTATGGTTTCCGAGAGGAAAATTCTTTGTGTCTGTTGTGATTATTGTTGTTCATGTTATTCTCTCATATAAGATCCTAGATCATATTGAATAAATGATAAAAATATAACATGGTATCAGAGCTAACCTGAGAAGAAGACATTATGCAGCTATAGAAGCTAGAGCGTCCTAATTTTTGGGTTTCTCTCCACAGATCATCAACAAAAGGAGGCTAGGATAACTCTCTATTGAAGGGCACATCTTCCCATCGAAGTAGAATCTGATTGGGAGCATTTTCAGTTTTTGACATGTCACTGCTGTAAGAAATTAGGGATTTTCACAGAAGTGGAATTTTTTAGTGATCCCAACATAGGATTGCTCTCCTCCTCAAAATCAAAATTTGGAGACCAAGATAGAATTTTTTGGTTTGGTATAACTCCGGTAAATTCAAACCCTAATTTGACTATGGACCAGAAAATCAACACTGCAAAATATCAACTCCAGATCTAGTTCGGGCATCTCAAATTAGTAAGATCTAAATCTCTTGTATTTCCATTTGAGGTTCTCCTTAAATATGTCTCATCACACCAAGCTTGATGAAAATATTGAAGGAGTTGATAACTTACGAGCATGGAAGTATAGGATTTCACTTATTCTTGAAGAAAATGAATTGGACACCTACATAAGTGGAGAGGTTCCAGTTCCAGCAGGAGATGAGGATAAATCCTTACACAAGAATGACTTGGTCAAGTCAAAGAGGATTATTGTTGATTCTATCAAATATCACCTTATACCACATGTGTCTTCCCTAAAGAAACCTAAAGAGATGTTTGATTCCTTGACCAAGCTATTTGAAGGGAAGAATATAAACCAGAAGATAACTTTGATAAATTAGTTGAAGAATGTAAATCTCTCAACCATTATATTAGTGGATTATTAGCCTAGGTAATAGAGCCAATAGAGCTCGTGGAAATTTAAAACCACCTACCTCCTGTTGTGAAAGGTTCATGGGTAGTTTTGTTGTTGTTAAGTATAGAATGTAGAGACCATAGAGTCATAATTTACAAGTGTCTCTCAAATCAAAGAACAACTTGAAGCTGTGGAAGAAGAAGTAGAGAATGGAGAAATTTTTATAACCACCTTGAATGGTCTCCCTAGGTCACGAGACTCCTTTCTTCAAGGTGTTTGTGCTAGAAGAAAGCTAATCACTTTTAGTAGGCTGTGGGAGGAGTGATCACAATAAGAAGCTCAAATAGTAGCTTGAGTAGAAAATATGGGAAATGAAGATCAAGCTCTCACAACACACACCATGGAAATCGAAAGGGACCACCATCATCTCAAAGGTAAGGATTCTAACCAGAATCAAAAAGATAACCCTAGAAGATATAGCAGATATCTATCTAAATTCAGATGCTATACATGTGATGATAAAGTACTCTTTTCTAGAGATTGTCCTAGAAATAAAGGTGGTTCTCACAAGAAGAAGGACAACAAAAGAACCTTACAGAGGATGATGAACCTCCTAGGAAGAGAGTCAAAGAAGAAAGTGAAGATTCTTCAAGTAATGAAGAGTATGTTTTGATTTATGCTCTCACAGGAACTGTTACATGTGGAAGCAATGATTGGCTCATAGATAGTGGGGCTTCCAAGCATATGTTGGGATTCAAAGAATCCTTTGTGAAACTATCTGAACATGAGTCACCCCAAAAAGTGAAACTTGGGGATGGCTACTAGTATCCCATAAAAGGTAGTGGTGAAGCTTCTTATAAGCTAGACTCTAGAAAATCTATGAAGATGAAGGATGTCTTATTTGTACCAGGACTAAACAAGAATCTTCTCTCCATATATGAATTGGATGAAAAAGGTATGAGGGTTGCATTTGTAGATGGCCAAGTCCTTATGTGGACAAAGGGAAATACTATAGATGATGCTGTAGTGATTGGAGAGCAAGAAGGAGGCTTATACAAATTAAAGGGACAACCAGAACAAGATTTGGTCCATGAATCAGTAGAGCCAAGTAAAATTTGGCATAGAAGGCTTACACATGTGCACTATAGGGCACTACCACTTTCAAACAAAGTTCTTGAAGGTCTTCTAGAAATAAAGGAAAAGCATGACGGCGTTTGCAAAGGATACATGAAGGGAAAGAACACAAAGAATAAATTTCCAAGTAGCAAGAGCAAGGCAAAAAAATCTTGGAAATCATCCACTCCGATGTATGCGATCTGATGTCATCCAGTTCATTGAGTGGGTATGTATATTATGTTTCTTTCATTGATGATTTTTTCTAGGAATACATGGATATATTTCTTGAAAAGCAAGGATGAAGTATTCAGTAAGTTCAAGGAATTCAAAGCCTTCATCGAGAACCACACATAGAAGAAAATCAAGACCTTCTTATCAGACAATGGCGGAGAATTCACATGAGATGAATTCAAGGAATTATGTAGATATTCAGGGATTAAGAGGCATTTGACCACTCCATATAACCCACAATAGAATGGATTTGCAGAAAAGAAGAATATAATGATTATGGAAGCACCAAAGGAAATGATTCATGATCAGGATATTCCTATGGATCTATTGGTAGAAGCTGCTAGGACAAATGTGTATGTACAGAATCAAACTTCACATAGAGTACTTGAGAAAAAGACACTAGAATAAGCCTTCTCTAGAAATAAACCTTAATTCAGCCATCTCAGAATATTTGGTTGTTTGGTGTACATACAGATTCTGAAATAAAAGAGGACGAAGTTAGATCCTACAAGAAAGAAGGGTATATTTGTGGGATATAGTGAAAGCTCAAAGGCTTACGGAATATATTTCCTAGGATTCAAGAAGATCAACATCAGTAGGGACGTGAAATTTGACGAAGACTCAACTTACAACAAATCTAGAAAGAAACCTGTTCAATACCTTGAAGAAACAAAAGTACCTAGGACTCGAGATACAACAATAAATGAAACAACTCTAGAAGAAGATTGAGAAATGGAAGAAGCTCAGAAACCTATAGATCCACCCTCTAACAGGTATTTCTCCCTTATTATAGGGCATGAATGGCTACCTTATGTCTATAGGATGGAAGGGTAGGGTTCCTAATGGTAATGCAAGAAAAACGAAACAAAAATGAAGCAAAGAGAATAGAAAATAAAGAAATGGAAACCCTACACACAAGGTTAGACTCCAGAACCCTGCATACAACTTGTTAGAACATAAAATGAACCTACAATCAAACTAAGTTAGAAAAACTAGAATAAAAATGATAATAAACAAAGCTTATACCTCGTGGTGGAAATGGGCCACCATGCCCTAGCTTGGAGAAGCACCTTTCTCTTGAGAATGGGGGAGCTATGGCTCAATGGGAGGATGGATGAGAGGGAGTGTGAATGGCTTGAGAGGAAAATGGTCTCAAGGCATCCACTTGGGTAGCATAATAGTATGCAAGGGAGTAATTTTTTGAGAGTGACCCCCACCCCTCTATTTATAGCATTTTTAGGGTTCTAAGCCCCTGGTCAGGGCTTTAGCCCTTTTTTGGGATTTTAGCCCATTTCGCTCAATCTTTAGCTCCTTTTAGGGTTTTAGGATCCTTTGAGGGTTTTTAGCCCCTTTTTGGAGGCTTTAGCCCCTATGAGAGATATTTAACCTCTTTTTAGGGGTTTTTAAGCCTTCTTGAGGGTGTGGGGGTCAAATGGGGTCAAATGAGGGTCGTATATGGGTGTCCTTGGGTGGTGTAGGCCATGTAGAGCTGAGTGAGGGATTTTTTGGGTTAAGAGATTGCCCCCTGATGTGTGAGGGTAGGAGTTCATCGTATGGCCGATGGACATCATAGGATTTTCTGCGGAGAGGTGGTGCTTACTGTGTTGAGGCATGGTGGCTTTTGGTTTTTGTATTAATATGGTTCCCATCAATGGGTGAGATACAAATAATGTGTGACATGTTTATGGACAAGGTGGGAATCCCCATGCTCATAATAATGTCAAAAGAATAATTTGATCTATGCTCTATAATACAGGAGCTGATCATATACAACTGGCGTTACATAGTGGTTGCCTCAATGAGAGGCTAAATACAATACTGATCTGAAGAACCGCTACATTGGACCCATGGAATTCTCATGGAATGCTATATCTTCATTACTGATAGCCTACTAGATCTTGGAATGGTACATAGCTGTATGGACTCACTGATGGAGAGTCAAAGTCTCTGTGGTACAAGTATGCTTCATCAATCATAAATCTATATAGAAGCATTGCTGGGGATTCTGAACACTGTCTCCAACATAACCTAGAAATCACAAGGGACATAAACCTGTTTAGGTCCTTCGAATAGACTCATCAATGTGCTAGAGTCAGGTGACGTCTGGGGTCTACGACCAAATACTGCATGGACCAATACCATGTATGAATCTCAATGGTGCGCTGATGTAGTTGGAGTCAAGCACGTGAGAAACAACCATCCCGAGAGGCATTAAGGACTCCTCTCAAGTGGTCCAAGGAACTCATCAATGAGGTTAATGAAACCAAGATACAAGGACATCTGGGTCTATCCTCTAGAATATGTGTGTTGTCATCGACAGAGGGAGACCTACCCCAGGTCAAGGCAATGGTGTTTCCTTGACCAAAAGTGCGAGGGAGATAACTAAAAGATGTGATACAATTTGAGGACTGATCCACTGAATGGGGGGGGGAGAGGGAAAAATTTGAATAGGGACTGAGGGAGTGTAGTAGACTTAAAATTCCTTTTTTCAGAGTATGATGGCAGGGCGGACTAGGAAGCAAATGAAACTGACTCATGGGAATGGAATAATAGCTGTAATACCGGGAATGTCATTACATATGGGAAATAGTTGGGGGAGGTAAACACTTTTGATATTGATGGGATCCAAGGAAGACACATTGCAGAGTACTCTAAACAAAGGAGACCCAAAGTGGGAATGCTGCCAAACTATTTTCTGTGGGGTGGTGTCTAGAGACACCATTGTGATACGATCTCGTGGATTTTTGGCGAGCTCAAGAAAGTAAATGCTCAATGGTGCTTTCAATTTTAGACAGTTTGAAAGCATGAAGAAGACTCGAGTGGGGGATATTTTTCGTTGGTAGTCTCTTGTGCCCGAAAAAGGATAAAAGTATACATAGGAGAGCTCGCCCATCCTTTTAGGGGATGGGAGAATTCTTTACCGTTGGTAGTCCAGTCAGTCCAAAAAAGGTTAAACCTATACTATCCGGATGGTCATTCAGATACTTTTACGAGCATGAAAAAAACCAAGTTTGCTCGGCAATATTTTCTTGATGAGAAGGATGGAAAAGAGCTTAATGAAAACCCATGGTGATATTTTTCATAAATTTTGGCCCCTCTGCCCGAGAAAGCACAAAAGTATGCAAAGGGGAACGGTCTTGGCTTGAATGTGCCAAGGTGGTCCTTTTCATTTGATGGTCTACATAGTCCACAAAAGGAGATAAATAGGACGATGTAGATGCCCTTTCCTATACTTTAATGAGTGGGGAAGGAAGTAGTTGTGCTCAGCAATCTTTTCATTCTTTTAGAAGTCAAAAAATATCTTAAAAGAAACTCTAGTATGGTCAACCGATTGCGGTGGCAAAGGTGGTGCCCCATGACGGGACAGTGGACAATGGTCCAAAGGTCATCCGCACAGTATGGACAAAGCAGGTGGCTCTTAGACATGCCAATACATGCACGGGATAGGTCGTGAAAGAGGCACATGAGTCGGTGTGATAGAGGCACGCAAACTGAGGTGGATCTCAAACAGTTGTCAGGAGAGTCATGTGTGAATTATGGTGGACGGACTTGACTACATGTGATGTGAGTGCAAGTCCGGATGCAGTTATATGCCAAATACATGCAAAGGAAATGATCCATCTTCCAGATGATGGTCTGGAGATCTACATAAGGTGCTGTGGACGGAGTAGACAACTACATGTTAAAATAAAAATGATGCTACTTACGGGCAATGGCTCGAGAACTTGCATGAGTGGCGGTAGGAAAGTGTGATGCAAGTACAGGTCCGAAGAAACTTGTATCACCATGATGTGGCTCGTAAATTGAGGTAACTTCTGGGAAGCGGTCCCAAAACTTGTTTGTTAAGCATGATACGATGGTATCATAAGGAGATAGAGGGTGAAAATTTGAGTCTAGAGGTGTGAGAGGTGTCTCAAACAAGCTCTGGGTGACTTTGGATTAGCAGCTAATGGTGCTTCCCCTGAAAAGAACATTGAAAAAAAAATAAAAATAAAGTGACTCGTTGGTGATGTTAAGCGTAGAATCTCTTGAGGTAGAGCCCATTGCAAGGATTCTCCAAGAGTTGTCCATCAGAGTCAATAAGAGTGTATGCCCCTTTTCGGAGCCAATGGTGGATGAAATATGGACCGTACCACATTGACTCGAACTTGACTTTTCCCAACTTGTCATTGGGTTGGTTGTAGAATAGAACCATATCACCTTCGCTGAAGGTGTGGGGGTGGACATGGGAGCCATAGTGGGCCTTTGACCATGTTTTCACTGCTTCGATGGATTGAAGGGAAACTCGATGGTCTTCTATGGTTTGCTCAAGTTGGAGGAGTTGTTCTTCTAAAGGTGAAGTATCAGGGAGGAGTTCCACCATGAGGTGGAGGGATGGGATTTGGCACTCTATAGGGAGTACTGATTCAACGCCATGTATTAGGCGGAAAGGAGTGAAACCAGTTGCGGTTTTTATGGATGTGTGATAATCCCATAGGGAGGAGAATAGCATGTGATTCCAGTTGGTTTTATGGTTTCCCACCATCCTTTGGAGCATTATTTTGATGATTTTGTTGACTGCTTCAACTTGGCCGTTGCCCTGGGGGTAGTAGGAAGATGAGTACTGGTGTTCAAATTTCAACATGGTTGACAACTCAACCCAAACAACATCTTGAAAGTGTGTTCCATGGTCTAAGACCAATTGTTTAGGAACACCAAATCATGAAATAACATGGTTGAAGAAGAAGCATGCTACTGTTTCACTTTTGCAATCAAATGTTGGCATGGCTTCGACCCACTTAGTGAAGTAATCAAATTCCATAATGATGTATTTATGACCATTGGCTGAGACAGGGTTGATTGTCATGAAGTCAATTGCCCATTTGCAGAAAGGCTCGACTGTAACCACAGGGTGTAATGGTATAGGGGGGGTTCTTACCTTTGGGGCAAAGAGCTGACAACTGCGACAATGCTTGACTGCCTCTACGTAATTAGAAAAGATGGAAGGTCAAAAGTAGTCAACATGTAAAATATTTTGGGTGGTTGCCACCGCAGTCGTTGAGGATGGTCTCAGCGTCATCACGGGTGAGGCAATGACTTAGGATAGTATCAATACCTCAATGATATAGAACATCTCCAATCAACAAGGGGTGAATGGATTGATGTTGAATGCATCAGTTGTCCTCATGGTTTAAGTGTACCATGAACTTCTGTGTTCGTAAGTATAGAAGGATGTCCTCATACCATGGGTCTTATGTGCATATGATGAATAGGAAATCATCAGGGAGGTCATCCTTGGGAGGTGATGATGTGGTTAATGGGGGTAAATCGGTCATGAGCACAGCTAGTGCAAGTGCCTTTGTGCTTTTTGGGGAAACGAATTCTAAGTCAATTTCTTGGAGGACAACTACCCACTTAGCCACACGACCTTGTAGAAGGCAATGGCTTAAGAGGTACCACATTGGGTTTGAATTAGCCACTACACATGTATGGTTTTCAATGATGTAGTGACGCAACTTCTAAGCCAAGAAGATGACGGTGAGGGATAATTTATCCTCGGGTGAATATCATAGTGGGGGACCTATCAAATTCTATCTGATGTAATAAATTACATGCTCATGTCGGGCATCGTCTTCTTGGACCAAGACTCTAACAATGGCATTGTCTGAGGCCGATACATAGAGAATGAAGTCTCGGGTGAAGTCTAGTGCTGAGAGTAATGGTGCAGATGCTAGGGCTTGCTTGAGTGCATCAAATGATTCTTGTGCTTGTTGGTCCCAAACAAAGGGGATTTTTGTGCGGAGTAGGTGGATGAATCCGTAGGATTTTGTTGCATACTTTGGCACAAAGTGGCGAAGGAAGTTGGACTTGCCTTGGTGCTGATTTTTTGGTGAAGGAAGATCAAGGATAGATTGAACTTTGAGGGGGTCTATCGTTATCCCTTTGTGAGATATGATAAACATGAGTAAACGGCTTGCTGGGACACAAAAAATGCACTTTAAGGGATTTAGGTGAATTTTGTACTTGCGGAAACGTAAAAATACTTGCCGCAAGTCATCCATATGTTGTGCTTGTTTTGGTGATCAAGCAGTAAGATCGTCTAGGTAGACCAATATGATATGGATTAGATCATGGAAACAATATGTCATGGCGTGCTAGAAGGTGGCTCCAGCGTTTTTCAAGCCAAAGGGCATGAATCGATATGCGAATGTGCCCCACGGGGTTGTGAATGAAGTCTTATAATGGTCTTATTTTTGGATCTGAATTTGGTTATATCCAGAAAATCCATCCATGAAGGAAAATACCTCATTTTTGGTGCATGCATCGATAATCTGATCGATGAAGGGTGTTGGGAAGTTGTCTTTGGGACATGCCCCATTTAGATTGTGGAAGTTTGTGCAAACACAGATGGTACCTTGTTTTTTATTCATGGGAATAGGATTAGAAACCCAAGTGGTGTACGCAATGGGATAAACGAAGCCAGCTATGTGCAGCTTCTCTATCCCAGCTTTGACTGCAGTCACTTTGGATGGATGGATAGGCCATTGCTTTTGGCGCATGGGGGCCACATCGGACCATGTGTTGATGTAGTGTTCCATGATGGATGGATCCAACCCAAGAATTTTAGTGTAAGACTAGGAAAATATGTTGTGGAATTCTTGGAAGAGAGCTTTGTAGGCAGCGACTTCTTTCGGCGAGCAGGATTCCCCCAGCATGATTTCTTCAACAACCTCAAGATTGGTTGAGATCTTGATTTTGATGGTTGGTGAGATGTTGGCCATGTTTCCTTCTTTGAAGGTGTCTAGTTTCGGAATGGGGTTTTTGAACCAGTTGAATTTCCCATGAATGAAATATTTGGTTTCCATGAAAAACTGTTCTGACTACGACACAAGTTCTTCGGGGAGGAAGAACAAGCGATGGTGCGTGTCATCCCATGCGTATTCCGTGGTGGTTAACGCTTCAAGTATATCCTCATCGTTGCAGAAGCAATGAAGAGACAAGTCTGATGGACCATCATTGGTGATGGAGACAAGAGGGTCGGTAGAACTAGACATAATGTAAATGGACATGGTGTCCGAAGAAGGAGGTGGGGGGTGAACTTCTTCGATCAGGGTGATCTCAAATTCAAGGGAATGTTGACAAAGGTTGGATAGAGCCATTTGGAACTCGGATAGGTCTTGGAATTGGTTAGAATAGTGTCCATACAAACCACAGAGGGTGCAAGCATGGTTTGTTCTCAATGACTTGTTGCTCACTATTGGCCGGCTTGGAAGTTCAACCATAGGGAGGTTTTTCGTTGTATCCATGGCATCCAAATGCACACGGATTATAGGAATCTCAGGGTATTTTTGGGTCGGATGGCCCTATTCTTTGTAGACGATGCAAGGTGGGATCTATCGAGGTTCAGTGGTAGCTTTCACATTTTTTTCCCTAGCCCTTTTTGGGTGGGGTGGTGCGGGTGCGGGTGTGGTGGTTAGTTTTTGCGGGCCAAGTGGAGGATGAGATTCGACTGCAATGGGTTGCATGGGGGTTAAGAGTACCTAGGGAATTGGTGGTTGAGCTGGTGGATCAAGATATCACATGGGAATTCCCAATGTAAAGTTGGGTAAGTTTAAGGTGCCCATTACTGGCTTTCTCATGACACCAGGCAGGGGAAAGAGGAAGGGAATTGTGTCAACTGGGGAGGAGCCTAGATAACTCCCTAATGGTTGTATCTGGGGATGAGGTTGTGTTTGTGGCTACATGTAATGCTACAGCTGCAGATGATTCTATGACTACTGATGATGCTGCGGCTGCTGATGGTGTTGCAGCTGCGGATGATGTTGTGGTTGCGGTTGTGGTTTTGGTTGTGTGTTAGTTTTTCAACATTTAAGCTATCATTATGATAAGATCTTTTCACTGAGAGAATAACAAGTACAGCAATCACATAATCACATCACAAGATACAAGAGACACAAAGATTTTAGGAGGGGAAACCATAAATGGAGAAAACCCCTCAAATTCCTCTAAGATAGTATCACCACAAGAAGTGAACCCAAAACAGTAAGATGACCTCCCTTCACAATAGTAGCCTTCTGTCTTCTATCAAGCACAAGAATTTCCTTCTCCAAAAGTGTGCCACACTTGAGAGAGCAAGAGAGCTAATTCACAAGTGATAAATAGAGAGACACACACTCTCTATATATATTGGTCCGTTCACTTAAGTTGCCATTTCACACGTAGGCTCAACCCTAATAATTAATACTCGAGCCTACACCTTAATTAGTGTATAATAACTCAAGTGCCCCTAAACTGTGGGGACTTACCTAATGACTTGACATGACTTGATTACATTAATAATCCTCCCAATCGGAACATCGGGGCATGACCACATGACTCAAATACATAATAGAAACATCCCAGAATAAACATCAGGTTACGATACATAGAAGAATACATTCCGAAGTTACATATACATCAACACTCCCTCTTAACTAGGAAGGTATTCTTTCGACACAATTTTTTTCAGTACTAGTCTTCTTCTCTGCATTAACTGGATCATCTGAGTCATCTTCATCTTCAAGTCATCTTCATCTTCAAGTCATCTTTGTCTTCAAGTCATCTTCGTCTTCAAGTCATCTGGATCTGGATCATCTCTCGATCTGGATCATCATAAAATGGCATCACTGGATCTAGATCATTACTCGATCTAGATCAACATCACAGGATTGGATCTGGATCATCACTCAATCTGGATCATCACTGCTGGATCTGGATCATCACTGGATCTGGATCTCTCGGAGTCATCATAACTGGATCTGGATAATAGATTGATCTGGATCTCTGCTGGTCATCATCATGTGTATATTATCTCGTCATAGGAATTTCTACAGAGCCAGCCCTTTTTCATGCTGGTTGTAGGCCTACCCTGATGTAGGTCTTCGCCCAGCACTTACATCTGACCTGCTCTTCAGAAAGGCCCAGCACTCACATTCACCAGCATGATAGGACATCACATCACTAACATCTATGAAATGGCTCTGCACTTATATCTGACCTACTCGTCAGAAAGGCACAATCCCATCCAACGATGGAAGACTCTCAACTCCAACGAGGAGATATTTCTGCCCTTACATACGACCATGGAAGGAACCTAATCCTCTCACCATGTTGGAATGGCTTTGCCCTTACATCTGACCTGCTCGTCAGAATGGCACAATCCCACCTAATGATGGAAGACTCTCAACTCCAACGAGGAGAGATTTCTGCCCTTACATCTTCCATGGAAGGAACTAAATCCTTTAGCCATGCACAGAATGGCTCTGCCCTTACATCTGACTTGCCCGTCAGAATGGCACAATCCCATCCAACGATGGAAGAATCTCAACTCCAACGAGGAGATATTTCTTCCCTTACATCCGACCATGGAAGGAACCTAATCCTCTCACCATGTCGAAATGGCTCTGCCCTTACATCTGACCTGCTCGTCAGAATGGCACAATCCCACCCAATGATGGAAGACTCTCAACTCCAACGAGGAGAGATTTCTGCCCTTACATCTGCCATGGAAGGAACTAAATCCTTTAGCCATGCACAGAATGGCTCTGCCCTTACATCTGACCTGCTTGTCAGAATGGTACAATCCCATCTAATGATGGAAGACTCTCAACTCCTACGAGGAGAGATTTCTGCACTTACATCTGCCATGGAAGGAACTAAATCCTTTAGCCATGCACAGAATGGCTCTGGGTCTCATCACTGTCTCTGGGAGGAAGCCTCGATCTAGAGAACACCAAGTCTCTCTCTGAAGTACTCAAACTTCATCCTAGCCAATGGCTTCGTCAATATATCAACTATCTATTCCTCCGTCGCAACATACAGGAGCTTCACTGCTCCTCTCTGCACCATATCCCTGATATAGTGATATTTGATCTCGATATGCTTCGACTTGTCATGAAACACTGGATTCTCTGACAAATTTACGCAACTCTGGTTGTCACAATGTATACAAGTAGCATCTAGCTGGAGATCAAATATATCAGATAGTAGCTTCCGCAGCCATACTGCCTCACAACTAGCTGAACAAGCTGCGACATACTCTGCTTCAGCTGTACTCAGTGCCACACAGGATTTCTTCCTGCTAAACCAGGAGATCACACCTGATCCCATACTGAAGCAACATCTCGAAGTACTCTTCCTATCGATGGCACTACCTGCCTAATCTGAATCAACATAACCCTCCAGGTTAATCTTTTGATTCGCATCATACTTGAGCCCATAATCAATTGTACCCTTCAGGTACCTTAGAATATGCTTTACAGCAATCAAGTGAACACTTCTTGGATCTGTCAAGTACTGGCTCAAGGTGTTCACAGCAAAGCAAATATCTGGTCTCATGTTCGTCAGGTACATTAATGACCCAATCATCTGACGATACATCGTAGCATCAACTGAATCTGAAGAAGTATCACTCAATGTCTTCAGGTTTGATGCCATAGGTGTAGCCATGGCCTTGCAGTCCATCATCCCGAACCTCTTCAGGATCTCTACTGCATACTTCCCTTGTCCAAGGAAGATTCCATCTGTACTCTGCCACACCTCCATACCTAGAAAGTAATGCATCATACCCAAGTCCTTCATCTCGAACTCAGCGGCAAGATTTCTCTTCGTATCAGCAATCAACCCATCTGTACCTGTCACAAACAAATCATCTACATATAGTAGGAGTATCACTGGGTTGCCATCTTCAACCTTGTAGTAAAGGTTGGAATATTCTTTACTCTTGGTAAAGCCCAAACTAGAAAGAAAGCTGTCAATCCTGCCGTACCAGGTCTTGGGTGCCTATTTCAAACCATACAAGGCTTTCTTTAATCTGCATACATGAGACTCTCTATCATGTGTCTCAAAACCGAGTGGCTGTTCTACATACACTTCCTCTTCTACTACACCATTCAAGAACGCAGTCTTGACATCCGTCTGGTGTATCTTCCACTTCGTCACTGCAGCCAGAGCAAGAACTGTTCTGATGGAAGTGTATCTAGATACAGGTGCAAAGGTCTCTTCATAGTCTACTCCCTCTTTCTGAGAGAATCCTCGAGCCACGAAATATTGCCTTATACTTTTCAATGCTACCATCCACAGCATGCTTGATCTTGTAGATCCATTTGGAAGTAACAACTGACTTCCCTTTTGGTCTTGGGACAACATCCCAAACATCATTCTTCATGATCGATTGATATTCTTCGATCATAGCATCCTTCCATTCTTTCTGATCTGCCGCTTCTTCATAACTGGAAGGTTCTTTATCAATGAAATCACATAGTAAAGCTACATACCCGGAATTTGATCTTGTTCTCTTTCTTTCTCTAGGATTCTCTTCTGGAGCCCCATACCTTTCCGCACCTTGGATAATTTCACGTACCCAAGCAGGTTTCCTCTTATGAGGATTCTTCTCTGATGGTGGATCTACAGGTCTTTGAGGTTCTTCAAACTCTCGATCTTCTTCTTGAGCTTCTTCATTCATGACTGTATCACGGATCCTGGGTGCTTCAGCTTCTGCTTCTTCATGTTCTTCAGTAGGTCTCTTTCTGGATTTGTTGTAGGTTGTGTCTTCATCAAATTTTACATCCCTACTGACATCGATCTTCTTGTATCCTGGAAAGTAGATTCTGTAAGCCTTCGAGCTTTCAGAGTATCCCACAAATATGCCCTTCTTTCCTGAAGGATCTAATTTTGTTCTCTTCTCTTTTGGAATATGTATGTATACTGGACAGCCGAATATTCTGAGGTGGCTAACTTCTGGTTTCTTTCCGGAGAAGACTTCTTCAGGAGTCTTGTTTTCAAGTACTCTATGTGGAGTACGGTTTTGTACATACACTGCTGTTCTAGCAGCTTCATCCCAAAGATGCATAGGTAGATCTTGATCATGAAGCATAGCTCTTGCAGCTTCCATGATAGTTCTATTCTTCCGTTCTGCAATCCCATTCTATTGTGGATTATAAGGAGTGGACAACTCCCTCTTAATCCCTGATTCTTTGCATAGCTCCTTGAATTCATTTGAAGTGAATTCTCCACCATTTTCTGATCTAATGGTCTTTATCTTCTTTTCAGTATGGTTCTCGATCAAGGCTTTGAATTCCTTGAACTTGCTAAATACTTCATATTTGTTCTTCATAAAATAAATCCATGTCTTTCTAGAAAAATCATCAATAAAAGAAACATAGTATGCATACCCGCTTAGTGAGTTTGATGACATTGGACCGCATACATCAGAATGGATGATCTCTAGAATGCCTTTGGCTTTGCTTTCCCTGCTAGGAAATGTCTTCTTTGTATTCTTCCCTTTCCCACATCCTTTGCAAACTCCATCATGCTTAGCTTGGAATTCTGGAAGACCTTCAACAGCTTTGCTTGCAATAGGTAGTGCCCTGTAATGCACATGAGCAAGCCTTCTATGCCAAAGTTCATTTGGCTCTACTGAATCATGGATCAAGGCTTGTTCTGGATGACCCTTCAATTTGTACAAGCCTCCTTCTTGTTCTCCAATTACTACCGCATCATTGATAGTCTTTCCTTTTGGCCACATGATGACTTGACCATCTATGAATGCAACCCGCATACCTTTTGCATCCAATGCTGAAATAGATAGAATGTTCTTCTTGAGTCCTGGAACAAACAATACTTCTTTCATTGTTAGAGACTTACTAGAGTCTAGCTTGTATGAAGATTCCCCACTACCTTTTATTGGATATTGGTAGTCATCTCCTAGTTTCACCTTGTGAGGTGATTCATGTTCTGACAATCTCACAAAAGATTCCGTGAATCCTGTCATATGTTTGGAAGCACCACTGTCTATCAACCAATCATCACTTCCATGAGTAATGTTACCTGTGAGAGCTGATATCAAAACATATTCATCCTCTCTTGAAGAATATTCACTTTCATATCTGGATCTCTTCTTGGATGGTTCATCATCCTCTGCAGCATGAGCATGATGTCTTCTTTTGTTCCCCTTCTTCTTATAAGAGTGGCCCTTGTTCCCCTTGTTCTTAGGATAGTCTTTTGCAAAGTGCGATATCTCATCACATGTAAAGCATCTTGAGCTTGAAATATCTCTTCTAGGATGAGAATCCTTACCTTTGGAGAAATAAGGTTTTCTTTTGCTTTTCTTGGAGTGAGCCTTGGAGCGAACTGTAAGAGCTTGGTCTTCACTTCCCATCTTCTCTTCTCGAGCTGCTATCGGAGCTTCTTCTTGAGAGCACTCTTCCCATAATCTGCTGAATTTAACTAACTTCTTTCTAGCACAGATTCCTTGAATGAAAGCATCCCATGACCTAGGGAGGCCATTCAAAGTAGTCATGACAATCTCTGCATTTTCCACTTCTTCATCAACAGCTTCTAATTGTTCTTTGATTTGAGAAACCCTTGTGAAGTATGACTGGATAGTTTCTGCATTCTGAATCTTCACATTCTTCAACTGGTTCCTCAGGGTCATCTTCTGATTGATGTTCTTTCCTTCAAACAATTTGGTTAGGGCATCAAACATAGCTTTAGGTGTCTTGAGCGAGGACACCTGAGGGATAAGGTGATCCTTAATAGAATCAGCAATGATCCTCTTTTCCATAACCATCTTCTTCTTATGGAGAGCCTTTTCCTCATCTCCCTCTGGAACTGGAACCTCCTCATGAATGTAGGAGTCTAATTCATTCTCTTCCAGGACCAGGGAGATTCTATATTTCCAAGCTCAGAAATTATCAGCCCCCTCAAGCTTTTCATCAAGCTTGGTATGATGAGACATCTTTAAATAAGAACCTCAAATGGAAATACAAAAGATTTTAGATCTTACCAGGTTCAAGATGTCAAATCTGAAGCTTGAGCTGAAATCCTGCAGAGCTGGTTCAGGAGCAACTAGGGTTTTGCTTTTATGGAGTTCTACCCAAATGCCTTCAAACTTGATCCTAACTTTGATTTTGGATAGGAGAACAATCCAGGCTTGGTCCCACTGAAAAATTCCTCTTCAATAAAAAGCCCTAATTTTCGGCCCTAGTGACAGGTCCAAAACTGAAAATCCTCCGAATTGAATTCTGTTTCGATAGAAAAATGTGCCCTAGGGAGGAGAGTAAGTCCACCTTACTTTTGCTGAAAAATAGTGGATAAAGATCCACAAACAAGGAATCCCTATCTTCCGCAGCTGCACAGTGTCTTCTTCTCAGGTTAGCTCTGATTCCATGTTAGTTTTTCAACATTTAAGCTAGCATTATGATAAGATCTTTTCACTGAGAGAATAACTAGTACAACAATCACATAAGCACATCACAAGATACAAGAGACACAAAGATTTTAGGAGGGGAAACTATAAATGGAGAAAACCCCTCAACTTCCTCTAAGATAGTATCACCACAAGAAGTGAACCCAAAACAGTAAGATGACCTCCCTTCACAATAGTAGCCTTCTGTCTTCTGTCAAGCACAAGAATTTCCTTCTCCAAAAGTGCGCCACACTTGAGAGAGCAAGAGAGCTAAGTCACAAGTGATAAATAGAGAGACACACACTCTCTATTTATATTAGTCTGTTCACTTAAGTTGCCATTTCACACGTAGGCTCAACCCTAATAATTACTACTCGAGTGTACACCTTAATTAGTGTATAATAACTCAAGTGCCCCTAAACTGTGGGGACTTACCTAATGACTTGACATGACTTGATTACATTAATAATCCTCCCGATCGGAACATCGGGGCATGACCACATGACTCAAATACATAATAGAAACATCCCGGAATAAACATCGGGTTACGATACATAGAAGAATACATTCCGAAGTTACATATACATCAACACTGTGGTTGTTGTTTGGGTGCAACAGTGATGGATGAGAGAATGCACAAGTCCGCATTCTCATTCAGTGTCAGCGATGGTTACACTAAGGGGAAAGGAGCCATCATGGTGGCATTGAAAAAAAACCCAGGGCCTACATTCAACAATGGGGAGGCTAGTATGTTGTCAACCATGGTGTTGACCGCTGGGATAACATTGGTAGGTGTAGTCAACTGTTGCGGATCAATGGTGTTGATCGTAGGGATAATGTTGGCAGGTGTCTTTATCCCTTGTAGATCATGATAAGTCAGTTGGTCAACCATCATTATTTTCCCTTCGTGGGGAACATCATCAGATGGAAAACAATTGATGCTATGGCTCTCATGGCATACATATAACTTCTTCTAAGGAGAAGGTTGTAGCCCAATTGAGCTTTGACAACTTCTATGTCAATCAGTACTATCTTCCTGGTTAATGTGATGGGAACATGGGGGAGGATTCCTTTGTCTTTAGTGGGATGGCCATTATAAGACCGTAGAGTTGTAGAGGATGGTTGCAGAATTGGGGATCCAAGATTCTACCAGACTAGGGTAGACATAATGAATGTGGATGCCTCCTCATCCACTATGCACCGGTGCATGACCGAATTCCAGATAGACACCGGGATTTCAAAGGCAATGGTTGATGGCATTCATGGTTCTCCATTCTTCATGTCGAATGTGATCAACTTGGATTCAGAGGGGTCCACATCCCCAAGGGTGGCTAGTAAGGCTTTCCACTACATTGGGAAAGTTTTGAGTACCTCAAGAGAGAAAATGGTAGTAGGTGTTTGGGCCAAATCATCCACGATGCTATAGTTTACAGCAGCTCAAGCTGTGGCATTGTTGGCAACCCAATGTATGGGGGGCGTGGGAAATGGGGTAAATGAAGAGGTGCATTGGTTGTTTTAGACGTAGATGGTGTTGATGTGTTAGCAGGTTCGATGTTGGTTCTGTACTGCTTTCGTCTAGTCTATAAATTGACCTCTTTAGTTCTCATAGCTAGCAGGTGATGGACACCTATTTATACCATAGGAAGTTCCCTCGGAGCATTGGGATTGAGTTGGGGAGGGGGTGTTGTTGGCACCAATCCTTTGAATGGTAATAGGTTTTGAAGCACCATAAGAGGAGGTCATGGTGGTGCTGGGTTGGGTTAAGCTTGGTCCATTGTGTTGGTGGCATGTTGAAACTTGTTTCTAATGGCCTATTTCATGTGACCCATGAAGAGACACTCATATGTGTAGTGCTTGTAGACCTCGCATAGTGTGCATGGTTGGTTTGTTCGCAATGGAGTGTTGCATCTCGGTGCATTTGGTCACTAAGGATTTTCATCTAGCCGGTTCGCTATGGCATTATTGGGATGATTCGGTTGTTGATCACCTCCCTGGAATTGGTTGTTGCCTTGGTTTTGAGGTCGGTTATTCCTGGCTTGCCCTTGTTGGTTATTGGGGGCTAGATGGTTGGGATGGTTTTGTTGTGCAAACACATGTCCCAATGGAGCAGGTGGAGAAAGGGCGAGGGCTTGAATAGCTTGCACCGATGGTGCATAGTAGACTTGGGTAGGTGCCAGTGCCACAAATGTGGGAATTTATCCCACGTATTGTTGTGTTGGCCAAGATAATGCCTGGGCCTACTGTGGTGGCGTAGGTTGTGTATAAGAAGTTGTGGCTCTAGACTGGGACATCATTCTTGCATAGTCAAGAGTTTGGTTTTGGTAAGCAACACTAGGGGTGTTGCTTGGTTGTGGTGGTATTGTAGGTGGTGTCAGATGGTGCTATGGTTGGTGAGAGACAAAACCTATGACACCATCTACAGCATGGGATGTCCCCGGTGCATCCTGGTAGGAGGTGCCTACATAGGGAGCATGAAGAATGATGGTGTAAAGGTATCCAAACTGTACATAGATCAGATCAAACTGCTGATCTTTCAAGATGGACTCCTCTTCATATTGGGGACGTTCGAATGCGATGTCCTTTGCTATAGGTGGGAGCAAGGTTTTACGGAACCAATCCAAGAAGATCCCATCATCAAGTTGGATCTTACACAAACTACGGTGTCACCACCACTCATGGATGTGGTCAGTTATGTGGGTTACAGTATTCTGGTGGCAAGATAACAAGATCTCCACCCCTTCGTCATATCTGACGGGGAGTTGTAAATATTGCAGGAACATGAAATCCAGGGAGTTGAAATTCAGGTACTTGGCTTGTGGTAGCTCAATGTACCACTTGGTTGCAACACCTGTGACGGTGCGTTGGAGTATTCTTAGCTTGATCGATTCATATATGATGTTGTTTGATGAGCACCATAGATGAAATGTCATGATGTGGTTTTCGGGGCAATCCCCTGCCTTCCCTTCAAACTTGGGTATGTCTAAAGGAATTTTGGTTGGCATGGGAGTCCAATAAGTTTGATGGCATATAGGTTCATTTGTTAACCGAGCCAATTCAAACAAGTTGAGATGTGCCATGAAAGGAAGGTTTGACCCAAGGTTGATGTGAGATGGGGCAGCCATGGTGGTGGGGTTTGTAGGGACATGATGCACCTATATAACTGGTGGTACTTGTGGCACCATTGTGGATAGGCTAGTGCCCCCAAGTGTGGTGGGAGGGACAGTGTAGGTGGAAGGGCCACTGCCCCCATGTATGATAGGAGGGACAGTGTAGGTGGTAGGGCCACTACCCCCATGTATCCCAAGTGGGACAGTGTGGGGTAAAGGCATATTGCCCCCATGTGTTGTAGGTGGGACAACTTGACTGGTCAATATCGGTGGTGGTAGTTGGATTATGATGGTTTGCATGACCATAATGGGGCCACCTACGGGGGTGTTGGTGGTGGTTTGTGGTGTGTGCATGGGTCCACTAGCAATTACTACACCGAAAAATGGATCTGGGTTTGCACCATCCATGGGGCTTGATGGTGCAGTGTGCATATCTGGTTCAGGCTGATATGGGTCTAAATCTAAATCAGAGGATGTGTGGCCTTCTGATGGTGTAGAAGGTCGTCAAGAATGGTCTCCATGATGTCGATTTTATGTTTGTTACATTTGCCTCTTAGGCATGAGGAAGAGCATGAGGGATCAATCATGTCAGATTTGTATGTCAAAATGGTGGTAATGATTTTTGGACCCTAGTTTTAGTGGCTTCCTATTGGCTTCAGGTGGTCACTCAGCCACCAAGACTGTCAGAAGACAACTCTTGGCTTTTTCCTCATGGGAGTGATAGTCAATTGGTGGAGGTCATTGCCGGTTTCACTTGGCAATTCCTCTTAGCGGCCAACTACTTTGGGGTTCCCATGGTACTCACAATGAGTTTGTGGGATGAGCCCAAGTACTTCCCATGGTTAAGGCAGTCAGGGACTTATGTCCTCAAAGACTACAAATGTTTTAACTTAGTGTAAATTGTAAATTTAACTAGCTCACTCAACATTGTGAACTGAGTTGGGTTGATTTATATGGTATGGTGTGTATGTCTTTTGTTATTCTGTTATACCTGGTTGCTGCTAAAATGGTTTATGAATCTTTCGTAGAGTTCATAACATTTTGAATGAGAGCAGTAAATAGTAATTAAAAATTTGACACATGTACCATTTGTGAACTTGAACTATGATAGCCTGATTAGGTGACTACCTTGCACCTATATTTCTCTTCAATCAGGAAAGGGTTTTGGTCTCTCAACACAATGGGACTAATCCCATCCATAGATCCATAGGTCACCCTCCATATGCAAGGTTTGTCAATAGGGAGGATGCTGAGCGACGTGAGAATCCCTCCTTCTCTACTCCCTCTACCTTCCAAGTCACCCGTTTTTAGTGGCTTCGAAAAATAATAGGTGAAGTGCCTATTACTATACAAGCTTCACCCTTTGTCTTATCCCAGAATACCCCGAAGGGTGATGACTGGTTAGAGGAGGAAGGGCTAGGAAAGATGTTTATTTTAAGTAAATTTTAATCAAGCTTTGTTCATGTTCATTAATCCATTAACCATTGATTTACACTTTGATTTACACATATTGCAAATGAAATGAAAAGAAACAGAAACGAAAACAATTTTGATGGATAGAGGAAGCTGAGCCACACTGACAATCCTTAACTTTTAAAAAATCAAACTCTGAGAGACATATCGCACTTTTTGGGTCAAATGTGGTGAGGGGATCACCAAATTTTCCCAGAAACAGGCAAGGGGGTCGCTCAGAATCTACAAAAAGAAGCGGACTAACTTCTAGGAGGGGGTCACACCTTTTGGGGCAAAATGGGAAACCTGGTCGCACTTGTTAGGATAGAATGAGCGACCTAGTCCCCTCTTTGGGCCCAATAAGATCGACCTGCTCCGAAAATTAAAAAGAAATTGGTCCTGATCCAAATCCGGCTGACAGTAACCTGTACTGTGGCCAAATGGGCTCGGATTGGCCTTGAGGAGGCTCAGTAGTAACTAGGAATGCAAATAAATATATATTTAAACTATATTTAACAGAAAATTAAACTAGGTTAATAGAACAGAAATAAAAACTAAAACATTGAAAAATAAACTCGGGGATCCAGTGGGATCGACTTGGTATGGTCACCAGTTCTGTAGTAGGGATTTCTCCCTTACTACAGGGAAAGAATGGATACCTTCCATCTATAGGATAGAAGGGTGGGTTTCCTGATGGTAATGCAATAAAAATGAAACATAAATGAAGCAAAGAGAACAGAAAAGAAAGAAATGGAAACCCTACACACAAGGTTAGACTCCTGAACCCTGCATACAACTTGCTAGAATATAAAATGAACCTACAAGAAAACTAAGTTAGAAAAACTAGAATAAAAATAATAATAAACAAAGCTTATACCTGCTGGTAGAAATGGGCCACCATGCCCTAGCTTGGAGAAGCACCTCTCTCTTGAGAATGGGGGAGCTATGGCTCAATGGGAGGGTGGATGAAAGGGAGTGTGAATGGCTTGAGAGGAAAATGGTCTCAAGGAATCCACTCGGGCAGCATAATAGTATGCAAGGGAGGAATGTTTTTGTTAGAATATAATCCATTAGGGTTATATAATGTAAATAAATAAATAGTAGGAAGCCAAACAGGCTGAGCGAAAGGTGAAACCCAACCGCCATGTGATTTGTATAAATATAGGCATTTGCATTGGAATAATAATCAATCGGGATTTATAACCAACAAGTGGTATCAGAGCGCTGCCATAACTCCTGCCTGTTGCCAGTCTGTCCATTCCTGGCATTCTGCTTGCCAGTCCATTGCTAGACTGCTCCATCAGTCTGCCAGTCGAGTCGCATGCAGTGTATGCGTTACTCCTCCTGCCTGCATTTATTCTCTGCTAAAATTTTTGAAATACCTAACCCTAATTTTTGCTATCCACCTCTTCATTCCCCATCGCTGCTGGGCACCGTGTCTTCTATGCTAAAATTCCACCCAGCTCACCTGCAGTTCACCACTCCCCTCACGCCATTGTGATCTCCAGCTTCCTGTATTCCCTTCACTCTCAGCAAGTTCTGTGATGTTACCATCATAAATCTTGTTTTTATTGAGTTCTATCATGCGTTGTGAAGACTATGAATACTGTTCTCTTCGTTGCATTGATATCTCAGTGGAGTTGCGTTGATATCTTGCATAGTGGCAGTTCAAGGAAGAAGCTGAATTCAAAGACTGCTCTAAGCGTGGAGGTTGTGTAACTGTATCCACCCATTTTACATTTGCGTGGAGCTATGGAGCTGTGAGATGTGACCTACGTGGAGCTGTGAGCTGGTACAGTGAAGTTTTAGTTGCTGGATTTCCTTATATGAGGAGCCTGTTGAATTGCAATCATATGTAGAGCCACCGCCATGTTTTGTTTATTTTTTAAAGAAATAATATGAAAAATATTGTGAAATATGGAGTGCCCACAAGAATGTAATTAGTATTGTTTCTAATGTTTCCAAACAAGAACCATGGAGTGTTGTGAGCTGTGATTTCATGCTGTGTTGAAGACTGCCTGAGTGGAGAGACTGCCTGCGTTGGAGGTTGAAGATGGATATTGCATTGAAGACTGATATTTTGATGTGTTGGAGAAGAGTGTTGCGACTTCATACAGAAACCCTAGTTTATATGCGTTGAGTATATGATGCTCTATCAACTGCGTGGAAAGTGTTTTCCCTTCTACGAATTGATTGCCACGAATTGGAGAAATAAATGCTGCATAGTATGCTGTCTGAAGACTGAAGAATGCATTGAAGTATGCTGTCTGAAGACTGAAGAATGCTGTGTTGTATGTTGTGTCTCTTTTATTACCGATGACTGAGAATATATGTGTTGTATATATGCGTTGTATATATGGATGCTACGCTGGTTGAGTGTGGAGTGCTATTATTTGTGTTATTCATTGCTTTTGTTTCTCGTAGTTGAAAGGTATGAAGTATGAAAGAACATTTCCAATACATTAGCATAAACCCTCACTTTGTATTGTGGCTGTGAAGCACTGCTTTCAATCTGTATTTTCCCTATAATTTGGGCCTGAGTATTTGCAGTCTATTGTGTCGCAATTTGCTCGTTTTAGATGTCAGAAAATGAAGACTAATATATTATATATTGTGTGACTGCAAAATATTGAGACTGATATAGCACACATATATTGCTGCGTTGGAGACTGTGTGTTGGTGACTGCTGTTGATTTGAGGAGCTGCGTAAACCCTAATTCTATGTTGAGACAGACATATATATTGCGTTGAGAAGCTGCGTTGAGGAGTTGTGTGGAGTTGAATGTGTTGATTGAAGCTACGTGGAGAGAGATATTCATGCCATTACCAATTGCATGAAGCTAGTTCATGCCCTCATTCATCTTGTGACTGATATATAGTGCTTGCTGCGTTGAAGACCGTGTTTTATGCTAAAGAATATCATCTATTTCTAGTGACTGATATATATTTTGATATATTTTGTATTGACTGATATATATGCTATAAACTTGCATTGTACACCTTGGCAGAGACTGTAGACCTGCAAGGTTATTGTTTTTCTCTTTGTCATATTAAGATCAATATTGTAAATTACACTAATAGTTGTAAAAATGCAATCTATAGCACCTATTGTTGGTGATGTCCTCAATGGCAAGGAAACATATCCAAAATGGTCTAAAAAGATCAAGAAATCAAGCGAGCCTGTCAAAGAATCCCTTGAATTTGTTCAGAAAACAAAGAATCGGTTCAAAGACCCTTCCAAGGGAGATTGTAGCAAGAGAGGTAGAGGGGGCAGAAACAACTCCAGAAAAAGATCAAAGTGCAAACGTTGTGGAAAGACTGGGCACACATCAGATCAGTGTTGGGCTTCATTGGAATCCATGAA